>OZ024834.1:8683550-9283550 GCA_964016985.1 Anodontia alba | reverse complement strand
AACCACCCCAGCTAGCATTCTTTATAAATCTACAGCGGACCGTTATCGACCCGTCAGCTACTCTGACGGACCGATGACGGCCCGCTGTAGATTTATAAAGAATGTTTACTGGGAGAGTAAACAGCAAATTCTATTTAGGGTATAGGAGCTTAACCCATTTCAGCTTAGCGTCTCATAAACGGGATATTGGCAAACAGTGTAGATCCTGATCAGACGCCACAGATCGCGGCGTCTGATCAGGATCAACACTGTTTGCATTAAATTCAGAAATTTCTTCAAAACATGATAATGATAAAAACTAACCAGACACCCCTTGTACGGGAAAGGGACCTGTCCAAAGAATTGGTAGACAAGTCCACTCGGCTTAAATGGGTTAAGCGTTGTTTACATGAACGCAACTACTTACAAGAGATGAACCCTCGCTCTTAGTCCTGAAGCAGTTCTAACTATATATGGGCCGCGCTAAGCAAAAAAAAAAGTGCCTTCGAACATGCGCAAAATGCGCAGATTCAGATCATCATGTACTTGCGCAAAGTATCATCCGGACCTTTGTTCTTCATTATTGCATAAAAAGCAATATCGCAAATTATTAACAGCCGTGCATTAACCGGCGAAAAGCCGTGTATTAACAAGGCAATTCACGCGCTTTAATGCACGGTTACGCAACTTTCAATATGTTCATACCGGTGCCACAGATTTGCTGCCGTTACGAGATGTGTACTGCCCGGCCCTAGAACGAGTCCGTGGAAATTACGTTCGCAAGACATCGATGTAAAGGCGAAACAAAATAGTGCAAGAAATAACGCGAAATGTAGCAAATGTTTTCAGTTTTTATGCAATAATAGCGATCGAACATGGTTTTTCAATGCATTAACATTCGCTAGGTCCCTTGGGAGGTGTTGAAAACCGCGGCCTTCGGCCTCGGTTCTCAACACCTCCAACGGGATCTGGTGAATGTTAATGCATGAAAAACCATATTTGATCCCTATATTCATAAAATTTATAGTATCAAATAATTCTATTAACGACAGTGCAGGCTGTGATCTGCTTGTGTGGATGCGCAGGGTGATCTGGGCCTTCGCTGCCCGCATTTGCTCGACGATACTTTTTTCGCTTGGCACCGCCCATAATTGATTGGTCCACGCAACGTAGCCTCAGTGGATCAAAACAAAAACAAAGCAACATTTCAACGGAGTTATCAACATTCATATGAAATAATAAGAGGCTTGACGATACATGATGGTACGTGCAGCTGTTCTTAACTTATCATTCACCTTATCAACACTTATGAAAACAGAAAAGGACTGACTATACTGCAAACAGAACATCAAAGAAAAAGCTCGGTTAAAACAACGGTCCGACAATAGCTTAGTCGTTTAGGCATTATCTTTCTAAAAAGGATCAGGGACTGACCCGTCATTAAATCTACGACCCAACCAACGATCATGCAACTGACAGAGAGGGCAGCAAAACCGTTAACCTAAATTGAGCTAACCATTAAGCATGAAAAGTAAATAAGTAAACTCAGGAACTGATACAATCAGAACCACCTCAAGTTCTAAACATCAAAGGGAAATACAGACAAATACAAATAAACCGCCCAAAAAGAACAAATGACAAGCAGAGTTGGCAACTCTTTCAAAAAAGGTTGCAACTCTGTTACCCAAACCTAGCTAAAGAAATCTGAAACTTACGCAATTGTTAAAAGTAAAACTACAGAACATTTCTCAAAAAGTGCCACAATGAAAGTGCGGCTTTGGAACGGTTAGTAATAAAGTACTATGGGGTGGGGTGGGGAGAGGGGCGGCTTTAGATAGCTTTACGGGATCCTAACCCTCGCCTCAGTATATCGCATAACATTTACCGTATACTCTATCATTTATATAAATTTATTTTCTTTTATTTTGTTCCTTCGTTTGCAATCTAGGTTGAAATAAAACTCAGCCCCCATAGTCTTTGCTGAGGATTTCCTTTTTTTTTTAAGTTAACATTCAATTTATCAATGAGTGCAGGGTTAAAGCGTTGCTGATAAAACCTTCCAAACTGAATGCCGAAATTAATAATACAGGTAGTCTTATTTACAATATATGAAATAATTTACGAGATAAAAATATAATGGCTGTTAAAGTTACCAAAGTTACTAGAAATATTGACTAAACGAATAAGCTGAGCTATATATGCCCCACCCGATATTATATAGTGTGTGGGCCATTACCATCTACGAACGTTGAAAATTTACTATTTCAAGATATATCGTCTCATGACCCTTACGATTAAAAAAAAAAAAAAAAAAAAAAAACTTTAAAAGCTTAAGGTTTTATAGGGATATATTTTATCCTCCATTTGGCCATAATGTTTGCCAATATTTAGCAGCTAATTAAAAAATTCATAGCTGTCTCATAACAAAACAGAACTACAGTCCACTCTCGTTATCTCGAATTCCAAAGAACTCTCTGAAATACTTCAAGATATCCGTACCTCGACATATCAGATTTGCAGAATTTAGGCAAAAATAAATTGTACAACCACATTTAAAAAAATGCGTATATAATTTGACTCCTGAAGTTAGAGATATATTGAAAATATTGTGGAAAAGAGGAGAAATTGCTCCATAGGAACAATTTCTCCTCTTTTCCGCAATATTTTGTTACCTGTTTTTAGATTTTCATGTTTAAGCAGGGACCAGATTTTCACTCGAGATAAGCGGTTATTTGAGATAAGCGAGGTCGAGATAACGAGAGTCAACTGTAAATGAGCCAGCAGCTGTTAATAGAAACCTTGTAACATATGCAAACAGCAAAGACACACACCGCGCAGTCTGTTCAGGATCTTTTCCCCTATACTGTATGGGGACCTTGTAGAAGATATAGAACTGATAACAAAGATCTTGACCCGACGCGAGCCCGCGCACTGTTCTGGGGCTTCGCCATTCGTATATACCCTAAGGGTATTTTTGTCAGCCGGCGGCCAGATCAGCAACAAGAGGCTCATACACAATAAGTGCCCATCGGAATGCTCATAGCTGATCTGTAAAAGTTTATATTAAATCTATAGTAAGTGTCCTAAAATTTCGGACAACAAAAATTTCTTCCAAAAGGCATATACAAACAGTATATGAATACAAACATATATATATAATCCAGATCATACTGCTCCAGTCTGGTCACTGTTTGCCATTCTACTAAGTACTTATAGAAACAACTGCTTAAAAAATAAGGTTTAGGTCAAAGAGTAAGGAATAAACTGATTGCAATTTTCAGCAATTTTAGGAATCTAATGTTGGCAGGACGATATAGTTGAGTGTTTCCGCTCCTCTGAAGCGAAAAGGAAGAACGATTTAATTTCAGAATTTTCGTTTTAAAGTACAACTAATATACTAATAGATGTACAAACCTCAAGTGGATGGAACACGTTTGGAATAACAAAATGATGGTCATCACTTGAGAAAGAAAGAAATACTGGAAACTGACATCTAAGAGCGTCGTCGTGTAGCCGTCTAACTTTATGTTCGTACTGCTTATATATGAACTTCATTCTGCGTCGTTTCAAGCTGATAATTATCGTCGCAACAATTGCGGCAATACAAAGAGTAGGAATAAGCGTCCCAAGCACAATTGCTCTGATAGTACGCTTAGAGCGTTCACAGTCATCACTGGTAACGTATACTGCTGCATCATTCATAGGCAACTCTTTGCCGTCTAATACACAGTGATACAAACTCTTTGTTGTATAAAATATTGGCGATTTCACAAACCAATTAATGAATGCTAACGATGAACACTTACAAGAGAAATGGTTTTCTAGAAGATTGACTACAGCTGTGATATTGTTTTGTGTGTCCTTTGATTTTTTATGTTGTATATTATATAACTGATCAAGGGTATTTCTGGATACTCCATCCAGAGTTTCTATGGAATTATTTTGAAGAGATAAATAAGTCAAACTTGCCAGTATGGACACATCAAACACTATTTGTTTCATGTTATTTCCAGATAGGTAGAGCATTTTTAATGCAGAGTTTGAAAGAAATGTCTTTGGTGGTAAACTTGTAAGCCCATTGTTTCTGAGGCTGATCTCTCGAAGATGCGAATTGCTTCTAAATAGATATGAAAATACATCATTAAACGATTTACTTCGTGAGAGTTTATTGTTCGACAAGTCGATTTTTGTGAGAAATGTCAGGTTCCTGAAGATATGTTTGCCGATTGTTTGAATACCGTTGGCTGACAAATCAACAAATTTCAACTGATTGTAAGAAAAATTTAATTCAATATCACAAGAAGGAATATTATATCCAGTAACATGGATCTCAGTCCAACGAAATGTACCGATGAATGTCACAGACGAGTTAACTGCAAATATCTGAAAATCCCCAGGCAGTAAACGACTTGCATAGATCACTGATGTTCCAAGAAAGAAAACCGGTATCAGCTTAGAAGTGATTTGTTGTAGGATGTTGGTGAACTCTATACGCTGTCTAACATACTGGCCTAAAGCAAATTGCACTCCACTTATATCTATCATTTGCAGCGAGTTACAATCTAACGATTTGTTGAACGATCTAGTATGCATTATTAGTGAGTCTGACAGATCCAAGACAACAAGCGTTTCACATAAATGATGAAAATTAGTACCAGTTACTGACACATGCGTCCGACTTGCATTTAGATGAGACACATGTCTTTCAGCAAGAGCACCAATGAATTCCTGTGTAAACTCTATTCCACTCCTTACTCTGCCAGTTTCGACGAGAGTTAAAATCGACAGTTTGGGAAGGACAGCCCCAGACGAAAGCGCAGTAACAATATCTGACGTTGTTATCCTTGTGCACCCTGACAGATCTAATTCAAACACATCTGACAGTCCAGAAAACGTCAGGTTGGTAAATTCCACTAAATGTGAAACGTTCAACTTTAAAATTTGAATCTGAGACAAACAGTCAAAAGTACCGTCAGCAATCTTGGGGTCTATATCAGATACGATAGATATGATACTTAGTCTTGTCACATTGGTCCATGTAACATTGCAAAATATATTTTTTGATAACTGCTTTTCAAGCATTCGTAATAACACAACTTCTCCAACATTATGTGGCACTTCATAAGGTATGACTCCCTCACAAACGATCTTTGATGTGTTGTACATGTATATACAGTCGTCAGGTAGAAAATTTTCACTTCTGCAGAAGCCTATGGACAGCTGCAGCATTAAAATAATTTGTTGCACGATTTTCAATAATCCCATTTGTCTTCTGAAATAACGAAAAAAGAAGACTTATTATTATTATACTCGTAATAAGTTATATAAATTGCAATTTATATACAAAACAATTATCATGAGCATGTAAGCAACCGAAACTGATATAAAGCTAAAGGAAATAATAATAATAATAATAATAATAATAATAATAATAATAATAATAATAATAATAATAATAATAATAATAATAATAAAACATATGAGACAATACCTAGAAAATGCAACATTTACGAATAACAGCCCTCCCAAAGCACCAAAAGAAGGCGAGATCAGTAACAAACAACGTCAAAAAAAAGTCATTTATGAAATAAACATCAAAACGATTGCTTTGGAAACAAAGAACACACTACAGATTAGAAAATGGTAGTCTTGGTTTTATTGAGCCTCTTCATAAGCACTAATGAAATTTGCACAACTGCTTACGCCCTCTAGCGTATACATGAGCAGAACTCCATTTTCAAATGTACCATAATGGGCCCAATGATCCCAAATGAAATGAAATATAATAGCCACCAATGACACTAAGAAGAGCAAATAAACTAAGACAAACAGCTAGGAAAAAAGAACTGCTGCAGCGGAACAGCATGGAACAGTCAGTAGGAAAAACAACTACATGTACCAGGGTCTTAAACCACCCAGCTATCATTCTACATAAATCTACAGCGGGCCGTTAACGGCCCGTCAGCTATCCTAACGGCCCGCTATAGATTTATGTAGAATGCTTACTGGGCAGTTTTACTCGAGCAAAATCTCACCCATAATTCTGATGCAGTCTAGATTATATACACCCAGCTGGTACAAAACGTTGAAACCGTCGGTTCAACGTTGACTTAACGTTTTGACGTTGCCTCAATGTTGAATTGATGTTTTTAAACGTTTGGTGCCTGCTGGGTATGTTAGATACCCATATGGGTCCCCTACCCCATCATTGTAACGTATATAATCAAAAATATTGCGATTTAACAAAACAATAGACACAAAGGCGACCTGAAGCCAGAACGCAGGAAAACTACAAACAAGACCACGACGGGACCGACCACAGACATTAAGCGCCAAACGTCTGAAACAGACTGAGGAGGGAGCCTTCACTTAGTCTGAGGACCAACTCATCGTCGTGCAATTAAAGAGGGAAGCAGAGCTTTCAGCTATAATTGGGTTTAATAGCCATGCAAGCAATTTAACGAAACATATGCATGCATGCTGTATTCTATTTTTATGTAGCGAGATCCGGCTTGTCTTGTGTTGTGTTTAGTGGGTACTGGTCACGTTGTCAGGAAATAGAGAGTTGATTGCTTTACTTATACTTTTTTTGTGGTATGAATACTGTTTGTCTTTGTTTGTTTGCTCTTCTTAGTGTCATTGATGGCTATTTTCTGTGACTGTGGCTCTTCCTGTACTCTTCTGTACTATTTTTATTGCCAAGAGTCTTTCTAGATTTATAAACTGTCTAGCTCCAACAGACCCTCTTGCAGAACCATAGCATGCAGCGCGGGGGACAGCGGCATCCAAACAGGGACTTGTAGCAATATTTAAGTAAGTAAGTAAGTAAGTTCTTTATTTAAAATTAAAGACGTCCTGTTTGTCATGATATTCTGCAAGGATAATGTCATTAGCTATCGGAAATTTTAGTTCCAGAAATGATGATCTTTATTAAATGTATTAATTATTCAAATTAACTTCTCTTGGATAAATATTATCAATTAAATGTCCAAATTAATAAATGACAATATTAAGTAAGTCATTCAAATATAAATATGTTAAATCAAATGTTTCAACAATATTGGCCTGACTTTCGTAACAAAGGAACAACGTAAATTCTCTTTCGTAACGAACAGAAACACATTTGTAATCAGGAGCTAAAGACACAATTTGTTCCCATGGTATACCAATAATTTGTTAGTATAATTTAGTACCAAACCCAAGGAAGATATTATCAAGAAGAGACGAAAGGGCCACAAAGTATATTTGTTACGATCCTCATAAGCGAAAAAAAAAAAAAAAAAAAAAAAAAAAAAAAAAAAAAAAAATGTTTAAGTAAAGGAAATGTTCTCTTTAGAATACAAAAATCTAATGAAAAATGCCCAGAAAATGCTACAATCATGAAGCACAGTGTTCCCGATGCACCAAAAGAAGGAGAGATGATGAACTAGCAAGGACGAAACAAACGTTATATATGTAACCACGGACGCACGAACAAAGACAATAGAGGCACCGCCTTGGAACGGTCAACAGAAAAGTTGCTGGGATAAACCAGTTTTACTCGCGCCAAACTTCACCCCTAATCTTTATGCCGCACCAAATTAAAAATAAATAAATAAATAAATAAATAAATATATAAATAAAATAAAATAAAATAATAAAAAAAATAAAAATACATACGTTCGGCCAACATAGAGGTCTGCAGAAGTGAGTTCCAGCTAACATTATATTAAAAGTGTCAACCATCCTTTTGATACTCAACAATGCTGTTTGTTATATTGTTGTAAGTGCCTGCCCAGTCACCATTCCACATGAATCTACAGCGGGCCGTTATCGGCCCGTCAGGGTAGCTGACGGGCCGATAACGGCCCGCTGTAGATTGATAAAGAATGCTAGCTGGGCTAATAACCGACACACTTTTTAGTTGCGAAATGTAAAATATTATTTCAGAAATGAATCTCTGTAAGCAAAAGTGTTAATGTATGAATATTATTCAAGACAGCTTATTGGCCGAATTACAGATAGTATGATTAGATAAATTAGCATAAGCTCCTATATCATAAGAAACCCCGTCTATTTTAGGAGAACCAGCCTTGTGACTTGTGCGTAAATAAACAGACATCTATATCGGTGGGATTTTGGACCAAATCTTTAGCATTCTTCCCTATTTTCTTGTAATAAAATGGGCACGTTGACGTATTATATAGACGTGTCGTTTACCATTTATTTGTATCTATTCACTACGAATTGAGTGAAACTAAAGTCATTTTAGTAATGATCGAGAACTGTTACCTAAATTATGAGATGCTCTGATGAAATACAAATCCCAGTGAATTCCTCGTTATATGGAATTATAATTTTGCACACTGTATACTATATTGTAATACTTCTTGCATGAACACAAAAAGAATCTATTAGTAGCAGTAGTAGTATTTTCCCATCTACTGCTACAAAAATGATTAACACTTATCCTACTGTTCACGACAACCCCTACCTATGCAAACAGTGTACATCCAGATCAGACGGTTCCATCTGATCAGGATCTACACCGTTTGTCATTCAGTTTGTGAATCTGACCGAAACTTTATATGATGTAATCTGATCGGCTGATAATCAGAAATGGGTGTGGCTAATTAAATTATTCAGCAGGATAAGGGTTAAAATTATTTTCTTCTTCTTCTTCCGATATAAGGATCGTGGGACATCTCGTCGCAGTAGATACTGCACTTGCACATGGTGTGAAGTCACAGCAGTTGATCTTTTTACCGGTTAAAGCAGCAAATACCCAGTAAGCATTCCTTATAAATCTACAGCGGGACGTTATCGGCCCGTCAGGGAAGCTGACGGGCCGATAACGGCCCGCTATAGATTCATAAAGAATGCTAGCTGGGTGGTAGTGTTATTGATAAATTCTATAAAACCAAAAACCACATATTAAAAACAAAACAAATTTATCCTTTCAAATCGATCACAAGATGTAGCGTTTCAACAATATAATCTTTTTCCTCAAAGCTGACACAGTAATTATAAATGCAAACACACAACTATCCCGTATTGGAATTCTATCCATACTTACAACTTTCATGGGCCGATCCTACGAAGGAGCATTAGGGCCACATACATTTTATTTCCGTTAATAGTTATCTTGAAATTTCGACATAAGATCTCGAAATTTCGACTCAATAACTCGAAATTTCGACTTAATATCTTGCAATTTCGACTTATTATCTCGAAATTTCAACTTAATAACTCGAAATTTCGACTTAATATCTTAAAATTTCGACTTACTATCTCGAAATTTCGACATAAGATCTCGAAATTTCGACTTAATAACTCGAAATTTCGAGTTAATAACCCGAAATTTCGACTTATTATCTTGAAATTTCGATTTATTATCTCGAAATTTTGACATGATATTTCAAGTTGATTCTTCGTTCGTAATTCCACACCTGGTAATCTCGTAAGTGGTAGCCGCTGGTTATACAAAATGAAATTCAGCTATCTGGACTATGAAATACTTCTTTAACATATCAAATAAGACGCACTGCAACCTACGTCTACTTTGAAATACACAAGATGTTAAATTTCCTTAGCATTTGTTCCGGGACCCCATTGTTTGTACTATTATTTGAAGAAAAAGCAATAAGATATGTTTATACTATACTAGTCAGTCCCCGTCCATGTTATTACAACTGCGTAACTCCACGCACAACTGGCACTGCTGCATTTAAATCTAAAATCGCTTCCAGAGAACACAAAATTGAGTTTCTCAAACATACGGTTTTAGAGTTCCAGGCATTGCAGGCTAAGGTGCCTGAGCGTCCGTCTGTCCGGCCATCTGGAGTTATCTCCCTTACTTATACTCTGGATGCACGTCTTATTTTTTTTTTTTTTTTTTAATTTCGCATTCTTTGTTGAAAATCACTAACTAGGGAACACAAAATTGAGTTTCTTAGTCTTATGGTTTAAGAGTTATAGGCCTTGCAGGCAAAGGGCCGTATATTTCTCCTTATGTTTGCATTCTTTGTTGAAAATCACTTACTAGGGAACACAAAATTGAGTTTCTTAGTCTTATGGTTTAAGAGTTACAGGCCTTGCAGGCAAAGGGCCTATTATTGCTCCTTAGTTTTGCATTTTTTGTTGAAAATCACTTACTAGGGAACACAAAACTGAGTTTCTTAGTCTTATAGTTTAAGAGTTACAGGCCTTGCAGGCAAAGGGCCTTATATTGCTCCTTATTTTTGCATTCTTTGTTGAAAATCACTTACTAGGGAACACCAAACTGAGTTTCTTAGTCTTATGGTTTAAGAGGTTTGGGTCTTGCAGGCAAAGAGCCTTATATTTCTCCTTATTTTTGGATTCTTTGTTGAAAATCACTTACTAGAGAACACATAATTGAGTTTCTTAGTCTCATGGTTTAAGAGTTACTGACCTTGCAGGCACATGACTTTACATTTCTCATTATTTTTGGATTCTTTTTTAACTAGAAATGTGTCCAAAGTTACACAGATGCTCCCGCATTGACGTAGGCAACGTTTGCACAGTTTTATAGACCCCAAAGCGGGGACATCCGTGTACTGTGAACACTTTTCTAGTTTTTTTTTTTTTTTTTTTTTTTTGTATATTTTACAGGCTTTCAAATGGATCTCTAGTCATTTGTCATTACATGCAAATATCCAATCTTGTTTCAATATGGATGCAAATTAAACTGGGTTTCTTGTCTACACAAACCTTTGTAGGACAACACGAACATGCAGTTTCACGTTTTCAAATCTAGTGAGCTTTGAAGCCCCTGGGCCTTCTGATGCCCAGGCCACCAGCGGCTACAGCGCTTTGATTCAAAATATGTCTATGAAATTTACTAAAACATAATGAATCAGGAGAATGTATCCGTTTGTTGACATTTGGATGTCTCGTAAGTCATGGCCGGAAGCTCGCATAAAGATTTTGAGTGTGTAACCAGCGGCTACCCCTTACGAGATTACCAGGTGTGGATTCTATTCAAGAGATCTTATGTCTAAATTTCAAGATAATAAGTCAATTTCAAGATATCAAGTCGAAATTTCGAGTTATGAAGTCAAAATTTCGAGTTATTAAATCGAAATTTCAAGATATTAAGTCGAAATTTTGAGTTATTAAGTCGAAATTTCGAATTATGTCGAATTTTCAAGATATTTAGTCGAAATTTCGAGTTATTAAGTCGAAATTTCAAGATATTAAGTCGAAATTTCGAGTTATTAAGTCGAAATTTCGAGTTATTAAGTCGAAATTTCGAGTTATTATGTCGAAATTTCGGCATAATAAGTCGAAATTTCGAGATAATAAGTCGAAATTTCAAGATATTAAATCAAAATTTCGAGTTATTAAGTCGAAATTTCGAGTTATTAAGTCGAAATTTCGACTTATTATGTCGAAATTTCGAGATAGTTAGTCGAAATTTCGAGATACTTATGAACAGAAATAAAAGTATATATGGCCCTAAGGCTCTTTCGTACCGATCCCACTGTTTTTATATGCAGCAATAAATATATCTAGCGTGTTTATATGTTAAAATCTTTACCTTCACATGCTAAATTACTATGCATTATGCCGCATCTGTTTTTTATCATGAAAATTTGATATCATTGCTTCAAACAAAACAGGTAAAGAAAAGTTACTATAATCCGTTTTTGCATGTCATGTATTGTGCAATTGTCTTGTTTTCAAACAAGATCCCGTTTATGATGAAATGAATCAGACGATAGGTATTACTTATTTACCTTAAATATTTTTTTTTTTTTTTTTTTTTTTTTTTTGATTTGGGTTTTACGGCCCTTTCAAGAATATTTCACTTATATCGAGCCGATCGTTCATCGAAGGTGGGCGAAAACCGGAGAACCCGGAGGAAAACCACCTGACCATCCGTAAGCAGAACTTGGCTTTCCCCCATATGACCCGAACCAGGCTCGAACCTTAAATATTAGGACAAACAGACCTAATACTACTACAACTACTACTACTAATGCTGCTGCTGCTGTGATACGACGAAAAATGATACCCTGAAAAAAAATGATACCCGGTATCAATTTTCGTACATTATGTACGAACAATGTTACCGGATATCATTTTAAATGATTTTCAGTTGCAATTTTCGAACGCCAGTAGCCATGGAAAATGATACAAATAGGAAAACGTCGGCATACATGAAAACCCGCTTATGGCGCATTGTTCTTCATATTCACAACGACTTTCTCGTTTGTTTTCTTTTTATGACCCCAACTTCGAAGAAGTTGAAGGGGCATATTGGTTTCATCCTGTCCGTCTGTCCGTTACGCTTTCTTGTGGACGCGATAATTTAAGAACCATTTGAGATATGAAGTTGATATTTGGTATACAGTATCCTGACCATATGAAGATGTGCTGATTAACATTTGGGCGGAGTGCACCAAATATTGCGAGAGTTATTTCCCTTTGTATGAAAATTAAGTGCCTATTGTATCTTGGAAAATAATTTGTGTAGGACCCTGAAACTTAATATATACTTTCTATATGAAAAATAAGCAGACCCGGTTTTTTTTTGGTTTTTTTTACTGATCTATTAATAACGAAATTATCTCCCTTTACAACTTCGGTCTGTCCGTCTGTCCGTTACGCTTTCTTGCGGACGCGATATCTTAAGAAGCATTTGATATCTGAAGTTGATATTTGGTATACAGTATCCTGACCATATATTGATACGCTGATTAACTTTTGGGCAGAGTGCACCAAATATTGCCAGAGTTATTTCCCTTTTTATGAAAATTCCGTTACACTTTCTTGCGGACGCGATATCTTAAGAACCGTTTGAGACATGAAGTTGATATTTGGTATACAGTATCTTTACCATACGAAACTGTGCTGGTTAAATTTTATGCGGAGTGCACCAAATATTGCCAGAGTTATTTCCCTTTTATGAAAATTCCGTTGCACTTTCTTGCGGACGCGATATCTTAAGAACCATTTGAGATATGAAGTTGATATTTGGTATACAGTATTTTGACTATATGAAGATTTGCTGATTAAGTTTTGGGCGGAGTGCACTAAATATTGCTAGAGTTATTTCCCTTTTTATGAAAATTAAGCACCTACTGTATCTTGGAAACTAATTTATGTAGGACCCTGAAACTTAATATAGGACCCTGAAACTTAATACTTTCTATATGAAAAATAAGCAGACCCGTATTTTTTTATGTATTTATTTATTCTTTTTATTTTTTTGATTGATCCATTAATAAAGAAATTATCTCCCTTTACAACTTCTGTCTGTCCGTTATCCTTTCTTGCGGACGCGATATCTTAAGAAACATTTGAGATATGAAGCTGATATTTGGTATACAGTATTCTGACCATATGAAGATGTGCTGATTAACTTTTGGGCGGAGTGCACCAAATATTGCCAGAGTTATTTCCCTTTTTATGAAAATTCCGTTACGCTTTCTTGCGGATGCGATATCTTGCTGATATGAAGCTGATATTTGGTATACAGTATCCTGACCATATGAAGATATGCTGATTAACTTTTGGGCGGAGTGCACCAAATATTGCCAGAGTTATTTCCCTTTTTATGAAAATTCCGTTACGCTTTCTTGCGGATGCGATATCTTAAGAACTGTTTGAGATATGAAGTTGATATTTGGTATACAGTATCCTGACCATATGAAGCTGTGCTGGTTAAATTTTATGCGGAGTGCACCAAATATTGCCAGAGTTATTTCCTTTTTTTTATAAATTCCGTTGCGCTTTCTTTCGGACGCGATATCTTAAGAACCATTTGAGATATGATTGATTGTGTTGGGGTTTAACGACACGTCAACCCTTATGGGTCATTTTGTGTCGTCTCCCAGAGAAAGGGAGAAAAGAGATAGAAGAGAGAGTAGAGGAGATGAAAGAGAGGGACAGGGAAGAAAGAGGAACATGAATGAAAGTGAAGAAACAGAAGAAATAAAAACATTCCCCCTCTACCCTTACCCACTACAAGGATAGCAGGCCTTGCCCAACTGTAAGCCAATATCAGTTGGACGCCCCGGTGATGTAAGATAAGCACCTTCGCACCACCCGACCACCCCAATGAAGTTGATATTTGGTATACATTATCCTGACCATATGAAGATGTGCTGATTAACTTTTGGGCGGAGTGCACTAAATATTGACAGAGTTATTTCCCTTTTTATGAAAATTAAGTGCCTGTTGTATCTTGGAAACTAATTTGTGTAGACCCTGAAACTTAAAATATACTTTCTATATGAAAAATAAGCAGACCCGTATTTTTTTTTTATTTATTTATTATTTTTTTTTTTTTTATTTATTTATTTTTTTTTTGACTGATCCAAAAATAACGAAATTATCTCCCTTTACAACGTCCGTCTGTCCGTTACCCTTTCTTGCAGACGCGATATCTTAAGAACCATTCGAGATATGAAGCTGATATTTGGTATACAGTATCATGACCATATAAAGATGTACTGATAAGCTTTTAGGCTGAGTGCACCAAATAATGCCAGAGTTATTTCCCTTTTTATGAAAATTCCATTACGTTTTCTTGCGGATGCGATATCTTAAGAACCATTTGAGATATGAAGTTGATATTTGGTATACAGTATCCTGACCATATGAAGATGTGCTGTTTAACTTTTGGGCAAAGTGCACCAAATAGCCAGAGTTATTTCCCTTTTTTATGAAAATTCCGTTGCGTTTTCTTTCGGACACGATATTTTAAGAACCATTTGATATCTGAAGTTGATATTTGGTATACAGTATTCTGACCATATGAAGATACGCTGATTAACTTTTGGGCAGAGTGCACCAAATATTGCCAGAGTTATTTCCCTTTTTATGAAAATTCCGTTACACTTTCTTGCGGACGCGATATCTTAAGAACCGTTTGAGACATGAAGTTGATATTTGGTATACAGTATCTTTACCATATGAAGCTGTGCTGGTTAAATTTTATGCGGAGTGCACCAAATATTGCCAGAGTTATTTCCCTTTTATGAAAATTCCGGTGCACTTTCTTGCGGACGCGATATCTTAAGAACCATTTGAGATATGAAGTTGATATTTAGTATACAGTATTTTGACTATATGAAGATTTGCTGATTAAGTTTTGGGCGGAGTGCACTAAATATTGCTAGAGTTATTTCCCTTTTTATGAAAATTAACCGCCTACTGTATCTTGGAAACTAATTTGTGTAGGACCCTGAAACTTAATATAGGACCCTGAAATAAGCAGACCCGTATTTTTTTTATGTATTTATTTTTTCTTTTTATTTTTTTGATTGATCCATTAATAAAGAAATTATCTCCCTTTACAACTTCTGTCTGTCCGTTATCCTTTCTTGCGGACGCGATATCTTAAGAAACATTTGAGATATGAAGCTGATATTTAGTATACAGTATCCTGACCATATGAAGATGTGCTGATTAACTTTTGGGCGGAGTGCACCAAATATTGCCAGAGTTATTTCCCTTTTTATGAAAATTCCGTTACGCTTTCTTGCGGATGCGATATCTTAAGAACTGTTTGAGATATGAAGTTGATATTTTGTATACAGTATCCTGACCATATGAAGCTGTGCTGGTTAAATTTTATGCGGAGTGCACCAAATATTGCCAGAGTTATTTCCTTTTTTTTATAAATTCCGTTGCGCTTTCTTTCGGACGCGATATCTTAAGAACCATTTGAGATATGAAGTTGATATTTGGTATGCATTATCCTGACCATATGAAGATGTGCTGATTAACTTTTGGGCGGAGTGCACTAAACATTGACAGAGTTATTTCCCTTTTTATGAAAATTAAGTGCCTACTGTGTCTTGGAAACTAATTTGTGTAGACCCTGAAACTTTAAATATACTTTCTATATGAAAAATAAGCAGACCCGTATTTTTTTATTTTTATTTTTATTTTTTTTTTTATTTATTTATTTTTTTGTCTGATCCATTAATAACGAAATTATCTCCCTTTACAACTTCCGTCTGTCCGTTACCCTTTCTTGCGGACGCGATATCTTAAGAACCATTTGAGATATGAAGCTGATATTTGGTATACAGTATCATGACCATATGAAGATGTACTGATAAGCTTTTAGACTGAGTGACCAAATAATGCCAGAGTTATTTCCCTTTTTATGAAAATTCCGTTACGCTTTCTTGCGGATGCGATATCTTAAGAACCGTTTGAGATATGAAGTTGATATTTAGTATACAGTATCCTGACCATATGAAGATGTGCTGGTTAACTTTTGAGCGGAGTGCACCAAATATTGCCAGAGTTATTTCCCTTTTTTATGAAAATTCCGTTGCGTTTTCTTGCGGACGCGATATTTTAAGAACCATTTGAGATATGAAGTTGATATTTGGTACACAGTATCCTGACCATATGAAGATGTGCTTATTGACTTTTGGGCGGAGTGCACTAAATATTGCCAGAGTTATTTCCCTTTTCATGAAAATTCTGTCACACTTTTTTGCGGACGCGATATCTTAAGAACTATTTGAAATATGAAGTTGATATTTAGTATACAGTATCCTGACCATATGAAGATGTGCTGGTTAACTTTTGAGCGGAGTGCACCAAATATTGCCAGAGTTATTTCCCTTTTTTATGAAAATTCCGTTGCGTTTTCTTGCGGACGCGATATTTTAAGAACCATTTGAGATATGAAGTTGATATTTGGTACACAGTATCCTGACCATATGAAGATGTGCTTATTAACTTTTGGGTGGAGTGCACTAAATATTGCCAGTTATTTTTCTATTTATCTAATTGGCTGCAGATATCATTGAAGAAGCTTGCCTCTTGCTGTCTTGTTTCAGCTTGGAGACATATAGTCTCTTTGGCGCTTTCTTGCCTTGTGGTCTCCGTGCAGGCTAAATGCACAGGTTCAGTTTGCTGACATCAAGCCTGTGATCTGTCCAGCAGTCTGCACAACACATAGTCTTTGTCACTCTGATATCCTGTCTTTCCTTCCCTCGTACTATGACACAATCAATGAGATGCCAGGTTTGGAGCGAGGATGCATCCATGACGTCTTGTTGCGAGTAGGCTGACGGAAGACTGTGTGAATGATCAGCAGTTCATGCTATGCACACTTATTCAAAAGGAAGAGGCCATTGCTGTTGCACTTTCCTATTCCTTCAGTCCCAATCACTCCTTCCCAGGTTTGGTGGTCTGTGCCCACTCTAGCATTGAAGTCTCCCAGGAGGATGTTTGTCTGTCCGGGGTGCTGCAGAAATCACAGAATCCAGATCACCATAAAACTTGTCTTTGACCTCATCTGGGTTGATCATTGTGGATGCATAGGCACTTACAATAGTTGCATGCCTCTTACCAGATAAGAGAAGTCTCAGCGTCATCAGGCGGTCATTTATGCCTTTTGGAAGTCCTGAGAGCCTGCTGACAAGGTATGAATTGATGGCGAAACCTACTCCTGCTTCACGCCGCTCTTCTTTCTTGCGTACACTCCAGAAGAAAGTGTACCCAGCACCAACTTGTTTTAATAGTCCTTCCTCTGCAAGGCGAATCTCACTCAGAGCTGCAATATCGACTTTGTACCGATCAAATTCTCTACCAACAAGAGCTGTTCTGTGGTCTGTCTGAGCCAGCACTGTCCAACAAGGTGCGCGCATTCCATGCACCGATTCCATGCACATTCCATGCACTTCTGTCATCTGGCAAAGCTTGAGGATCAGATGCAATACCTGCTGAGATCTACAAAGTAGGAGGAACTCCACATCACGAAAACATGCCTATATAATTTTGACCCCCTTAAACCCCACTTTTATATAGTAATACTGGGGTTTACAGGGGTATACATTATTTTTCTTATTTCTACTCAAAAACATAGATTGTGGGTACTCATTAGAACCGCCTCGTTGAGGCGGTTCTAACGAGTACCCACAATCTATGTTTTGAGCAGAAATATGAAAAGTATCAGAGTTTTTAGTCTGAAAATTTTCCGTTTTTGGAGATGAAATTTTCAATATATTTGAATAGGCGTGTTTTCGTAATGAGCTGCAAGAAGATGAGTTATTCCACATCATGTGGATTAAAGGAGCCATCCATCAAGAATTCAAGGATGCGTCAATTATCCACCTATTCAAACGGAAAGGGAATCCTCAGTTGTGTGATAATCATCGTGGCATCTCTTTATTGTCAATTGCTGGGAAGGTCCTTGCAAGAATTCTACTTAACCGACTGAATGAACACTTTGAACAGTCAGGGCTTCTACCAGTAAGCCAGTGTGGATTCAGAAAAGATTACTGACATGATCTTCACAGCAAGGCAGCTTCAAGAGACATGCCAGGAACAAAACATGGACCTCTACATGACCTTTGTTGACTTGACCAAAGCATTTGATACTGTCAGTCGTGAGGGTCTTTGGAAAATTATGGCGAAGTTTGGCTCTCCGGTCAAGTTCATAGCAATGGTGAGGCAGTTCCACGATGGTATGCTTGCATGGGTTCAAAATGATAGTGAGTTTTCCGATCCATTCCCTATGACAAACAGTGTCAAGCAAGGCTGTGTACTAGCCACAGCTCTGTTCAGCATGGTTACAGCTGCTTTCCAGGGTGGTGACAATGGTGGGCATATTAGGTATCGCTTTGATGGGAAGCTTTTCAACCTAAGAAGGTTGCAAGCCAAATCCAAGGTGCAGACAAAGGTGCTAGACGAGTTCCTCTTTGCTGATGACATGGCAAAGGATGCTCCAGCAGAAGAGAAGATGCAAAATGGTGTAGATCAACCCAGCAAACATGTATATGTTGGCCCCATATGGGCAGAATCTGGGCGTTTATCCCATTCAAGTCCTATATGGGCCCCATATAGGCTTTTTTGCCCATATAAGACCCATATATGTCCCATATTGGTAAAATTTGGCCAACAAACATGTATATATGGGAACCATATGAGCAGATTCTGGGCATTTATCCCATTAGGGTCCCAAATGGGCCCTATATAGGCTTTTTTTGCCCATATTAGACCCATACAGGTCGCATATTGATAAAATTCGATAACTATAAAAATAAAATCTAATCTGTGGAACCCCGAGATAAAACTGAAATAATCATGGAAAAATGATAATTTCAAGATACATAATTAGGGCCCAAATGGCTCCTATGGACCTCTATGGTTCCAATGTTGACCTCCCATTACTATATGGGACCCATATGGGGTCAATATGGGCATTAAGGGGAACAACTGTACCACTATTTAAACAAAATATTAAAAAAAATAGTAAATTTTCTGATATAAATGCAAATAATTATGATAATAAGAAAATAAAAATAATAGTTTGTTCATTACAAAATGAATGCATTTACTAAATTTATCTTGACAATTTTTCCGACATGGACGTCGATCATGGTCATATTTTTATTTTAACTTGTATGTCTCTATTACTTTTAAATTGAGGTATATATAAATACGCATGAGGCCACCATGTCCAACTATTAAAAAGGACGCCTATATCTTTAAGGCCTCTTGATTCTACGCATGTGCAATAACTTGCACATGTACGAAGGTCTCTCTCTGTTGGGACCTTACCAGTCCATCATATGGGCTGGGACTGGGGACTTATAATCATTTGTATAAAAATGTCTAAAAGTTTGGGTTTTTTTTCTGGAAGATAAATGTGGGTTGATTTTCCCATACTGAACCCATATAGTTCCCATATGGCTTTGCCCATGTGGGTCCAACGTGGAACCATGTTGCAAATCCCTCATGAGTCCCTTATGGGTTGCCCATATAGGACCCATATAAATACCCATTTGTGGCCCATGTGGGTCCTATATCTTTTGCTTGCTGGGAAGTATCTGACTTCTGTGACAACTATGACCTCACAATCAGCATCAAAAAGACTGAGGTGTTTTATCAACCAGCACCTGGCAAACCTTGCAAGGAGCCCACCATTATAGTGAAAGGTCAAAGACTGCAAGTGGTAGTCAAGTTCACCTACCTTGGAAGCACATTGTCAAGAGTCGTGCACATTGATGATGAAGTCAATGCCAGGATTGCCAAAGCTAGTGCAGCATTTGACCGACTACGTGGTAGTGTTTGGGATCGAAGTGGAATCAGGCTTGACACAAAGCTGAAAGTCTACAAAGCTGTGGTGCTGCCAACACTATTGTATGCATGTGAAACGTGGACAGTTTACCAACGGCACGCCAAAAGACTGAACCACTTCCATACAAGCTGCCTTAGAAAACTTTTAAAGATTAAGTGGCAAGACAGGATTCCAGACACAGAAATCCTGAAAAGGGCAGAGATGCAGAATGTACATACTCTTCTGAAACATGCACAGTTAAGATAGACAGGTCATGTTACCAGGATGCCTGAGGAACGTTTGCCAAAGAAAATCCACTATGGAGAACTAGAAATGGGCAAACGCTCCCATGGTGGTCAGAAGAAGCGATACAAAGATACCCTCAAAGACTCCCTCAAGAATTTCAACATACCAAGAGGGTCATTGGTAACAAATTGCACAGGACCGAGCAAAGTGGCGAGGCCTTGTCAGAAGAGGTGCTAGTGAATATGAGGCAAAAAGAATCAGCGAAGCCGAGCAGAAACGTGCACAGCGCAAAGCCAGAGCTAAGGCATCACAAACAGAGCTATCTTGCTCTGACCTCTGTTGTTCCATCTGCAACAGACAGTTTAGAGCTAGAATTGGTCTAATCAGCCATCTCAGAACACACAAACAGTAGCGTTTCTCGCATGTGATTAACATTTGTCATTGTCAGTTATGACAGACGAACTATTATTAGACCCAACGGTCTTGATTGGCAGGATTTATGTAGGGACCACTAAACATTGCCACACACTAAATATATAAGCTGTGGGATTCAAGAAGGGCAGTTGTCAGTTTCTGGTGAAAGAATGTGCATAATACTGGTTAACCACTTGGAGCACTAAGCCTGCCCAGTAAACGTGTGGTTAGGTAAACTGACTGCGCTCGACATGACCCCACTGGGTTGACTGGGCCGTAAAACCTCAACACAAACAAAGGTCAGCAAACTTTACAGACCCAGATAATGTACACAAGCACTGGTGAATTGCTTAGAGGGCTGAGCCTGCCCAGTAAAACTGTGGAAAAGTAAACTGACAATAGTGTTGACTAGGTCGTAAAACTCCAACTCAAACAAACAAAATACTGATCCAGGTCAGCCACAACAGAATCTGGGTCTGATCAGGGTCAACACTGTTTCATTCATCTCACATCTTACAATTTTAGACTATCAAAATGGACTTATCCATATTTTAGAATAAGTATGGTAAGGAATTATGATGTCCATAATTTAATGGTAAATATAGTAGTTTTTGCAGGTTTTAAATCATCTAATTTATCAGTAGTACCCGAATGGCGACAGTATAGACACTGATCAGGCAACACATTCCGCGGCACTGCAGGCATTTAAGGTCAATATCAGCAGGTGCATCCGCACAGTCTTATCAGGCCGGGCCTTCTCTATGATACATTTTGCTATAATGTATATTCTATGTGTTGGCAACATCTGGCTTTTGTTAGAGTGCACCAATGTGTATGCTGTTTAGGGTCCTGGTTACCTATATGTGTTATAAGGAGTGTGAAATATTTTTTCTTGAACATTTTCTGCAGAATCATATAGTAGTAATTTCCATGAAGTTAATTTTGATTTATTCTTTTTACACAAGATTGTTATAAAAGATTAAATTTGATAAGAAGACTATCCCATATAAGTGCAAGTGCATTTTTTCCTAAGTTTTCACACTGTGCAGACAGTACAGACTGAAGGCCAAGATTGGACTGTGCATACATGTCTGATCAAAACCTTCCATATACGCATAACTGCTGTCTGATTTGTCTTATCAGTACCTTTCCTGTACATTGGATACTGCATAATACACAAACACACAGCAAAGACCCTGATCAGAGACATATATTAACATGCTATAATAAAGACAGGAGATTGATATAAGAAACACTTTTACTTGCAGTTTTTTATGTAATGCGCTTCAATAAATGAAATGGCCTTCAGTGTCTTGTTTTGTTTGCGTGTATGTGTGTGTGTGTGTGGGGGAGGGGGGGGGGGGAGGGGGAGAGTTAATACTGGCAAAAATAAATAACACTTGCCATTTTCCTCGCCATTTTCTAAGTCTTCCAAGTTCATTTTCCCCTGGGTGAGCAAAATAAAACACCATGCCCATCAAGATATTCCTTTACAACATATTCCTGGTTTAGCCGAATTTCATAAGTTTCCTAAGAGCTTTTTTTATGAAGACATCCATCTCTTAGAGTAAATTACAATCTGATCTGACCTTAAATCAGATCGCAGACTGAAAGAGCAATTTGATACAGACTATTAGCTTATCAGTCTCTCAATCTGTGTTTACTTCTGCTAATTCTTGATTACACACAGGCATGCTACTAAGGATCATATACCTCTATATATATGGTCAGCAGAGGTCACTAACCAAAATTTTCCTACCTGAAGCCAGAGTTTAACAGATTCTATCTTTTCCACAAAGGGACATAACTTATCAAGTCATTATAAGCTAAACTAGATTGTATACCTTTGAAAAGAAAAGAGAAAATGATAGAAAAAGATAGAGTCTGGAAACAGACTAGCTTCAAAAATGTGACTGCTAGAGTGTTAACAAGGTTTTCTTCGATTTGGTTCGGTGACCTAATGCTTGACTCAAAGTGGCCCAGTTTCAAACTTGACCTAGAAATCATCAAGACAAACATTTTAAGTAATAGTCATAATGGGTACTTCAAAAATGTGACCACTGGATGGTTAACAAGGTTTTCTTTTAATTTGGCTTAGGATGATTGCTTCAAAAATGTGGCTGTTGGAGTGTAAACAAGGTTTTCCTTTGATCTGGCCTGGTGACCTACTTTTTGACCCTGACCCAGTTTCAAACTTGACCTAGAAGTCATCAAGACAAGCATATTAAGCAAGATTCATAATGATTGCTTCAAAAATGTGACTGCTAGAGTGTTAGCAATGTTTTCCTTGGATTTAGTATGGTGACCTAGTTTTTGACCAAAGTGACCCAGTTTCAAACTTGACCTAGAAATCATCAAGATAAACATTTTGAGCAATATTCATGATGATTGCTTCAAAAATGTGACCATTAGAGTGTTAACAAGGTTTTCCTTTGATTTGGCTTAGAAACCTAGTTTTTTGACCCCAAGTAACCCAGTTTAAAACTTGACGTAGAAATCATCAAGACTAACATATTAAGCAAGATTCGTGATGATTGCTTCAATAACATGAACGCTAAAGTGTTAACAAGGTTTTTCTTTGATTTAGTATGGTGACCTAGTTTTTGACCTCAAGTGACCCACTTTTGAACTTGACCTAGAAATCATCAAGACAGTTTGAGCACTATTCATAATGACTGCATCAAAAATTTGACTGCTAGAGTGTTAACAAGGTTTTCCTTTGATTTGGCCTGGTGACCTAGTTTCTGACCCCAAGTGACCCAGTTTTGGACTTGAACTTGAAATCATCAAGGAAAACATTTTGAGCAATATCCATGATGATTACTTCAAAAAAGTGACCTCTAGTGTTAACAAGTTTTCCTTTGATTTGACTTGGTGTCCTAGTTTTTGACCCAGAGTGACCCAGTATCGACCTTGAACTAGATTTTATAGAGGCAAACATTCTGAATAAGTTTCATCAAGATTGAGTCAAAACTGTGACCTCTAGTGTTAACAAACTAATTGCTGATGACGGACAATGGGCAACGGACGACAGATGATGGACAGAGGGTGATCACAATAGCTCACTCTGAGCTTTTGCTCAGGTAAGTGAAAAATATGTATACCCCTGTAAACCAGTATTACTATATAAAAGTTGGGTTTATGTAGTCAAAATTATATAGGTATGTTTTTCGTGATGAAGCCTCAATGCCAAACTGAAAGGGTTAAGTTTTTTTTTTGTTTTTTTTTTTCAAAAAAAAAAAAAAAATCAAAAACACTCGACGTCAAGCAAAGCTTTCAATACGAACTGGAAAAAGTCACTTGTGGGTATACCACGGGTAGGTCATCACTTACAGTATCAGTCTTTCGCCTACGACCTTGACCTTCCATTTGAGGTAAAACATAGCTGCATACCCTCATTAAATTTGGGATCTACGTGTAGCAGCTGGCAAGACCAACTAAATCCAACATGTCTCGATAATATATAGCATCTTAATTTAATTTATGACATCGATTCAAAACTTTTGATGTGGATGTCCATTAAAACTACAAAAGGCCAAACAAACATACTCAGGTACTTACCAGCAGACAAGAGAAAACTATATATACTACAACCTCTTTATAAGATGGTTCGTTATAACACTGTTTTGGATATAACACAGTTCAAAGATGGATCCCAAAAATGTATAGAATATATTGAAAATGACCATAAATGGTCATTTTTCAATATAATCTATAAATTTTTGTTTGGATATAACACTGTTGTTTAACTAACATGGTTTATGCTATGGACCCCAACAATAGTGTTATAAAGAGGTTGTGGTGTACCCTTTGCATACCAGTATGCAGGAGTGGGATTAAGGAGTGGATGAGTGTGGGTGCAGAAGTGCGGTTATAAATATGAAAGCATACCTGAAATGGCATTTGGTGAGAGCCTTCGCATTTCACAATCACACAATATTTCAGTTCAGATCAAACATGCCAGTGGAACAAGAGAATTGGCAAAATATTGCAGTTTACTTGTCGACATCCAAGTTTTCATCTGCTTATTACAAAAGTTTCCCTAATCTTAAGACTTCTGTAATCATTTCACTTTTACCCAAAGCTGAATGCACATCACATTACCTTGAAAATGTTTTTGTCTGAACAGAACCATTTTCAAGGTAATGTTATATTATATATCTCAAACACCACTATTGCAATGTTTACATGATGGCAAGTTTAACACTTACCTATATCAATCTCACCTGAACAATTTCTGTACAGTATACGAGGGATGTTCGAAATGAATTGCTTATTTCTATCTGGAGACTTCAAATTTCAAGTTAGCCCAAAAGTACTCATTTCATGCCCTCGAAGTACTCCCTGTGGCTAGAAATGCAAAGTTTCAGCCGATGTATCCATTTCTTGAAGGCGTCACGGTACGCTGATTTGGGCACAGTAATAAGGTACTGATGAATGGCAGATCCAAGTGCCTGTCGGGACTGGTATTTCCGCCCAGCAAGGAATGCTTTCAATTTCGGAAACAAAAAGAAATCACATGGGGCAAGGTCTGGGGAATACGGGGGGTGAGGCAAAACAGTTACTTTTTCTTTCTTCAAAAACGCCGTAACTATTGCGGAGGTATGAGCTGGGGCATTGTCATGTAGAAGACTGACATGTTTAAAACCAGTGGCAGGGCGTCGTTTCTGATAATACTTTTTCAGTTTCTTCAGTACTACGTCTTTGTAGTACTTTCCGGTGATACTTTTGCCCTTTTTCACTGGCACTCTTATTGCGACTCCTTCACCAGAGAAGAAGATTGCATACAAAACCTTCTTTGTACTCAAAGAACGTTTGGCAATTATTGGGCGTTTGCTATGTTTAGTGGCCCAGATCTTATTGCTAACGTTTCTGACGGGATCAAAATAATGGACCCAGGTTTCATCACCTGTGAGGACATTGGCAAACTGCTTTTTATCATATTTTGGAAACATTTGAAGCAGCTTTTTGGCCACTTTAACCCGTTGCCTCTTTTGCTCGTCAGTCAACAGATGTGGCACCCATCTAGCAGAAATCTTTCTGACTTTCAAATGCTTCTTCAAAATAAGGTGAACCGTTGATAGTGATATGCCTACCTTTCGTGCAATATCACGAACTGTAAATCTGGCATCTCCTTCAATGATTTCCTTTATTTTGGAAACAATTTCTTTACAAGATGCAGATTTTGGCCTACCTGATCGGTGCATTTTTGATGGACTCTACACCAGACTCAAATTTCTTTTACCACCGCCGAACTGTGTCATAAGACACACAAGAAGGTCCAAAAGCAGTAGAAATTTCAGTCATCAGCTTCTTCAAAGAACAACCAAGTTTTGAGCGAGCTTTGATGTATTTCATCTTTTTTGTCGACGCTTCTACCAACCATTTTTACTGCAGTGGTCAATGACTGCGTGTATTAAAATGGCAAATTTTATGTCTTACACTTAGTCTAACATGTACATTTATACACCATTGTGCAGATATTGAATAGCCCTATACAGGTATGTATTGGTTTTTTATCGTGTCCCACGTGGATATCGAGCTAGAGGACAATAAGCAATTCATTTCGAACATCCCTCGTAAAAGTGAGACTGGTTTGTACTGAGGAGTTCAATAACATTTATGTTGGAAGTTCAATAACATTTATGTTACAAAAAAACTAATTTTGACAACAGAATTTCTTCGGAGGATAAAAGTTCATAAAGAGAAAAGTGGCAAAACTACTATCAATTTTATTACCATCCTTTCCATAAACATATAACTGAATGTATGCCAAAATAAGCAAAAGTCAAGTAAATAAATAACTCATGTATTTACCTTAACCCTTGTCAAGCTGAATAAATTAAGATGCCACAACCACTTCTATTTTCCAGTCAATCAGATTACTTGATCCTGGTTTTTGATAAAAATTTACATATTTAATGACTGACAAATAGTGCAGATACATATCAGTTGGCTTTCAGAAGCCAACTGATCTGGATCTACACTGTTTGCTAAGACAGGGCATGTCATGTTCAGCAAGAAAACTGTTAAGTATCTGGACAGACAATTTTGAGCAAACTGGGTAGACCCAGATCAGATGCCATAGAACACAGTGCTTCTAATGAGTACCTCTCATATTATGAGGAGTATATGGAGCTATGGAGTTTACAGGCTTAGAGAATCATTTAATAATATCATCACGAAAACATGCCTATATAATTGTGACCCCCTTAAAGCCCACTTTTAAATAGAAAAATCTGGGTTTACAGGGCTGGGGTATATATTATTTTTCTTATTTCTGCTCAAAACAGAGATTGTGAGTCCTCTTTAGAACCGCCACGATGAGGCAGTTCAAATGAGTACCCACAGTCTATCTTTTGAGTGGACATATGAAAAATATCAGAATTTTTTTTATCGAAAATTTTTCATTTTTTGGATAGGCATGTTTTTGTAATAAAATATACTGAAAAACAGTAAAGGCCCTATCAGACTGCAGAGATGCACTGCCTGACCTGTAGCTTTGCTGTTAACATTTGGCGAAAGGGCCTTTACCCTGCATTGAGCATTATGATATATACTGTATCTACCCTAATTATTCGCACATATGAACGCTTAGCAGGCTGGGTAAAATTTTCAGCAGACAACATATTGCAATATTTCTCTTATTTTTCCCAGACTGTCTCAATTTGCATGAAAATGAAACTCCTGTTTTCTCGGAAAAATAAGAAAAATATCATCAATTTGTTGATTTGCATAGTTGGAGTTACGGCCCAGTTAACACTGGTGAGGTCTACAGGATTTGACATTTTATGCAAACTGTCTGCAATGGTGACAGTTTGCATGAAATTACATTTTGCTAAAATTGGCAAATCCTGTTTTCTGGGTAAAGAAAAATGTAAATTTGTCGTTTGGCTGTGTTGGAGTTTAATGGCCCAGTCAACACTGTTAAGGTCATGTCAAGCCAGTCATTTACCTACTGTCCTTTTGACATCTCTCGGAAAGACGTTTTTTGCTTAGCGTTTTGTTTTGAATGAAAATATTTTGTTTTGGTTGACCATATCTAATCAGAAACCATTTGTCTTTTCTGTTTTAGTGTTTTGTTCTCAAATATTTACAGTAAAATTAAATTTACGGCCAAAAATTGGTCTGACCTATGCAATTTCTATAGTAAAGTGATTTTTTGGAGTTTTTGTCTAAGAAAATATTTTTTACTTTTCTTTGCTGAATTTAAATTATTGATGTTTCACAACAATATTGTGAAAATTTCAGATAAATTGAACAAGCGGAACTTGTTGAAAATCTGCCTCCAAGTTACCTACCCTACAGATTTCTGCAAAATTTGCATTCATTTTTACTATAGGAAAAAGTGAAAATATTTGATTTTTTAAAATCCAATGACTAGAATAAAACTTTTTGTGCATAGGTAGTTACGACAAATGGTTTTGCATTTAATCATGACAAAAGTTTGCAAATTTACTTCTTTTGTGTAAAGCGCCAAGCAAAAAACGACTTTCTGAAAGATGTCAAAAGCACAGTAGCCACATTTTTCCTGGGCAGGCTCAGTCCCCTAAGCAGTTAACTAATACTTGTGTGCATTCTTTTGCAAGAAACTGACATGTGCCTTCTTGAATCAGCTGACGAGAGAGAGAATTGCTATAGAAAATAATTTCATGATCAATCTTTATGAAGAATGTTTCAAGACCCAGCTGGGATCAAATTGCGACCTCTTCACCAGTTATCCCTGCATCCTACTGAGACATTACAGCCACCTCATCAATTTGTTGTCTACTGACAATGAAGATGGATTGGTGTTTTACATCCCTTTCAAGATTATTGAAGTCACACTGAGATGACTGTAGGTCATCACGAAAATATGCCTTTATAATTTTGATCCCCTTAAACCCCACTTTTATACAATACAACTGGGGTTTACAGGGGTATGCATTATTTTTCTTATTTCTGCTCAAAAACATAGATTGTGGGTACTCATTAGAACTGCCTCACCATGGCAGTTCTAATGAGTACCAACAATTTATGTTTTGAGCAGAAATATGAAAAATATCAGATTTTTTTATCAGAAAATTTTCATTTTTTTGGTCGTAAAATTTTCAGTATATTTGAATAGATATGTACTCATAATGATGAAAGTGAAAGGCTCTGCAAAATGAAAGTGCCATACAGTCATGATCTGAATTCCACTCCAGCGGAATTCAAACCCCCGACCTTGTGCTCTGAAGTCGAGAGTCCTAACCCATTACAAAACCAAGCCTATTTATATCTACTGAAAATTTTATCGCCAAAAAATGAAAATTTTCAGATAAAAATTTGGATATTTTTCCATATTTCTGCTCAAAACATGGATTGTGAATACTCATTAGAACCGCCTTGGTGAGGCGGTTCTATCGAGTACCCACAATCTATGTTTTTGAGCAAAAATAAGAAAAATAATATATACCCCTGTAAACCCCAGTTTTACTATATAAAAGTGGGGTTTAAGGGGGTCAACATTATATAGGCATGTTTTTTTGATGCTCTCGGCTACCTAGACACTTCTGTTGTCTGCTGAATAAGCCCAGAAGGTGGTACAGCTTAACTCCCTATCATACCTGTCTTACAATTTGAACACGCTCATTTTACTATCTGTGTACATGTCTAAATCACAGCTGGTTGAGTGGCAGTGTAAACGTTGATATCTGATCTGGGACTACATCATTTGTTCAGAATGTCTGTCCAAATATTTAGGACTAATATGGAAATATGTACTGATCCTAGAAAATTAAAAAAAAAAAAAAAAAAAATAAAAGGTAGCACAATTCTTAAATGCTTAGCACTCTGGGTAAAAATTTCAACATACAACAGTTTGAAATAATTTTCTTATTTTCCCAGAAAATAGGCTTTGGTTTAACATGTGAATTGTCTCTTCATGTGACAACTTGCATGAAATGTCAAAGCCTATTTAATAGGAAAAATAAGAAAAATATCATAAATTTGTAATCTGCTGAATTTGCCCTCAGAGTTGTAAAGGTAAAAAATCTCCCCAAAATGCTGTGAAAGTTACATGTAATTCTTTCATTTTATTTGGAGATTTACAGCCCAGTTCATACTGTTAAGGTCTTGACAAGCTGGTCAGTTAAACCTACTTGCACTTTTCCCGAGCAAGCTAAGTCCTCTAAGCATTTTACCAGTACTTTATGCAAAACTTTTGCCAGTAACTGACAAGACTCAGAGGACAACAACCGTAGAAATTATTCTATGATTACTTGTTACAAAAATTACAAGGTCAAGGTCAGTATTGGTCAATGTCAGTAGGAAGGGTGTGTCATAGCAGATATGTGTTGTGGATATGTGTATGAAGTTTCATCATCCTATAGGCCTCTGTGTTTGAGAAACACAACTAAACCCTCATTACACATCTATTTGACATATACGGACTGACTGCACTGTCCACTACATAAAAGTGGACATGCCGAAATGTGGTTCATCCACCAAGCAAACACAACATCACCACAACGTCATTACAACATTGCTGTAACATCACGAATTTCACCGATAACAAATGACTAACATCGTTGTAATGACGTTGTGATGTGTGTTTACTGGGCAGTGGTTTACTTGAGCTCTGGCTGCCAGTTCCTGAGGTGATTGCCACAAGCCCTCATCTTTTTATCATCACAGATTAAAATTGATTTATATGGGGTTTTTTTGCTTTGTTTGAAACAATCATTTTGAATTACACCGCAACATCTTTATAACACTATTGTTGGGATCCATAGCATAAACGGTGTTAGTTAAACAACCGTGTTATATCCAAACAAAAATGTATAGATTATATTGAAAAATGACTAGTTATGGTCATTTTTCAATATAATCTATACATTTTTGGGATCTATCTTTGAACTGTGTTATATCCAAAACCGTGTTATAACGAAATGTGTTATAAAGAGGTTGTAGTGTATGTAGTTAAATCTTGTCAAGAATGTGAATATCACCGATAACAAATGACTAACATTTTCTTTTATATTTCTGGGGAAAAATAAATATAATTTGTGTCATCTGCAGCACGCACATCACATTATACATCTATTTGAAATATACTGACTGACTGTGCTGTCCACTATATAAAAGTGGACATGCCGAAATGTGATTCATCCATTGTAATGATGTTGTGATGTGTTTACTGGGCAGTAGTTTATTTGAGCTCTGGCTGCCAGTTTCTGAGGTGATTGCCCCAAGCTCTCATCCTTGTTTCATCATAGATTTAAATTGACTTACATGTTTTTTCTGCTATGTTTCAAACAATCATTTTGAATTAATTTGAAACTGACTGTTCTATAGTGGTGTTTCTGGTGTTGTTTTTCTTCATATGCCCTTGTGGGTGCTGGCTGTAGGGCTTTTTCTTTTTCTTGTCATGTTTGACCTGTTTTGTGTCCTATTGCTGTTTTATATGGATCCTGTGTAACACTGTAATCACCTTGGTGGGGAAAAGGGAGCTGGTTATTTTGCTTTTCTCTGGTTTGTGGCTTGTGTACTTTCTATTACGGTTTGTTTCCTCTTCCTTTTGTTTGTGTTGAGGTTTTACGGCCCAGTCAACCCAAATGGGTCATTCTCTTGGTGTCATTAGTAAGCTATATTCTGTGTACGTAGCTCTTCCCAGAAATTTTCTATACACCACAACCTCTTTATAACACTATTGCTGGGGTTTATAGCATAAACCGTGTTAGTTAAACAACCTTGTTATATCCAAACAGAAAAATGTATAGATTATATATTGAAAAATGACCATTTATGGTCATTTTTCAATATAATCTATACATTTTTGGGCTGCATCTTCGAACTGTGTTATATCCAAAACCGTGTTATAACAAACCATGTTATAATGAGGTTGTAGTGTACTATTTTTTATTATGTCAACAGAGGCAGATTTGTGTAACTTGCAAGAAACTGATAATAATGACAAACAAAATCAGTAAAAACAAACTTGTTAAATAGCTAATATATACCCCTTCCTACCCAACCACCAACCCCTCCAATATCTACTATATATACATTATGCTGAAACCTTGGGGTATACATTACACTTATGTTAATACAGTCAAACCTGTCTTAAGCAGCCACCCATGGGAAGCTTAAAATGTGGCTGCTGACGGCAGGTGGTTGCTTAATACAGTTCAAATATATATGTCTATGAATTTTCGGGTAACTTTCCTCTGGCTGCTTATTCAGGTTGGCTGCTTAATAGAGGTGACCACTAACACGGGTTTGACTGTATACTGAAAGGTTTAAATGGTACAGCTGACAGAATGTGTGTTGTCAGCACTTAAATTTGGATGCCAAGGCAACTGCATGATAATTCTGTCTGTTAATGAAGCTAAAATGACAATTTGAGACAAGTAAACGAATGCTGTGTATATAAAACCAAACAAAACTGTATCCTAACAAGGATATGATTTAGAAAATAAAATGTACATTTTCAGTAAATTAAATAATAAAATTAAATAAAATCATAACAAAAACAGGCCTATTCAAATATACAGAAAATGTCACCTCCAAAAACTGCAAGTTTTCAGATAAAAAACTCTGATAATATTCATATTTCTGTTCAAAACATAGCTTGTGGTACTCATTAGAACTGCCTCACTAAGGCAGTTCTAATGAGTACCCACAATCTATGTTTTTGAGCAAAAATAGTAAAAAAAAAATGTATACTCCTGTAAACTCCAGGTTTACTATTAAAAGTGGGGTTTAAGGGGGTCAAAATCATGTAGGCATTTTTTCGTGATGATGACCATGCCATGAGAAAATGTGCCTTCATGGCATATGCAGAATGAAAGACCAGGGCCCAGTTGTTCAAAGCGTCGTTAGCTTAACAAGCTCGTTAAGGGTCATTTCGTTAACTGATTTAGCCGATTTGATATACAATATTCTGATATTTTTTGCTGAAAAATGTGAGTAGCTTTTGCACTGCAAAAGCTACTCACATTTTTTCAGCAAAAAATTTCAGCATATTTGCGTATCACTCGATGTAAATTTTAACGAATCGTTAACTAACGATGTCCTTAGCTTTGAACAACTGGGCCCAGATCAGACGACGTCTGCACAGTCTGACCAAGGTCTTTGCTATCTGCTTACAGGATCATTGGCTACTGTAGTTTATACTGACAGGCACCAATCAGGGTTCTTATTAACTCCAATATGAAGTCCTGGGCCCAGTTGTTCAAAGCATCATTAGCTTAATAAGCTTGTTATTGGTTAAAATGTTAACTGATCTATTAAGTACAATATCTAATTCATGAGTAATTTTGCTGTAAACGCAAATGCAAAAGCTACTCACATTTTTTTCAACAAAAATATTAGCATATATGCCATATTAAATGATCAAAATTTTAACAATTCATTAACTAACAACATTGTTAGTTCTGAACAACTGGGCCCTGGACTTATTTTGTTACCTGGGACTCCAACTTTTCAGACAAAATTTAACCTTGGTCATGCTGTATAAATTAAGATACCACTTCTAATTATCAGCCAATTAGATTGCTTAATCTAAGTTGTAGCTACAAATTCACATACTGAATGACAAACAGTGCAGATTCAGATCAGTCAGCTTCTTGGAAGCCGACTTATCTGCATCCACACTGTTTGCAAAGACAGGACATATCCAGTCCAGCAGGACTAGTGTTAACAGTATAATACAGTGGACTCCTCTACATTTTCAAGAAGGAAGACTTGGTACGCCTTTTTTTCAAAATCCAAATGAGAACTCCAACCAATGCAACTGATCAGACAGGACAGATGTATAAAGTTATCTGTGTCTTCAATGTTATCATATATCCCAAGTAGGACCCATTTTCTCCCACCTTTGCCAATATGAGATAGGCTTTTTGCCCATGTGAGAAACTTCTATCTCACATGAACACACTGGTTCTAGGAACATTCCACTTCATGGTGGGAGAAAATGAATCCATCATGAGCCAGTCCATGCAGGATAGGAAAATCTCACCCAAGGGGTAGGAATTTCAACCAGGGACCTGGTTGAAATTCCTACCCCTCAGGTGAGATTTCCTTATCCTGCATGGACATTCATGATGGATTCTTATATTCTCATCTTCTGGCTCAAATATAAATATAAAAACTATTTTTTATGCATGCAGCTAATATTTTACCAATAATAGCAGGATAGCACGTTATATTTTTATTCCTCTATATGGCACATCACATTCAACCTCCAGCATACTGATTTTAACTCATTTATATCTAGATATTTTCAATGAACCTCAAGAACGCTGATTTAATCCATTTATGTCTAGATATTTTCAATGAACCTCCAGAATACTGATTTTAACCCATTTATATCTAGATATTTTCAATGAACTTCCAGAATACTGATTTTTCCCCCATTTATGTCTAGATATTTTCAATGAACACTTCCATCATGCCAGTCTGTAAAGTCCATTATCTACTGGAAGGGTTCTCAATTATAAACTGCTATTAAGGTTTTTGTAATAGTAAATAACCAATGCCAAGGCAAACTGTCCAGACCTGGTATGATACCATAGCCCCTGATAAGAGGGGTATCAGGAAATACCGTATTCGACCTAATTACCGCACATACCCCTATAAGCGCACAGTCAAGCAGTTCCGTAGTCTTCAGATTACAGCCAGTGTACTTTTTGTCTACTTTTTTGTAAAGGCATATGTTGTGGGTACTCATTTGAATTGCATCGACTTGTCGATGCAATTCAAATGAATACCCACAACATATGCCTTTTGTAAGACAATCAGACAAGAATTCACATAATCATCAAATACGTCATTTTCTGATTGTTTTTAAATGTACCCTTAATAGTATATTTTACAACAACTGAGTGTTCCCAGTAATTTTGAAAAACCTAAGCGCACAGTGCGGTATTTAGGTCGAATACGGTAGTTTTTTCCTTATTTTTTCAAGACTAGAATTCTGAGAATAAGGATGATTCGCCTACTAAAAGCGCCAACCATTTTATATGAAAAAGGAAAAAAAAAACAATGGTCTTTATAATCACTTCAATCCCTAAAGGCAATCCCTCACTACAAACTTTGAATGAAATCAATGCATCCCTTCAAAAGTTATTGAGGGGAAACAATATCTTTACCTTGTACTTTACCCCAACAACAATAACTAAGTTGAAAAAGGGCCATAACTTGGCCAAAATTTTGTGGATGATTATCAATATTGAACTTGACCTGTATTTTACAATAATATATCCTTATTCAAACTTTCAATAAAATCAATGCATCCCTGCAAAAGTTATTGATTGGAAACCAATATCAACACACCAACAAAAAATAAGTCAAAAAAGGGCCATTACTCAGCTAAAATTTGGTGGATGATTACCAATATTAAACTTGACCTCTATTATAAGGTAATATAAAGTTCTGCAAAGTTTGAATGAAATCAAAGCATCCCTTCAAAAGTTATTGTGCGGAAACGAACAACAAAAACTAAGTCAAAAAAAAGAGCGTACCTCAGCCAAAAATTTGGCAGATGATTACCAATATTGATTTGTACTTTATAGTGTTATAAAGTTCTGCAAAATTTGAATGAAATCAATACATCCCTTCAAAAGTTAGTGAATGGAAACAAAAAGTGTAACGACACCAACGATGCTGACGCAGGAGCCGCCGACGTGGACTGACAACATGATCCCTATGTGTCTGCCATGATAGGCAGGTGACACAAAAACATATATTGTGGGAACTCATTCGAAGCACCCCAGTGATGTACTTCAACTGGGTACCTACAATATATGTTTTTACTGAGAAATCAATAGAAAAATAAGAAAAATACCAATACTTTTTGATTAGAAAAATCTCAACATATTTGGGTCTGTGTATGCCACTTAACACATCTGATCTGGCTCTACACTGTTTGCCAAAGTCCACTTTTATGGATGACAGGCATTAATGAGTTAAACAGCAGGGCCCAGTTGTTCAAAGCATCATTAGCTTAACAAACTCTTTAAGGGTCATTTCGTTAACTGTTTTAGCGGATTCAATACACAATATTATGATATTTTTTGCTGAAAAAATGTGAGTAGCTTTTGCACTGCAAAAGCTACTCACATTTTTTCAGCAAAAAATTTCAGCATATTTGTGTATCACTCAATGTAAATTTTAACGAATCATTAACTAACAACATCGTTAGCTTTGAACAACTGGGCCCAGCAAGCAACATTTTAATGCTTAATATGCTGGGCAAAAATTTCAGCAGATGAGAATTTAGAAATAGTGTTTCTTATTTTATCCAGAACATATCTTTGACATTTCATGCAGGCAGTTTGTTTGTTTGTGTTGAGGTTTTACGGCCCAGTCAATCAAATGGGGTCATGTTGAGCGAGGTCAGTTTACCTAACCACACGTTTACTGGGCAGGCTTAGTCCTCTAAGCGGTTAACCAGTATTGTGCACATTCTTTCGCCAGAAACTGACAACTGCCCTTCTTGAATCAGCGGAAGGGAGAGAATGACCGTAGAAAATATTTCATGATCAATCTCCACGAAAGAATGTTGCTGACCTCGGTGGGGGTTGAACCCGCAACCTCCTGGTCTCCAGTCGGACGGCGCATCCAGCTGAGCCACCGAGGCCGGCCCAGGCAGTTTGTATAAAATTTCAAAGCCTATTTTCAGGGAAAATATTGCCAATTTTTCATCAGTTGAATTAGCGCAGAAAGTTGAAAAGGTTAAAGTACAGATTTTTCCTATTCTTCCAGAAGAAAGGACATTATTCAAATCAAAATCACCTGAATGAGATTTCAAGCATATCTGGGAAAAGATAAATGCCACTAACTGATCTTTGCTAGTTTTCCCTGGACAGTGCTAAAATTTGACTCTCAAAGTATGAAAAAAAAAATGTTGCAGATGACAGTCTAATTTTTTTTTTTTTTTTTTCAGAGAAAATAAGGCTTAACATTTCCAGTGAGCCATCTGCATCTGCCTTCTAAACTGATGATTCACAGGAAATATCAAGCCTTTTTTTCTCTGAAAATAATAAAAGAAAAATCAAAATGTCATCTGCTGAAGTTGCTATTGGCACGCTGTTTTTATATCTGCCATGTTTTCATAGTTTGATTTATATGCATTCTCTCTGTATTAAAATCACAGTTAAGCCCAGCACTTTTTTTTTTTATAATCATTGCTTTTCACTGTTTAAATCACCTTTGTTTTTACAATCTTAACAACTGAATACATCTAAGGTCCATTTGCTTCATTCCCCTGGCTTGCCTTGTATTCATTATACTTCTTTTCTTGTGCCTCATACTGTTTCATAACTTTTTTCAAAGCTGACTTTGGAAGTTCCTTCCCTTCTGCATCATGTGTGGGTATACCCTATAAGAAGACATGTAGATATAAATAGGTAATGCAAAGCTAAAAAAATATTCTTCTTGAACATCAGATAAACCTCTCCAAATAAAATAACCTTACGACAAATGCTATTGATTGACAGATGTACACGGTGCCAGGGAACTGCATGACCCTTGGATGGCAGACCACAGAAGGAAGTCCAGGTCGGACCTGAAGCTTGAGGTAGTAGCTTCCTTTTGCTACTTAGGAGACATGCTCTCAGCAGCAGGTGGCTGTGAACTTTCAACCACAACACGTGTGAAAACCCCCTGGAAGAAGTTCAAGGATCTGCTACTAGTTCTCTCTTCACGCCACCTCTCTTTCAAAATACGTGGCTGTGTGTACAGCTCTTGTGTGTGGAGCACAATGCTCCATGCCAGCGAGACTTGGCCATTGACAAAGCCAACCCTCCAGCATCCGCAGCGAAATGACAGAGCAATGATCAGACATCTGCAATGTCAGACCGCAAGACATTGTCACCACCAGGTCCAATGAGCTACTTGTGTGGCTTGGCATTAAGGATCTGGACCTCATTCTGAAGGAGAGAAGACTCTAATGGTATGGACATGTGGAATGCTCCAATGGTGCAGTCAAGAGAGCCTTTGACATACAGGTTGATGGAAAGCGTGGGCCTGGGAGGCCCAAGATGACATGGAAACAGCTGACAGAGAGGGATTGCAGAGACTGGAAGCTCTCAGCCATCAACCCTCATGATAGACATACCTGGAGATCTGGTGTGAGATCTGCCATGCATGCAGCAAGCCAGCTATCTGGAAGGAGGCCCACTGGTGTGGATGTTGCCCCTGTATCTGCACGTTAATCCAAAATCGGATTATGCTATATGATGATATGAGTCAGCACATCCACACAGTCTAATCAGTCTACACTGGTAATTAGCAAAATGTATGGCTATAAATCCTTAAAGAGCTGAACAAATTCACAGCAGACTGCATTTTATTTTTTCCTTATTATTTTCAGAGAAAACAAAGCTTGACATTTCATGTGAGACAGACAATTCACATTTTATGTCAAGTTTTGTTTTCTCCTAGTAAAACTGAAAAACAAAATGTCAGCTGCTGCAGTTATGTCAAGGGTTAAACCCAGCAAACACACAATGTAGCAACAATGTTGTTACAAGGTCACTGCAACGTCATGATGTTGCAGCAACATAACAATGTTGTAATGACGTGTGTTTGCTGAGAAGGTTCTTTTAACAAATAAGGTAGACCCTGATCAAACTGTATTGACATATAAGCTGATCTTGGCCTATGCTGGTTGCCTAAATGTCAAAAGTTGGTTTCTATTTGAGAGGGCTTGTATAATTGTGCAGATCTTGATCAGAATGTACAATCTACAGTCTGATCTGGGTATTCACATTTAACCCTTATAACACACTGGTCACATCCAAGACCTGCTGATAAGACTGGGTTGCTTGTCTGTTATTTATTTGCACTTGGCAATCATATGAAAAATTCCTAAGTCTGTGAGGTCATTAAAGGGGTTGCACTAGCACACACAAAACTGTGAACCAGTATATAACATAAATTCAAGTAGCAAATGAATTTACTGAGGCAATCAGGAGATATAAATCTTGAAAAAAACTAGACCATGAAGTGAGCATATGCTCACTAATACCCCTGGCCATGGCCATCAGTATAGCCAGAACAACAAAGGGAAATAACTCTAAGGGACCTGGCCCCATGGCCCTTATTTTCTTTCCCACAATACAACTAGTCATACTTGTTATGTGTACAAAATTTCAAGTTTCTAGGTAAAGTAGTTCCTGAGATATCTTTGACACAAATAAATGCCGTGGCCATCAGTATAGCCAGAACAACAAAGGGAAATAACTCTAAGGGACCTGGCCCCATGGCCCTTATTTTCTTTCCCACAATACAACTAGTCATACTTGTCATGTGTACAAAATTTCAAGTTTCTAGGTAAAGTAGTTCCTGATCTTTGACACAAAATAAATGTTAACAGACTGACAGACAGACAGACTGACAGACACACAGAAAAGACAAAAACTATATACCCCCATTGCATACTTCGTATGCCGGGGGTATAATTAAACTTAAAACTCTAATAGCATGAAAATTGAAGGCAGTGGCATTAACCTATAGATAATCAACAGCAGTGTGGGTGGTACTGCAGAAAACTATGGACCACTGTATGTAGTTGTGGTCATGGTACCTAAGCCATAATCCAAACTCACAAATCCGTAAACGAATGATGAATCAGAATGTTCAGACCAACAGACATGGACCCCAGAATAAAGGGTGTAATCAGGCGTCCGCGATTAGTAAGCATTACTTGGTAAGCAAGCTTCGCCCACTATGCCCATAGGCCTGAACGAAGGAAATATCGGTAGAAGCGTATGTCCCGGATTTTGGAAGTCTACTTATGGCGCGTCACTGGCAAAGACATCAGAAACAATTCTGGAAACTGCCACATTGTAGGGATTGACCAGATCATGATGTCTCCCATAGAACTTCTTAAGTGTTCCTACCATCTTCGTTTTTTGATACCCCTGGCTCAACAACTTTGTAGAAAGCACTTTCCCACGCTCCATGAAGTCCTGATAATTTGAACAGGCTCTGGCATAACGGATTAACTGTGAAACGTAAATGCCATATGCTGGTGCAGAAGGGATATTACTACTCAGGAATGGAAAGTTAACAATGGGAAAATTGAAGTCATCCTATTTGTCATAAAGCCTAGTAGCAAGCTTTCCATTGTCAATGTAGAGATAACAATCCAAGTATGAGGAGGAGTCTGCAGTCTCCGTTGTTTCCTTTATTTCAAGTTCACGTGGATAGATGAAGTCTGCCGAACTCCACAAAAATATTGTCAATTAGATATTCCAGCATCTTTACGACATCCTCATCCTAGTATTTTTGTGGTGCATCAGAGTGATCCCGAACTAGGTATGTGTCTTTGTAGCCAATGACACCATACTGAAATCAACGGTTACCATTCTTGTGGAAGAAACACTGGTTGATAATTTCCTTTAGCTTAGATTTCAATTTATCATGAGGAATAGTAGTGTAAAGAGTAGAGAAATCGAAAGATTTTATACTGTTGACGGAATGAAGAGATTGTGACTTTAGATTTTCTAAAAGCTCTCTGGAGTTTTTCAGGATATGAAATCCACCAAAGCTTCTTAATAATATGAGTTCTTAAAAACTTCAACGAAAAAGTTTCAATGTGAAAATTCTTAGTCAATGACCTTGATCTCTTTTGGGCAGTAGTGAAGGAAGTACTGATTAATTTTTGGACCAATATCTATCATCCTACCACATGTAAGGGATGTGTGTTATTTAACATATCAACACTTTTATGTCATTTTGTCAACACCCAGAGAAAGGGAAAAAAGAGACAGAAGAGATAGTAGAGAAATGAAAGATAAAACATATCCCCTTCCCCTTACCACTGCAAACTGCACAGGCCCTTTCCCCACCACAGCCACTACCCTACCACATGTAAATCAAGTCTACCAAAGGATTTGGATAATATGAGTGTCTAAACATTTTAAGGAAAATTTTAACAATGTAGACCCAGTTGTTCAAAGCTAACGACATCGTTAGTTAACGATTCGTTAAAATTTACATTGAGTGATACGCAAATATGCTGAAATTTTTTGCTGAAAAAAATGTGAGTAGCTTTTACTACTCACATTTTTTCAGCAAATAATATCAGAATATTGTATATTGAATCTGCTAAAATCGTTAACCAAGTGACCCTTAACGAGCTCGTTAAGCTAACAACGCTTTGAACAACTGGGCTGTAGATGCTAAATCCAATCTAGGAGGTAGTGCAATAGCCCTTCCTGTACTTTTATACAGGTGCAAACAGGCGCAAACTAAAATTGAAAAAAAAAAAAAATAAAAAAATAATAATAATACAGTTGACTCTCATTATCTCAACCTCACTTATCTCGAATAACCCCTTATCTCAAAGTGAAAATCTAGTCCCTGCCTAAACATGAAAATCTATTAACAGGTAAAAAATATTGTGGAAAAGAGGAGAAATTGCTCCTAAGGAGCAATTTCTCCCCTTTTCCACAATATTTTCAATATATCTCTAACTTCAAGAGTCCAATTACATATATATTTGTTAATAAGTTGTGTGAATTATTTTTTCCTCAATTCTGCAAATCTGATATGTCGAGGATATCTCAAAGTATTTCAGAGCGTCCCTTGGAATTCGAGATAATGAGAGTCGACTGTAAAATAAAAAGAAAATAAAATTTTACATTCCAGTAATTTATGCTGAAATGTGGCACCTACCTTTTCATTAAATTTAGAATATTTGTCTGTCTCTGATCTGAACATTTCTGATGGCGGTATTCTTTTCTGAGCTTCCTTGGCAGCCTACAAACAGACATCGTACTTATCCTAAACTGGCTGGACAGACATGCTGAGCAAACAGTGCAGACCCAGATCAAACTGCTCAAAAAGATGCAGTGTTGTCAGGATCATTAGTTTGCCATTTAGGCAATACTGTTTAAACATATCAGTAGTCAAATGGACTTATTCAAATTTTAATCCATTTTCGTTGGGAGACCCATAAAAGAGTAACTGGCAAAAAATGAAGACCCAGATCAGATGCAGAATGTGGCATCTGATCAGTGTCTCCACTGTTTGCAAATAGTTTAGCCATTTCTCTCTAGGAATATCTAGATCTCATAGCTGGACATACCTAAAATTGAAATTGGACGCTTCCAATATATGGTGTGGGAGAGTCTATTCAGTATACACTGGGTTAATATAAGTCTTGTAACAAGTACGGTGTCCAAATATTTAGGGTAATTATATCAGCATGCCGGTTGATTATAAATACCAACACTACATACAAACAGTTAAAACTGTCTCAAGGTATTTTTAACAGTATATCTAAACATTTCACTCTTACAGTGCCAAGGGAAACTGTACCAAATGATATTCTAAATTCTTACTATTTTTCAGAGAATTGACATCCCTCAAAAAGATATTTTTCGCTTGGCGTTTCATTCTGAATGGAAATATTGATATCTTATTGACAATGTCTCATCTGAAACCATTTGTCTTTTCTGTTTTTCTGCTTTGTTTTCAAATATATACCATAAAATTAATTTTATGGCCAAAAATGGGTCTGCCCTATGCAATTTCTACAGCAAACTGGGCCAATTGTTCAACGCATCCTTAGCTTTAAGAGCTTGTTAGTGGGGAATAAAAACATTAAACTATAATACTCCGAGGGCAGATATCCATCAAAATATGACGAAATTTGCCCATCAGCAATCCCAAACCAGATCTCCACAATATCAATGCACACACCAAGTTTGGTGAAAATCAACTGATGTTTACTCAAGTTATCATCCCAAAACAAAAAACGGACAGATGACATACGATTGATGGACGGACAGACACAGGGACGTCCAACGTGAAACCATAATATCCCACCACTATCATGTGGCGGGGTATAAAAATGTTAACTGTTCTAGTACGTGCAATATCTAAGTCACTGATATTTTGCTGAAAAAAAAATCTAAGAAGCATTCTACTAAATTTTTTTCAGCAAAAATATTAGCATATATGCCATATTTAATGATCAAAGTTTTAATGGTACATTTACTAACGTCATGGTTTGTTTTGAACAACTGGGTCCTGGATTTTTTTGAAGAATTAATTAGAAATTTCTTTTTCTTTTTTTTTTTTTTTGCTTTTCATTACCCAGAGCGGAACTCATGTGATAAATAAAATAATAAAACATTTACAAATTTTATCTGAAAACTTCCAGTCATCTGAAAATCTTAATACAGTGACCCTCATTACAATGACAGAAATTTTTCCAAAAGATGTTGCCATAAAAATGAATTTGCTGTTGTAAAGAGTCCTTAACGGAAAGAATGATATGTAAGAAAGGTACTGTTTTGTTCTTATTTCCTAACAGAACATATGTTTTGGATATTTGTTAGAATTGCCTCAATAAGGTAATTCTAACAAATATCCAAAACATATGTTTCTTTAAAGTATTATTTACAATATTCTTGCATAATTTGTGACCAATTAGTACCTCTTAAGCAAAGCTTTTCTGACAGTCAAATTGTTGTTATAACGAATTTTGTCATTGTGTCGAGTGTTGGCATTTGTTTGTGTTGAGGTTTTACAGCCCAATCAACCCAATGGGGACATGTCGAGCGAGGTCAGTTTACCTAGCCACATGTTTACTGGGCAGGCTTAGTCCTCTCTAAGCGGTTAACCAGTATTGTGCACATTCTTTTGCCAGAAACTGACAACTGCCCTTCTTGAATCAGCAGAAGAGAGAGAATGACCGTAGAAAATATTTCATGATCAATCTCCACGAAAGAATGTTGCCGACCTTAGCGGGGGTTGAACCCCCGACCTCCTGGTCTCCAGTCGGACGGCGCATACAACTGAGCCACCGAGGCTGGTATAAAAGGGACTGTCTGTATGTTCTAGTTCCTGTCAAAAGATATCATTTTATATAGAAACTCACCCCCACCCCCCAAAATACAGGACATATGTAGCCTCTTTATCTGTGCCAATATCCCCGAAAACTCAAAACCAGTAGCACTGTGATTTTTTGCCTTGTATGAGTTTAGATCAATGTTTGTCAAATTAACCGTTTTATTGAAATTAATCAAGAACTTTGCAGAAGGGCTTTTCTTCCCCGAAATCATTATGTTTATGAAAAAAGGTTGCTAGTAGCTTTGTATAAATATATTTTGACCTGACTTAGCCTAGAAACCATCAAAATACATGTTCTCATTGTATTTTCTTTTCCTATTTGCTTTATTTTTTACCCATATATTTTGTCAGTAAATATCCGCCATGGCCGCCATGTTTAAAATTTATCTTAAGCATTTCTCCTGAACTGAAAGGCCAAATTACATGAAATTTGGTAAGAAGCATTGGAGTGACTTGTAGATAAAATAAAACTGCAAGCCATGCACCATGCCCCGCCACAGCGACATATTCCCTATGCACTTCTGTAGTATAAGGGTTGAAAACAATCTAAGTTAAACATGAAGAGAAGCCATAAACAGTTGTTTCATAACTCTTAAAAAAAAAAAAAAAAAAAAGTCTAAGTTAAAAAAGCAATAAAAAGTGATAAAAAATAATTTCAAGATTCTGAATAAAAACAATATGCATATCTTCAGACCATCCTAAAAGCGTGTGTAAAGTTTCAAAAGGAACGGCCTGAAAATGTAGGAAGAGTTACGTGTACAAGGTACATCCTCCCTATACGTTTCTGTAGTATTAGGTCTTGAAAAAAGTCTAAGTTAAAAATGCAAAAAAAGTAATAAAAAATAATTTCAGGATTCTGAAAAAACAATATGCATATCTTCAGACCATCCTAAAAGCGCCTGTAAAGTTTGAAAAGGATTGGCCTAAAACTGTAGGAGGAGTTGCGGGCAGAAGGTACATACTCCCTATACATTTCTGTAGTATTAGGGCTCGAAAAAAGTCTAAGTTAAAAATGCAAAACATATAATAAAAAATAATCTAAGGATTCTGAAAAAACAATATGCATATTTTCAGACCATCCTAAAAGTGCCTGTAAAGTTTGAAAAGGATTGGCCTAAAACTGTAAGAGGAGTTGCGGGCAGAAGGTACATACTCCCTATACATTTCTGTTGTATTAGGGCTTAAAAAAAGGTCTAAGTTAAAAATGCAAAAAATGTGATAAAAAAAATTTTCATGATTCTATAAAAACAATATGCATATCTTCAGACCATCCTAAAAGTGCCTGTAAAGTTTGAAAAAGATTGGCCTAAAACTGTACGAGGAGTTGCGGGCAGAAGGTACATACTCCCTATACATTTCTGTAGTATTAGAGCCCGAAAAAAGTCTAAGTTTAAAATGCAAAAAATTTGACAAAAAATAATTTCAGGATTCTGAAAAATCAATATGCATATCTTCAGACCATCCTAAAAGCACCTGTAAAGTTTGAAAGGGATTGGCCTAAAACTGTAGGAGGAGTTTCAGGCAGAAGAATGGTGGAGGCGCTGACGGACAGACGGACAGACAGACAGAGACGGACGGACGGACAGACACTCAAAATTTCAGAGGGTATAACATAATACCCCGCCACTTTTTTGGTGGCGGAGCATAAAAATAGCTAAAATTGTTGCGAAAGGAAATCCAAGATGGCTGCTATCTTGCAAATCTATTTTTTGCTTCTTCTCCTGAAACAAAAGGTCGACAGTCTTGAAACTTGACAGGAAGCATCAGGGTGAATAGTAGATCAAAATAGCTTAAATTATTCTGAATGGAACTCCAAGATGGCCACCATGGCTGCCATCTTAAAAATTATTTTTTGCTTCTTCTCCTGAACCGAAAGGCCAACTGACTCCAAACTTGGTAGGAAGCATCTGAATGACTTGTAGATAAATAAAAGCTAAAATAGTTCCAATCAAAATTCGGATCGCGCCATGGCTGCTGTCTTGGAAATCTATTTTGTACTTCTCCTGAACCAAAAGTCCAGTTTAATTGGTAATAAGGTCAGTGGCACAGGGCCATCTTGGCCCTCTTGTTTAAAAGAGTGAGAATAATAATTGTGGTGTTCTGCCTTTTCAGACATACACTGCCAAATCACATATAAGATAGGGATATCAATTCTTACTTACACTACAGCTGATATCCTAATCCCAAAAAGTGATAAAAGTCAGTATGCACCATGTTTTAAACTGAAACTAATGAGATGTTTTGTTGTTAATTGCAAAATATATCACTGATGCCAAGCTAAAAACATTGCATTGTAAAAAAAACTTGACAGTTAATCTTCCTTAATGAGTATTAGTATAATGCAATGAGAGCAACTATATTCTTTCTTACAGACACGATACTGGAAACTTTACTTTCTACAATAGAATTGTAGAGCACATAAATGGACTTTAGCAACAGCTTTGTGTAATGTACAATGCTCTTTGTATTAGAACTCTAGTATTATGTCACCTTTTTCATAATACATGTATTTAGTTTATAGTCGACTGGTCATTTGCCAAGTAGCTTCATATCTTATGAGTATTAAACAGGAAATAACATCTGAACCATCTCTTTTTTGTAGTTACTTTCTGGTATAGGTTTGGTTTTTCTGCGCATTTTAAGGGGTTGTACAAAACAAAAACTATTTATATATAACCCATTTCAGGAAACATGAATATGTATATTTCTAAAATAGCTCCTATCAATTCAGTCAGATTTAAGTTCATAAATTCAATTAGAAATCTGAGTATTTGATAGTTTAACTCTTAAAGCGGCAAGCAACATTTGTAGCAGACAACATTTATTTTTATTTTTTTAACTTTTCAAAGAAAATAAGTCCTGATATTTCATGTGAATTGTCTGCCAAGCAGACCATTCACATGAAATATCATGACTTGTTTTCTTTGAAAAATTCAAAAAAAATATTTCAAAATGTCGTCTGCTGCAGTTGTGATCGGTGCTTTAAGGGTTAAGGGTGGCTAATGTAAGGGAACCCCATTTTCTGGGAAAAAATTACCAAAGTCAATCCTGTCCTATGCAGAGCATGTGAATTGAAGTAAAAAAATCCTGAGCAAGTGCATCTTCTTAGGCATCACATATATATAGCTTGGGCAGAGCTATGTAAAATGAAGTTTTTTAAAAGTAAAACATATTTTAACGAGTAATACTTAACCTATAGATAATGTGCTATTCTATTCTGTTATTCACCCCCTCCACAGAAAAAACGACCTTTCAGTCGTTATAAAGTCTTAATTCAGAAGGTCCCTTTAACAGTTACCTGTATGACGTAGTTCCTCCCGCTCAAATGATCACGTGTCAGTTTCTTTTATGTGTAAAACAATACACAATTAGGAGAAAGGAGCGAGGGAAGGGAGGTGGGACGATAAATACTTATCTATAGGTTAAGTATTACTCGTTAAAATATGTTTTACTTTTAAAAAACTTCATTTTAACTTCGTAATACATTAACCTATAGATAATGTGCTAGAATTTGTAGAATAGGAGGGAGGATTTCTCCTAATAAGTTAGTCCCAACTTCTGAATTAAGGCTTAATAAAAGGATTTATTTTTTATATATATATAATGAGGACATAATTAGTGCTTAAGGCAATAATAAGATCCTTTAACCAAGGATAAAGTAATCCAGGGTTAACATATATATATAATAAAGATATAATTAGTACCTCTCTAGTATAGCATCAGGTCTAGGGGGGCTGTTGACGTTGTCTACACATCCATAGCTGATTGCTGTTGGCCCCCCACCACTTTTTGGGCCACTACAATGGGGCCCAAACTTTGGAGATTCTGTGCTTGTTGAGACATGTCTCTGAGATAGAATTTGGCAAAAGTTGATGAACTATTCCAAACCGCTGCTTGAAGTATATCATTGAGAGGAACTTTGTCGAAGAAAGCCCAAGAAGAGGAAAGAGCTCTAACTTCATGAGCTTTGATTTTAAGGAAAGAGATATCTCGTTTAGTGAGTTTCCTATAGGCAAGTTTAACAGTGTAAGATATCCATCTCGAGATAGTATCTTTAGAGATATCCTTATTGCCTTTAATAGGAAGAAAAAGTCTAGTTCTATTTTGGCGATAAGAGCTAGTCATTTTGAGATAGAATTTCAGAGCCCTAACGGGGCAAAGAAGTCTGTCAGTATGTTCCCATTTACATATTCGAGCAAGACTAGGAACAACAATAGGATCTGGTTTAACAGAAGGAAGCTGGTTTTTTGCTAAAAAACCAGATTTAAGAATCAAGGAAACTGAACCATCAGATTGATTAAATCTTAAATGTTGTGAATCCATAGCTAGAGCATGTATTTCACTACACCTTTTAGCAGTGGCAAGAGCTAAGAGAAAGGCTGTCTTAATAGTAGCGTGAAATTTAGAAGCCTTATCAAGAGGTTCAAAAGGTGGTTTTTGTAGACATACTAAAACCCATGATAAGTCCCATTTAGGTGTAAGAGATCTTTGTACTGGTCGTTGAAGTTCAAAAGATCTGATAAGTTCAGATAAAACTGGATTAGATCCGATTCTATTACCAGTTTTGAATTTTAAAGTGTTAGAGATCATAGATCTATAACCTTTAATAGTACTAATCTGACATTTCTTTTCCGAAAAAAGAAAGATTAAGAAATCGGCTATAACTGTAATAGGGGCCGAGATCGGATTAACCTTTTTTGTATGACACCAATTAGAGAAGATGGTCCATTTTGCATCGTAGACTTTTTGTGTAGATGCTCTTCTTGATCTGGAGACAAAATCTGCAACGTTTTGTGAAAATTTCTTATCTCTGATTGATTGTTTGATAACTCCCAAGCGTGAAGGTCGAGAATTGGGAGGTTTTGATGTACAAATCTTCCTTTGGATTGAGTCAGTAGTCTTGGAATTAGTGGCAGACGAATCGGAGCTGACACTAATAGAAGAAGAAGTTCTGAGAACCACTGTTGCTGTGGCCAGAACGGAGCTATGAGAACTATTCTGCACTGATGTTGTCGGATTTTCTCTAGAACAGCAGGTATCAGAATAAAAGGAGGAAAAGCATATGCATGAAGATGATTCCAGTCCATGGACAGGGCATCTATCGCTAGTGCTTTGTAGTCTTGTACTGGAGAGACATATAATGGGAGTCTGTGGTTGAATCTTGTCGCAAACAGATCCACGTTTGGGAAGTTGAGCATCTGGAATACTGAATTCGCAACTGTTTGATCCAGAGCCCATTCTGTCTTGATAGGTTTGTCTAGTCTTGAGAGGCGGTCTGCAAGAATGTTGAATTTGCCTGGGATGTGACGTACTCTGATAACTATGTCTTGTTCCAGGCACCAATTGAGTATTTTCCAAACTTCTACGCAAAGATTGGGGGAATGAGTGCCACCCTGTTTGTTGATATATGAGACCACCGTTGTGTTGTCTGTGGATATCATGATGCAAGAATGGTGAATAAATGTTTTGGCTTGTTTCAGTGCTAATCGTATGGCCATCATTTCTAACATATTGATATGGAGCTGGGATTGGTTTTCTGTCCAGCGACCATGAAAGGACAGTGTTGTCGGCTCTAAATGAGCTCCCCATCCGTAATGACTGGCATCCGTATAAAGGAAGAATTTGGGGTCTGGAGGATGGATTGAAGTCCCTGTCTCGAATCGAATGGGGTTTATCCACCATTGTAAGTGAGATCGAATCATGCCGTTTATCGAGATCGGGTGATCGAGAGGAAGAATATGAGGTTTCCAGACTGACAGCAGGCACATCTGAAGAGGACGTAAGTGCAGTCTGCCCAGGAGAACAAGGTCTGCTGCAGCACTGAGTTTGCCCAAAAGAGAAAGGAAAGTTCGTGCCGATACATGTTTTGCTGACATTATTTTCTTGATTGTTAGAATTAGGTTCTGTACACGATCCGCTGGAACCCTGACTAAATTTTGTTGCGTCAGAAATTCCATACCTATGAAGGTGAATTTCTGAGCAGGAAAGAGGTCTGACTTCTTGAGATTTGGCAGAAAACCTAGGCTTTGAATAGTTTGAATGCAAATCTTTGTCTGAGTAATCAGACGGTTGTGAATCAGATTTTTTATCAGCCAATCGTCTAGGTATGGAAAAACTGATATGGCACGTTGGCGTAGAAAAGCTGCGATAACGTCCATCAGTTTCGAGAAAATTAACGGACTTAGGGACATTCCGAACGGTAGGGCCGAAAAGTGATATACTTGATCTTCGTGTACGAAACGAAGATACTTCCTGGATTGACGATGTATCGGCACATGTAGATATGCATCTGTTAAATCTATGGAGACAGCCCAATCGTTGAGTCTCATCGCTTGTCTTACCGATTTGACTGTCTCCATTTTGAATGCTTGTTTCTCTATGTAACGGTTTAATAAAGACAGGTCTAATATTAAACGAAACTTTCCGTTCTTTTTTGGCACAAGGAATATCCGGGAATAAAAGCCGGGAGTTTCCGGATTCTGTACCCTTTCCACTGCCCGTTTGTTGAGAAGATTTTCGATCTCTTCTCTGAGAAACGGGGAGGAGGATTGACTCATTCTGATCGGAACAGATGACAAAGGAGGAATTTTGATGAATGGTATCCTGAATCCGTTTCGTACGATAGAGAGGACCCATTTGTTGTCTGTTATTTCCTCCCATTTTTCCGCAAAATGGGCCAATCGTCCTCCCACTGGAATGTCCGCGAGCGGAAGAGCAGGCAGTGGAAAGGGCGGGCCTTCATAATCTTGCGGAGGAAGAGGCAGGTTTAGAGGAGGGGAACTGACGGATGTTACCAGTCCTCTTGATATTATCTTTCTTAATGTGAGAAGATGAGCTTTGAGGAATATTTTTGGACCTATACGACTGCGTAGGTTTAGGTCTGGATGTTGTTTGTTTAGCAGGATATTTAGGTATCTTGAAAGCTCTGCTCTGCGAAGGAGGCTTATAAGAATGAGATTGTGACTGAATGGATGTAGAAGCTAGAAACCTTTGCTGTTGAGCTTCGAAGTTTGATTTAGCTATTTCTTTTATCCTGCCGTCAAATAAGGATTTTGAGTTAATAGGAGCGTTCCTTAACTCGTATGTGGAATTGTCGAGTAGTAGTTTAGACGAAGCTAGGGCTGCGTCCCTCCTAGCTTGGAATAATTCAGTAGTTAAAAGTGTAGACATGGCAGTAGCATGTTTAATCGATTTGGCTACGGCCTCCAGAAGTCTGGAAAGGGCCGCAACCGACATCGATTCCTGTTGTAATGAAAGGAAGGCAGCTGAAGAAAATAGATCAGCATGAGAATTAATAGCGACTAGTTTTCTAGCCTTCCTTTCCCATGCTTCTAGATTCTTGAGCGGAATAGAAGCTCTTCCTTTATTAGAAATGTCTAGGAGCGACGCATCCGCTTCTAATTGAGGGATATTATCAGTTGGCAAATATTGGTTTTGGCTCTTGTAGAATTTAGTCGGAGCAAGAGCCGAAACCAAGCTTTGCGGACAAATCCAATCTCTTGAACATTTGTCCGATTCTAGTCTATTTTGAATATATTTTGTTGTATTTTGTACTAATTTGGATTGTGGGAGGACAAGTAATGGAGTGGAACGAGACTCCATTAATTGTTCGATCCCAGAGAGAGGTTTTAATGGAGCTTGATCCTGCTGAGTTTTGGGGCATAACTCAGGAGGAAGAAGCCGGAAGACCTCGTTAATCGCACGATCAAATGACCAGACTTCGGATTCAGTTTCCGAATCTGACTCCTTATTCTGTTGAGTGAGATTCGGCTGAATCTGATCGTAATTAATAGGTTGATTTGTGATTTGACTAAAATTAGTCTCCTCAGGTTGTATTGGAGTTGGCGTTTGAACAACCTGGGGAGATTTATGAGCCCTTGTATATCTACCAATGTCAAGTTGAGATTGGGAGGAATTTGATGAAGAAGAAGGCGTCATCGATCGTCTTCTTCTCTTTTTATGAGAGTGCTTAGATCTCTTTGAATTTTTCTTTCGCCGAGAAGAACTCAAAGAGTCTGATCTGGAAGTAGAGATAGAAGAAGAGGACGATCGATGTCTTCTTCTCTTTTTAGATTTATGCTCTCTTTTAGACTGATCCTTCCTTGAAGGTCTGGAGATAGATAAATCATTTGAATTTGGAGGCTCAATCATTACACTCGGATCTGAGACCTGCGAAAAATCAGGTTCGAGTGGAATAATCTGTCTAGAGGAAGAAGCTGGATTAGGAAGTTCTAGTCTATTAGAACGTTCGTAACCAGGAATAAAGACATTGGATAGTCTGTGGACACTACCCTGTGAAATATGGCTACTTATGGACGGAGCGTAGCTTTGTACAGGCACATTTATAGGAATATAACCAGGCGGAATTTGTGTTTGTAGGTCATACGGGAATGACTGTAAACCCATGCCTGGTTGACTGGAGCCTAGTTGACTGGTGCCTGGTTGACTGGTGACTGGTTGACTGGTGACTGGTTGACTGGTGACTGGTTGACTGGCGACTGGATGAACGGAGATAAGTTGCCCAGTGACTGGATGACTGGTGACTGGATGACTGGTGACTGGTTGACTGGTGACTGGTTGACTGGTGACTGGTGACTGGTGACTGGTGACTGGTGGGCTTAGTGCCCGGTCAGACTCTAAGTCCGCCAGGCTGCCACCTTGATGGGTCCTGCCCCGAGCAGTAAAGCTATGAGGGGTGGTGCTCCCATCAACTGTCCCGTTGTCAGACATGTCTGACTGGGACTTCTTGGATTTCTTTGATTTCTTCTGTTTTCTCTTCTGCGTCATAACTGATTTTCTAGTAGCATGAAGGCGTCTTCTTTCTGCTAGGTTCCAAACTTTTTCTGTCCAGGAACTACAAATATAACACGGAGAGATACGTGTGCAAGAATTACAAGTTAGACATGATAAATGTGTATCCCATTTAGCTTTTAAATGGCCACAGTTGCAGCGGGCGAAATGCATCGACTGACGCGGAAACAAAGGAAGAAATTTAACATTGAGAAAACAAGAAATCTAAGATCGATATTTCGAAAATAATTTCATAGATAGTAGAAGGAGTGAATATAGAACCAGAGAAAGTCAAGGATATAAAAATTTTAACCGTGTAGAATAATTTTAATCCATTTTTTCTAACACAGAATAATAATCCTTGAACATTCAAAGTCCACAGAAAAGAAACTGACACGTGATCATTTGAGCGGGAGGAACTACGTCATACAGGTAACTGTTAAAGGGACCTTCTGAATTAAGACTTTATAACGACTGAAAGGTCGTTTTTTCTGTGGAGGGGGTGAATAACAGAATAGAATAGCACATTATCTATAGGTTAATGTATTACGAAGTTAAAATCAACATAGGCTGAAACCCCATTTTACACATTTTTCATGCTTATTTGAACCATATTCATAGCTTCCTGTCAACCCTGCTCCACTGGTTTCTTTTTCTCTCTTTCTTTCTATTAATCCCCACACCTTTTTAAAAAAGCTATGGGAATATTGTAAATGCCTCCGTCCGTCCGTCCATCCATCATTCCCATCCCATGTGGACATATGCACAGATTCAGATTCATCCAAGACATGTATTAAATATCAACCGAGCATTCGCTCTACACTGATACATTCTACAGTGTCCAATGATTCTGTTAGCAGACAGCAAAGGCCCTGATCAAACTATGCTGATACGCTGGCTGATCTGAGCGTTCCCTGTCTGCATTTGCCTGAAGACACATTTTTGCTTGGTGCAGCTGATATGGAATTTGAATGACACATTATTTTTGTTGAAAGACATCTATCTGAATTAACCCATTTATGCCTAGTGGACTCGTCTACCTTAACTTTTTGGACAGGTCCATTTCCTATATAAGGGGTGCCTGGTTAGATTTTATTATTATCCTGCTTTGTAGAAATTTCTTAACTCAATGCAAACAGTGTAGACCCTGATCAGATGCCGCATGCTGCGGCATCTGATCTGGGTCTTCACTGTTTGCCTATGTCCCATTTATGGGACACCAGGCTTAAATGGGTTAATTATTTTTGCTGATGATGTTGAGCCACTCCATTACCCACCATAGCTGCTTCCTGCTCTTGTTTCTTTCTTTCCTTTTCCTGCCTCTTTAACTCTTCTTGCTGCAAATAAAGGTGCTATCCTTTTAATCCTTCATATTCTTAGCAAACAGAGTAGACCTAGAAGAGATGCATCTCATCCCGGTCTACAGTGTTTGCTCTTCATCCAGCAGATTTTAGTTTTTACACATAACTGATGAGTGGCAAACATTACTGACCCAGATCAGATGCAGCTCCTTTGTTTGCCACTCATTCAGCAGTTTTTAGACACATCACCAGAGCCCTGGCCCCAGTTGTTCAAAGCGTCATTAGCTTAACGAGCTCGTTAAGGGTCATTTCGTTAACTGTTTTAGCGGATTCAACATACAGTATTCTGATATTTTTGGCTGAAAAAATGTGAGTAGCTTTTGCACTGCAAAAGCTACTCACATTTTTTCAGCAAAAAATTTCAGCATATTTGCGTATCACTCGATGTAAATTTTAACGAATCGTTAACTAACGATGTCGTTAGCTTTGAACAACTGGGCCCTGTTGTTCAAAACTAACGATGTCGTTAGTTTTGAACAACTGGGCCCTGTTGTTCAAAACTAAGGATGTCGTTAGTTAACGTATCATTAAAACTTTGATCATTAAATATGGCATATACGCTAATATATTTGCTGAAAAAATGTGAGTAGCTTTTGCATTTGCATTTTTGTACATACACACATTCGTACAGACGGACGTACATTCGTAGGCATGTACCCACGTACCAAAAACTATATGACCACGGCATCATCCAATGAGGGGGCATAAAAAGGAAAAAACAAAAGAAATAAAAACATCCCTCCTCTACTCTTACCTGCTACAAGGATAGCAAGCCTTGCCCAAATGTAAACCAATATCAGTTGGACATCCCAGTGACCTAAGATACAGGATACCTTCCCCATACCTGACCACCCCCAGATTCTGATCAAACCTGGTGAAAGGAGTTTGCCATTCTGTCAACATCTTTTAAATACCTCATCAGTCAGTCAAACAGACTTGTTCAAATTTTAGGATAAGTAATGTTTGAGATTAACTTCATAGGAATGGATACACTTCCTATGGAAAAAAAAAAAAACCCACTGGCACAAGATTATTTACCAGCCTTCACAGCGGTGTCTAATCTCTGACAGCAAATTCTCTCCCTGAAGAGCTGATATCATTTTTGAAAGTTTTTAAAAACACTAGGGACTATAACTTCCCATCTTTAATGTTCTCTTCCTTAGAAAAGCAGGAGGCAAAATATTTTGGAAGTATCTCTTTGCCTTATCCCAAAATTAAGGGTAGATATGATACCTTAGAAAGATACTTTTAAGTTCATGTGCACTAAAACCTGTTTTTCTTTGAATCAATTTACCAAATGCTGATCAGGTTTATATTAAACTCCTTCACCGCTAAATCTCAGGAAATGGTAATAATTTGGTATTTTGCATCTTTTTAAAAAATATGTAAGTCATAGTCTTATAATGCAGGGGTGACAACAAAAGTTTCTATATAACCTCTTTATAACACGTTTTGTTATAACATGGTTTTGCATATAACATGGTTCAAGGATGGATCCCAAAAATGTATAGATTATATTGAAAAATGACCATAAATGGTCATTTTTCAATATCTATACCATCACAAAATCATGCCTGTGGTATACATGTACCATCACAAAATCATGCCTGTATTATTTTCACTCCCTTAAACCCAACATTTATATAGTAATACTGCAATCTACAGGGGTAATACCGCAGTATTACTATATAAATGTGGGGTTTAAGGGAGTACTCTAGTACCCACAATCTATGTTTTGAGCAAAAATATGAAAAATATCAGAGTTTTTGTCTGAAAATTTTCAGTTTTTGGAGGTGAAATTTTCTATATATTTGAATAGGCGTGTTTTCTTATTGCAATGAAGCACCATTCAGTTGCGAGCTGAATTTGCCTCTACCATGATTTGAACCCAATCCTCATGAGCCGAAGCCATGAGCACTAACTGCTCAGCTACATGGATATTTCCAAGTATCGGGAAAACCAGGGCCTAGCTGTTCAAAACTAATGATGTCGTCAGTTAATAGAGCATAAAAATTTGACCACTAAATATGGCATATACCAGTAGGCTAATATTTTTGTTGGAAAAATGTGAGTAGCTTTTGCATTTGCAAAAGCTACTCACATTTTTTCAGCAAAAATACCTGTGACGTACTAGAATAGTTAACATTTTGACCACTTATGGGCTTGTTAAGCTAACAATGCTTTGAACAACTGGGCCCAGAAAAATAAAATACATGCATACCCGCATTTTTTCTTCTCTTTCTTTCAGAAGAGTTTCTTTGTCAACTAGTTTAATAACAGGAGGTTGACCCTCATGGTCTTCCAGTCTCACTCCCAAGTTTGGCAGAACATCATCACGAATACTGTCACACAGTTTCAGTACTGCTGGAACTGAAACAGAATTTGTCAAGACAAAAATTTAAAAATTTACTAATTACGATAATGTCAAAATATTTCCTGAATAAAATGATGTTTCATTAACAACATGGTCATATACATGTATTATACAAGAAATCCCTGTCCAGCTATTATAAACAAACCTACATATCAGGCGATGATGTCTGTTATTTTGTCATCAAAACATATGGTGTGGGTACTCATTAAAACTACCTCTGTTTGGTGCTTAGAAAAATAATATGGCACCTTGTTAGCATTTATCTTATATGAAGGTCTAGATAAAGGAAATATTCAAAAGATAATTTTTTTGCAACAAAATTGATCTTAGAGGTACATACCGAAACTGCTTCATTGTGGCAATAACAGTGAGTACTCACACAAAGTTCCAGATAACAAAAGTATCTTAACAAGTGAGTCAGCACACAACAAAAACTACAAGAGGGCCAAGATAGCCCTGTTTCGCTCAACTACTTACCAGGGCCCAGTTGTTCAAAACTAACGATGTCGTTAGTTAACGATTCGTTAAAATTTTAATCAAGTGATACGCAAATATGCTGAAATTTTTTGCTGAAAAAATGTGAGTGCAAAAGCTACTCACATTTTTTCAGCAAAAAATATCAGAATATTGTATATTCAATCCGCTAAAACAGTTAATGAAATGACCCTTAACAAGCTCGTTAAGCTAACAACGCTTTGAACAACTGGGCCCTGATAAATTGGCCTTTCTGTTCAGGAGAAGTGCAAAATAGATTTCCAAGACAATGGCCATGGTGGCAATCTTAGATTTCTGATTGGAATGATCTCAGCTATTTTTAATCTACAAGTCACCCCAATGCTTCCTACCGTTTCAAGTTAACTGGCCTTTCAGTTCAGGTGGAGAAGCAAAAGACAGATTTTCAAGATGGTGGCAAGCTTGGATTTCTGATTAGAATGATTTTAGCTATTTTTGATCTACTACAATTTACCCTGATGCTTCCTACCAAGATTCAAGTCAACTGACATTTGGGTTCAGGAGAAGAAGCAATATTCAAGATGGCAGCTATGGTGGCCATCTTGGATTTCCTATCGGATTTTAGCTATTTATGATATACATGTCATCCCGATGTTTCCTAGCAAGTTTCAAGTGAATGGGCTTTTATGTTCTGGAGAAGAAGCAAAAAACAGATTTTAATTATCAGAACGATTTTAGCTATTTCTGATCTATAAGTCACCCCAATGCTTCCTACCAAGTTTGGAGTCAACTGGCCTTTCAGTTCAGCAGCAGAAGCTAAAAAAAGATTTCAAGATGGCTGCCATCCTGTATTTCCGATCGGAATGATTTTCGCCATTTTTTATCTACAAGTCACCCCCATGCTTCCCACCAAGTTTCAAGTGGATTGGCCTAAGGGGTGTAGGTGGAGTAGGCTTTTAAAGAAAATGCTGACGCCGCACACCGCCCGACAGACACTGACCCATCACCAGAGTACCAAACCAAGACATTGAGCTGACTGCACATAAGCCCAGGCTGATCTGAATTTTCACTTGGTGCACATATCCAAAGTTACATTTTATCACACTGGGATTCATACACATATGCCAGCACAATGCAAAAAATAGATTATTTGAGTATTTAAAAGAAACAAAGGTTTCAAGAAGCTTGTGCAGGAGAGCAGTAAGATCAGGACTTGTGCTATTTGCATGGGTGAAAGATCAAAAATGCTTAACCCTTAAAGCGCCAGTCACAACTATTGTCATCTGCTTTGTCTTCTGCCGGTTACTTGAAAAGTCATTTCTGCAAAGAGTTTGGACCCAGATCAGACTGCTCCTTTAGGAGCAGTCTGATCAGGGTCCACACTATTTGCCTGTATGCAAAAATAGGGTTGAAAAGTCTGCAAGAATATTCAGCAGATGACATAAACAGACGACATTTCCAGATGCAGTTTTTCTTGGCGCTTTAAGGGTTAATTCTGGAAATCCACTTTTCCAATACTGATTAGATTGCAGTCAGTGGAAGGCCATCATAATAGCCCCACGCTCCCTGCTAAAGTTGCTAATAGTGTGATGGATGGACGAACAGACAGACAGAAGGAAAACTAATGTTGCTCTTGCACTCCCTTACAACTTTGGTCATGTAGCAAATTTGGTTAAATTCTACCCTGTGATTTAGGAGCTAGCTTGACAGATGGACAGACAAGACAGTGACCAGATGGACAGACAAGACAGTGACCTTTTAACCCCACCTGAAGGTCACATGGGGCAGTGTGAAAAATAATGTTGCTGTTACACACCCTAACCAGCCAGGGAAGTCATGTAGCAAGTTTGGTTAATTCCATCCAATGTTTTAAGACGAAATAGCATAACAGACAGAGGCATTTACAATATCCCAAATGCTAAAGCATGGGGATAAAATTTACCTTTTTCCTATACTTTATAAAGGATTACAAATCTTCTCAATACTGAATTCAGTATTAATGAAAACTTTCATCCATGTACAGTCGAACCTCGTTATCTCGAACTCGCTTATTTCGAATTACCGCTTATCTCGAAGTGAAAATCTGGTCCCTGTTTTAACATGAAACTATGACAACAGGTAATAAAATAATGTGGAAAAGAGGAGAAATTGCTCCTAAGGAGCAATTTCTCCTCTTTTCCACATTATTTTATATATATATTTCTAACTTCAGGAGTCAAATTACATATTCATTTGTTAAATGTGGTTGTTCAATTTATTGTTTTCCTCACTCTCTCAACTCTGATATGTCGAAGTACGGATATCTCGAAGTGTTTCAGTGAGTCCCTTGGAATTCGAGATAACGAGGTTCGACTGTATTTGTCAATATATGCTACATTAAAACCAAAAAAATATCAGTAGACAGTGAAGGTCCAAATCATACTGTGCATAAGTGCATGTGTCTTCTCTTTCAATCAAATCCAAAAAGACCCATTATTTCATGCTAGGGCTAGTGTGTCATTATTTTCCATAAAGACCCAAAAGACCATTTTTTCCATGGTGGGGCTGATACAAACTAGAAATTGTGTTTGTAAACACTATGCCCCCAGCCATATGCTCGCCTTTAAAGAAAATACAAGGTAAAAATGGCTGATTCTACAAAGGGCCATAACTCCTGCACTACTTTATCAGAATTTATTCAAAAATCGATCAGGTCATCTTCTTATCACTACTAATCTATTCATCAAGTTGAGAGGCTCTAGCTCCAACAGTTTTTGAGATATTCTGCTGACAAGGGAAAATGCCCAAATTTAGAAAGGGACATTACTCATGACCAGAAGCAATAGGCCCCTCCAACTTCCTTCTCACCTATTTTTTCATAAGGAATTCACATATGAAATTTTGAAACATTAGCATACATGATTCTTAAGTTATGATTTGCGCAAGAAAGCAACAACATTAAATAGCCAGAAATTTCAAAGGGCCATAATCCATGAAATCGGTTGAAAAAAATAATCAGGTAATCTCCTCCTTAATCTTAATCAGTATATCAAAAAAAAATATAGGTCACCATTTTTTTTCATGAGGAATCCCTATATGAAATTTCAAAACATCAGCATACATAGTTCTAAACTTATATGCGCTACACAATAAAGCAACAACATTAAATGGCCAGAAATTGCAAAAGGCCATAACTCCATCATTTAATTCGTTGAAAATTTAATCAGGTGATCTCCTCCTCATTCAAATCAGTATACCAAATATCAAGGCTCTAGCTCAAATACTTTTTGAGATATCTTGCTAATGAAATTTCAATATTGTTTTATTAAATGGTAAATATCTCTAAAATGGGAGATAATTGGGATTAGAAAATAATACAGGTCACCAATTTTTTCATGAGGAAACCATATATGAAATTTCAAAACATTAGCATACATGATTCTAAACTTATGCTATGCACAATAAAGCAACAATGTTAAATGGCCAGAAATTGCAAAGGGCCATAACTCCAACAACATTTCATTTAACTGTTGAAAATTTAATCAGGTGATCTCTTCATCAGTCCCAATTAGTATACCAAATATCAAGGCTCTAGCTCAAATACTTCTTGAGATATCTTGCTAACGAGATTTCAATGTTACTTTATTAAAAGGGAAATAACTCTAAAATGGGAGATAATTTGAATAAGAAAAAAATATAGGTCACCTATTTTTTCACGAGGAATCCACATATGAAATTTCAAAACATTAGCATACACGGTTCTAAAGTTATGCTATGCACAAGAAGGCGTGACGAATGAATGACCGAACGAACGGACAAGCCAGAAGCAATATGCCCCCACTTTATCAAAGTTAGGTGCATAAAAAGTGATGAGTAGAGGAGAAAATATAGCAGACAGTGAGCAAAGCTTACATACCTCCACCATACAAAGCAACCTCACATCTCACATACTTGTGCATAAGACACATTTAACCCTACGGGCAACCACTGTTGTTAGATATTTTTGAAACTAAGGAGCAAAGCAAGGCACTTCTAATGAGTACCCACAACATATGTTATTATGGAGAAGTGTATGTAGGCCAGCCACACTGAGCTTCAATTAAAATATTACATTCTATCTGCCACTATGTATTTTAAAACATACATGTATATAACTTAGTATGGCTGGCCTACATACAGTCTAACAGCATATTTTAAATAAAAGATGTGTTTACCTTTCTGTTCCCTGGCAACTTTCCTTACATCATCACGGAAGTTTGCAAATGCTGTCAGGTATGGCATAACTTGTTCTTCCATCTGAAATGCATAAACATGAGATATTTGACTATTATACAAGATATATATTGGACTATTATGCTCTTACAAGCTGTGTTACAAACAAATTCCATCTTACTGTCTTTCCGCCATTTCTCTGGCTGTCCTAATCTGATACACTTGTAATTTGCAACACGAGAAACCGTACCTTCTGATATATGCACTCAGTGACAACTTAGATCAGCCTGAGCATCTATGCAGTCTGATCAGTCATCCTAGTCTCCCTGAAGAAGTTTTGATCCTTAGATCTCAAACAAGCAAAGATTCTCATCAATTTGCCATAGGTCTAGATAAGAGTGGGTATCAGGTAAATATCTTTGTTATTTCTCCACAAAAACATATTTTGTCAGTACTCATTAATAGTGCCTCGTCAATGCACTTCTAATGAGTACCCACAGCTTATGTTTTTGTGGAGAAATAAAAAAATATCAATACATCTGGCTTTAAAAAAAAAAAAGAAAAAAAAAGCATCTTATCAAGATCTATGATTTGCACTGAGCCTTAACCCTTGTCCAGCTGAACCCGGATATACCCTGCCGTTGCAAACAGTATAGATCCAGATCAGTTGCCTCCTAAACAAGCCAACTGATCTGGATCTGCACTGTTTGTCATTCAGTATGTGAATTGATATCAACAACCTGGATCAAGTAATCTGATTGGCTAAAAATTAGAAGTGGGCGGGGCATGCTAATTCATTCAGCAGGACAAGGGTTAACACATCTGACGGTACATTTTCATGGACTATGGTCCATTTACATACAGCACCAGTGACAATGCCTGTTTGGTCCAGTTACCAGTAAAAAGTAACATATTTGCACCAATTTTATATTCCTTTTTTTGCTAATGTACAAACATTTAACAGCCATTTCCAAAACTTTCAGCTGAACTGGATTTGATATGCAAACTCAAGTATTGTAATAATTTTATCAATTTCTGATCAAAGCTGAAGATGCAGACATGGCCATCATCTCCAAAAGGTTTCATTGGTGTAGCACATACCGGTAGTGACTTTTCAAATATATTTTTAGGGTATCAAGCAAAACTATTTTCCTATGTAATAGTATACCAGATTATTCAAAACTGGAATTGTATTTTGGATACTTAAATATGTTTTTCTTTTTTTTTTTTACAAACAAAAATAATAATAAATATTAAAAACATTATAAAAGAAAAAAACTAGAGCAAGTGCACAGAGGGTCACGAATACCCCCGGCCCGTGCCATTTCTTAATTATAAAATATTTTAAAGTTAATGACAATGATATAAGGCAAGATATAGTTTACAATGTCAGTCTCTGAGTGACACTGATCTATCATCCCAAGTTCAACTTTCCTTGAGTAAATAGTCTTCAAGACATGAAGCAAATTTGCTGGGCCATAAAATATAGGTCACTGACCTACATTTACTTGAGAAGTTAATCTGATTGTCACACTGATGCATTATACCAACTATGATGTTAATCCATTAAATAATCTAAAAAATATTAAGCAAAATCACTAGACCATGAAATATAGGTCATACCGATTTATATTAACTTTGAGGTGAAAGTTTGGGTCACACTGTGTCATTATATGTAAATATGACATTTAGGTATCAAATAATGGGAGATATAAGACAAAATCACAGGGCTATGAAATATAGGTCATATAATCCCAAAATATATTAGTAATACATCAAATTGTCTTCAAGATGTAACATCAAATCTCTGGACTATGAAATATAGGTCACAGTGACCTACATTTACTTTTAGGTCAACTATTGGATCATACTAATTCATAATCCCAATAATGATGTTCATACATCAATTAACATTCAACATATGATGTAAAATTACTGGACCATGAAATATAGGTCAAGGTGATCTACATTTGTTATGATGTCAATTGTGGTGTCACATAGAACCAATATTCCAAGTATCACATTAATCCATGAAATAGTCTTCAAGATATAAAGCAAAATTGCTGGAGCATGAAAATATGATCACAATGACCTTGACTTTATTACACTGAATGTTGATGTGATAAACATGTCTGATGCCCATCCTTCTTTAAGAAGTTGTTTGTATAAACAAACTGCAACATACTACTTTATTGAGGCTAGGCTTCAAAATGTAAGTAAAAATCACTGAAGAAGCAAGAAAATAAGGTCACAATGACCTTGACCTTATTACACTGAATGTTGATGTGATAAACATGTCCAATGCCTGTCCTTCTTTAATAAGGGGTGGTTTGTATAAACAAACTGCAATATACTACTTTATTGGGGTGTCCTAGATTTTGACCTCTAGCCCCGCCCTGGAGCATGACCCAGAGGTTCATAGATGTAGAATGGAAGAGAACCCCTCCCAGGTACCCCCATACCAATTATGAAAAGTTTTTGAACAGTGGCTGCAGAGTTATAAGTAATCAAAAAACTTCGAAGTAAAACTTGGTTATAGAAAGGGTTAATGGACGGAATCACATCTGGACAGACAGAAGGATGTACAGAAGGACGGACAGACTAATGGAACGGATGAAAAGTATATACCCCTTCGGCATACTTCATATGCCGGGTGTATAAAAAACAATCCAATAAATTTAAAATAATACTAAAATGCTTTAAAAATGCTTTAAAAAACCCATGAAAGGTGAGACAGCTTTACAAACCTATTCTAGAAGTAATGGTCTGTTAATATTGTTCATTTAGCATGCAAAACATCATCTTAATGCTTAAAAGACAGTACACAAAGAGTGACCTTGACTTTGTCATACTCACATCAACAGTTCCATCAGTACCTTCTCTACCTGGCACAGCCAGCCAATCATCACCTACTATAGCACCAAACACCTGGAAGTACAATAATTCTCAGCACTGCAGGATATTGATGAGACTGTAGAAGAAAAACATTTATCAAATCTCACAATCTCATAGGAAATTCAAAAGATATTTTCTGTTATTTATTTTGTAAGCAAACTTCTAAATATGACAAGTACCCAGGTATAAATCTTTCTTATTTCTCCACAGAATCACACACTGTGAGTTCTCAGCAGAGGCTTCTTCACTGAGGCGCTTCAAAAGAACACCCACATTATATGGTTGGTTTTTTTTTTTGTGCAAAAAAAAAAAGGTAAAAGGTGGACACTATTCTGTTGCCAAAAAAGCACCTATCTGAATCTGTATTGTGGCTATTTATGGGAACTGACTGACTGTTAACCCTTCTCATGCTAAATAAAGATGCCATGTCCACTTCTAATTTCCAGCCAATCAGATTACTTGATCTGGATTTTTGATAGAAATTCACATATTTAATGACAAACAGTGCAGATCCAGATCAGTTGGCTTCTTCAGAATCTCAAAATCATCTCAAAATTGAAGGCAGGATCTGTTCCAAATGTGAAAGTTGTATCGGCGAATGCGGACACCATCCTGGTTGCTATCAATAAGTGGAGTAATACAAATATTAATGAGGGTAATTAGGCTAACCAATGGGAAGCCTTGCAGGTGTTATTACACGTGTGCTTATATGATTTTTATGACATTGGTTATTTCACTGAATAACTTGACGGTCATGTGATAAAGCAAAATAAGAACAATCTCATTACATTTTCGTTGAAAAAAGCACCTTATCAATGCAACAAGATTATGCTTAATGAAGGTGAAAAACATTTCCAAAACAACTAATCTGGGTGCTTATTTCATTTAAGGGAGGCAAGTCTATCAAACGTTTTTACTTCCCTTCTTAAAAGTCTACTCAGAAAGAAAAGAATTTTCAATCCTTGAGAGCAAATTCTTTCCTTTTAGAATAGACTCCTTCTCATAAGGGCTTAAAGAACAGGAATGACACAGGAAGTCAAATCTCCCTTGTGAAAAATGGCAGAAAATCTGCCAAGCATATTTGCAAACAGTGGAGACCCTCATCAGATGCGGCCTTCTGCGGCGTCTGATATGGGTCTGCAGTGTTTGTCAATTACCCTTTTAGGTAGTAAATACCTTGAACATCTGTGTGATAAAGTCTCCCACATTCTGTAACAATATCCTGTTAGGACGGTGTTGACCTTTGACCTCTGACACATAGATATTGCACTGGCTGATCAGATCACGTAGATGTTCCAAGGTCTTCTTAGTGTTGATGGAATCTGGGAAATCAAGGTTATTTATTTAACTTATCTGGGCCCAGTTGTTCAAAACTAACGATGTCGTTAGTTAACGATTCGTTAAAATTTTAATCGAGTGATACGCAAATACGCTGAAATTTTTTGCTGAAAAAATGTGAGTAGCTTTTGCAGTGCAAAAGCTACTCACATTTTTTCAGCAAAAAATATCAAAATATTGTATATTGAATCCGCTAAAACAGTTAACGAAATGACCCTTAACGAGCTCGTTAAGCTAACGACGCTTTGAACAACTGGGCCCTGGACACATAGCTCCAGATACGATTGGGTATCTACATAATATTTTGCTTTTTTTCCATAAAAAGACCTGTTGTGGGTACTGATTAGAAATGCCTGAGTGCGGCACTTTAATGAGTATCCACAACATATGTTCACATAATAAATAAGAAAAATATCTACATTTTGTTTGGAAAACAAAGTTTTGTTTGTGTTGAGGTTTTATGGCCCAGTCAACCCAATGGGGTCATGCCGAGCACGGTCAGTTTACCTAACCACACGTTTACTGGGCAGGCTTAGTCCTCTAAGTATTGTGCACATTCTTTTGCCAGAAACTGACAACTGCCCTTCTTGAATCAGCAGAAGGGAAAGAATGACCGTAGAAAATATTTCATGATAGGAAAACAAAGTACCTTAACTGGAGTTATGTTTTGTTTGTTTGTGTTGAGGTTTTACGGTCAAGTCAACCCAATGGGGTCATGTTGAGCATTGTCAGTTTACCAAAGCACGCTTTTTTCTGGGCACCTTAGTTCTCCAAGTGGTTAAGCAGTTTGTGCACATTCTTTTGCCAGAAACTGACAAATGCCTTTCTTTAATCACCGGAAGAGAGAGCATGACCTTAGAAAATATTTCATGGTTAATCTCCATGTAAGAATCTTGAAGACCAGGCAGGGGTCGAACCAACAAGCTCCTGATCACCAGTTGGCTGTGCATCCAACTGAGCCACCAAGGCCAGCTATTAGAGCTATGTGGACAGACAGGCCTGAGTAAGCTTTGTACTCCCAGATCAGAAGCTGCAGAATGCATCGTCTGATCAAGGTCTATTATTTTTGCCACTCATCCATGAGGTTATAGAAACATTAACAACTAGTAAAATGCAAATTTTAGGACAAGTATGGTAAAGACAGAAGGCTTAAATTTAGGTTACAATTATGCACAGGCTATCTATTTAAGGACTAGAAAAAGTGTCCATAGGACACGGATGCCCCCGCCAAGACGCCATTTACAAGGTTTACTATATGGAACTTAGTCAAGGGCAGATAATTCATAAACTAAATAACCAAGAGTTGTCTTCCATGTTCATTACACATAGTCTCAATGTCATGCATGCATCTGTAAAGTTTCATAAATATATTCAATATGGTTTAGGAGTTATGGCCCACACACTGTTTACTATATGGAACTAAGTCAAGGGTAGATAATTCAAAAACCAAAAAAGCAAGAGTTGTCTTCCTTTTTCACAACACATCGTCTCAATGTCATGCATGCACCTGTAAAGTTTCATAAATATATTCCATATGGTTAAGGAGTTATGGCCCGGACAGGGTTTACTATGTGGAACTACGTCAAGGGGCAGATAATTCAAAAACCAAACAAGTAACAGTTGTCTTCTTTGTTCATGACACATCGTCTCAATGTCATGCATGCAACTGTAAAGTTTCATAAATATATTCCATACGGTTTAGGAGTTAAGGCCCGGACACAAATTGGGATGGACGTACGTACGTAAATACATACAGGACGGACAGGGGTAACACTTAATGCCCTCGAATATGCGGGGGCATAAAAACGTGGTATTTACCAGACTACTTTATGCATCCTGATAGTGGTCAGTGCCAATTCTCATGAAGATAATATTTCAACTTTACAGAATGTAAATATTGAACTGAGAAGACCCTGACTGCATGGCTCAGATGCACAGCTCTTTCTGGGTCTTGATGTTTGTCTGACACAGATCAATTAACAGTAACTCACCACAGAGTGCTTCATGTACTTTCTCCCTCAGATCCAGATACCTGTAGAAACAACAAAGTAAGGCTCATCTGATGACACAGAGCATTTTATTTTGTTTTCTTATTTTTCTCTGAAAATAGGATTTGACATTTCATACAAACTGTCTTAAAGAGACAATTTGCATGAATTATTACACCTGTTTTGGGGGGAAAATAAGAAAAATTGAAAACAGAGTTTGACATTTCATACAAGAGATAATTTGCGAGAAATGTCAAACCCTATTTTCTAGGGCAAATAACAAAAATATCATCAATTTGTCTACTGAAATCGAGCAGTGTATTCTAAAAGCTCAAGTATTTTTCTTATACCTGCACTGGAACAGTAGACACCTACAAGTTACAACATTTGTTTTGAAATAAGAACAATATCAAGCTCATGTCCCCAAAACTTTATCTACAATTACTGTATTAACCCATTGTAGACTGAATGAACTCCCCCACATTATTTTGTGGAAGATTCTAATTTCCATTTTTAGGTATGTCAGGCTATGATATTTAGATATTCCTGGAGAAAAATGGTTGAACTATTTGTAAACAGTGCAGACCCTGATTCTGCGGCATCTGATCTGGATCTGCACTGTTTGCCTACTACCCTTTTAGGGGTCTCCAGACCACAATGGGTTAAGCAAGTAAGTGTGGGAGAGCCAAAAAAATGTTCACATAAGACATACATGCTTGCTTAATATACCGTATTTACCCTAAGTATTGGGACACCTTAACTCCTTTCCATACTGGTTCTAAAATTTGAAAAAAAAAAAGTCTATTTTACTATATGTTGACGTGTCTAAAAGAGCGCTGTGTAGCGGCAAACAGTGTAGACCCAGATCAGATGCCGCATTTTGCGGCATCTGATCTGGGTCTGCACTGTTTGCATGGCCTATCTGTCCAATACTTAGGGTAATTACGGTAATCAAATTTCTATATAGCTGGATATAACAAAGTGGCCTTTTATTACAGAAGATTGCTTTAAAGTGAAACAGATAATTGCTATTCATAGCTGTGCAGCTGTAGGGGTAGTGGGACTTACAGCATACTGTCTCTTGGACATAGGATACAAAAGGCAGGGCCAAATCCTTTCTCTTTGCAGCCTTTAACATTCCCCCTAAGATTACCATCCATAACCAGAAACCAGAAACAGTTGTTCAGTCACTGGTCTGAGACAAACCCTCAGTACTGCAGTCAAATGCAGTCATCATGAAACATTTCTGACCACCGGATATGTCAGACAGAACTTTGTCTGGTCTGGCTGAAAACCGAAGAACTTTTAGAACATTTTAACCATGATTAATCCATTTTAGTCTGGAGACACCCAAAAGGGTAATTGGCCAACAGTGCAGACCCAGATCAGATGCCACAGAATGCCATTTTTCTCTAGGAATATCTAAATCACATATCCTGATATACCTAACACTGAAATTCAACTCTTCCTGTGTATAGTGTGCAGGGGAATTTATTCTGTCTAAAATGGGTTAGTCAATATCAGAGAGACTTAAGTTTACATAGATCTAGAGAAGGATGGTATCAATAAATTTTTTTTTTCTTATTTCTTTACAAAAACATATATTGTGGATACTCATTAGAAGTGCCTCACTGAGATGCTTCTAATGAGCACCAACAACATATGTTTTTGTGGAGAAATAAGAAAAATATCAATACTTTCAGACTAAAAAAGCATCATAAAAGAGCTATGGTTTTTGTGTACCCTGCAAACAGTCTACCCATTCCACTACAACACCTCTCTCCTTAATACTTGAACTTGGAGACAGCTTTGACAGTACAGTAAAATTCTGTTATTAACGCTTGTCAAGCTGAATAAATTAAGATGCTATGCCTACTTTTAATTTCCAGCCAATCAGATTACTTGATCTGGGTTTTTGATAGAAATTCACATATCTAAAGACAAACAATGCAAATCCAGATCAGTTGGCTTCTTTAGAAGCCAACTGATCTGGATCTACACTGTTTGCTAAGACAGGGCATGTCGTGTTTAGCAAGAGAAGGGTTAAGACTACCTTTGGTACCGTCTTAAAGTGGTCTTATTAGTGGGGTAGCCTTAGTATTGAATGTAGAACATAGCTCCAGGTATGGTGCTTTTTTTTTTTTCTACAACCAAAAATTCTGACATTTTTCTTATTTCTCCACAAAAAAATATGCTGTGGTACTCATATTTTTTGTGAAGAAATAATAGAAATATTATGTAGATACCCCCTCTTATCTAGGGCTATGTAGAATAAAAGGCTGCAGGCCAAGTGTCCCCCCGACATTTGAAATGTCAGTATGTGGTGAATATGTCTATAACATATATGTCCTAAACAATGTTTTGACATTTTACAACCCTTTCAACAGGCTAATTTTTTAATGATTAAAATTGACAAAGGGTCATAACTGGTAAAAAGCAGTCAAGCATGACCTCGGTATAAAATGACCCCCTTCAGGTCATGGCAACAATAACTGGAAGGTTTCACTAAAATCCACCGAAAACTGCAAGAGGAGTTGCAGAGACAAGACTTACTGCTGAAAAATTGCCAAATGACCATAACTCTGGTAAAAATCAGTCGAACATGACCTTGATAAAATATGATCTTCTTCAGGTTATGGAAACAATAACTTGAAAGTTTCATCAATATCCCTTGAGAAATGTAGGAGGAGTTGCGGAGACAAGAGCTTCTGTTGACAAATGGAAAATTTCATCAAAATCCTTTGAAAACTGTAGGAGTTGCGGAGACAAGATTGTGTCTACAGACGAACGGACAGACGGATGAACCTATTACTATAGTCCCCTTCGACTAACGTCAGGGGACAATAATAAGAAAAACCCATTTAGGACTGGCAAAAGCTGGTCTTTATGTAGTCTTATTTTCGAGTGGTCTTAACAGCGGAATTTTACTGTAAGCGTAGAGCCTGAATGTATAGAGCAACTTGTGCATCCTGCATTCTGAGAAAGGCTTTTGTTTTTTCCCGGTAGCTTCTGCTTGTTTGAGGCAAGTGGATACATTTGGTAGAGTTTCTGCCATGTTTTTACAACAGTGACTACTTTTGAGACTATTTATTTTCCTGCTCACTAAGTCTCTTCAGAAAGATAGTATAAAAAGGAAATTATTTTCTCCAAAGTATAACAAGACCTGTCACCAGACAGGATAGCTCACCTGATATTGCACATTTTGTGATATTGCACATTTTGTTTCTGGAAAATTCTAAGTCCGTGACCTTGACTTTGACATGACCTGGGGTGGGGTTGGGGGAGGGGGGATGGGGGGATTCCAATGTGCAAAATATTCATCAAACCAAAGACGAATCAATTTGACGATAAGGTTAGGAAATAATAAGGTCTTAAAAACATAAACAGTAAAAGGCAAAATCACTGAAGCATGAAATATAGGTCACAATGACCTAGATATAGTAAGTGGTCATTCATTGGGTCACATGGAACTAATATCCCAGGTGTGACATTTATCCAACAAATAGTATTCAAGATATAAGGCAAAATCACTGAACCATGAAATATAGATCACACCAACAGAGATATATTTTGACGTCAATAATCGGGTCACAAGGAACTAATATCCCAGGTGTGACATTTATCCAACAAATAGTATTCAAGATATAAGACAAAATCACTGAACCATGAAATATAGGTCACAATGACCTAGATATAGTAAGTGGTCATTCATTGGGTCACATGGAAGTAATATCCCAGGTGTGACATTTATCCAACAAATAGTATTCAAGATATAAGGCAAAATCACTGGACTGTGAAATCTAGGTGACCTGGACCGTAAAATGTAGGTCACCATGACCTTCACTCTCTTACACTTAAACCGATGTCACATAGTTAGCTGATGTATAACCAGTTGTGTCTATAACCTGTAGGCATATAAGATTTTACAAATGTGTCCTAGATTTTGACCCCTAGCCCCACTCCAAGGCCTATCCTGAGGTATGAACCCAGGGGTATGTTCTTTTGGAATCTCAGAAGACTCCTCCAGGTACCCAAATTCTAAATATGAATGCTCTATGAGGAGTGAAAATCAAGATATAAGAATTTGAAAAACTTTAACACAGTATTACAAAGGTGTCCTAGATTCTGACCCCTAGCCCCACCCAGGGGCATGAACCCAGGGGTTTATTCTCTTGGAACCGCAGAAGACCCTCCAAGGTACCTAAGTTCCAAATTTGATGCCTCTGTGAGGAGTGACTGTTGAGATATAAGCATTTGAAAAACTTTAACGCAGTGTGACGGGAACGGGAACGCAAACGCAAACGAAAACGCAAACACGGACGACCGGGGTGACTACAATAGCTCTCCTTGTACTTCGTACAGGCGAGCTAAAAAGGAAATTATTTTCTCCAAAGAGGAGCAAATTCTTTGCTTTTAGAGTATACACCTTTTTAACCCTTCTCATCCTAAACACGTCCACATCATGTCCTGTCTTAGCAAACAGAGTAGATCCAGATCAGTTGGCTTCTGAAGAAGCCAACTGATCTGGATCTGCACTGTTTGTCATTTAATACGTGAATTTCTAACAAAAACCCAGATCAAGTAATCTGACTGGCTGGAAATTAGAAGTGGGCCTGGCATTTTAGAGTTAAAATCGGGGCAAAAATTATTTTGACAGAGTTGCCTCCAATGAATCCATAACACCTTATATCCTGTCTCTTGAAAAATAAAGGCCCTGTTCAGACAGTGTGGGTAGAATTCAAAATGAAAACACTCTAAGCTGGAACTTTTTGTTGCCCTTTAAAAAGAGAGACTACTCTAGAAGAACAGAATTTACTTCCCTGGTACATGTATCTCTTCTCAAGGTGGACTATCCTTGATGGAAAGAATTTGTTCCCAGGCTTTTAAAGAAAACAATGTCAGTACTTGCACTAACTGTCAAAACCAGGAAGTTCCAGGACTTCCTAGCTCCAATATCTGGAAGTCCTGGTATTCAAATTTTTTCACTCACTTTCAAAAATTCAACCTCAGTATTCTTAAACTCTCATTTATAGAGTAAAACCACCATTCTTAAGCTAAATAACACATCAATTCATTCTAAATTTTTGTTATAAATGGCTAAATATCTTTAAAAGTTGGGAGTCCCAAACTTCCTGGCATTGATTTTTGGAAGTCCCAGGGCAATTTTTGGAAGTCTCTGACTCCCAGACTTCCCTTAATGCAAGTACTGAATGTGCTTCTAGGAGCAAATGCTTTCCTTTAACCCTAGTCCTGCTGAGCCCAGATATGTCCTGCCTTTGCAAACAGTGTAGATCCAGTTCAGATGGCTTCTGAAGAAGCCAACTGATCCAGATCTGCACTATTTTTCGTAAAGAATGTGAATTTGTATCAGCAACCTGGATCAAGTAGTCTGATTGGCTGCCGATTAGGAGAAGACATGGCATGTTAATTTATTCAGATTAAGAAGGGAGGCCAATATTTCCTGGTAAAAATGACCTCTCTTGAAGGTGTATTCCTATATGATGAAAACAAAATCGATAATTAACAGGAAAATATATAAGGAATGATAAGAGATGATTTTTCCAATTCCACTGTTGCCTTGCTGAATTGTCCTAAAATATTGTTAACAGAAGTTTCTGATAATGCTGCTATATTAAAATGCTTTGACAATAACAAGAAAAATGCCTAACGGCATTATGGACCGTTTTTTCAAAAATGTTAACCGAATGGTAAACCTCAGACATCAGTGGAGATAAGCACATAATGAAGAAAGTGAGAGTTGTCTCTCTTGCACATGACACACCTACTGGTCCTCCTCTTCATCCCTACCAAATATGAAAGCAATCCACTGAAGAATAAAGGTAACATATAGCTTTGAAAAAAAGTTTAACCAAAAAAGGTAAACCTGGGACGGCACCTGACCGACCCGCGCTGGCCCGCCCGGACATGGCTATTTTAAAGGACAGATTATTTTTAAAAATCCGACAGGAAGGATTTTTTAAAAAAAAAAAAAAAAATCGTCCAAAAAATTAACATTGTCATCTCTGGTGATTAGGCTACCAAGTATGAAGTAACAACAGTTAATATATTTACAAAACCTTGAAGCTGAAAACATGCTCCCTAATGGACTAACATAGAACTACTTGTGCAAAGACAGCTACAAAAAAAGATTTTGCATTAAATGAAGAAAACTCTTCTGAGTAAAAGGTCAGACCAAAAATAACTTTCTAAAAGATATCAAAGCATACTAGACTGCAGATATTTGCAGGCAGATTTAGGACTTGGCTGTTCAGAAATATAATAGGGTTCTGGTCTGCTTATGATAGCTCACATGAGAAACATTACTTACTTTTGATTGAGGGCCAGTTCTTCTTGTCCCCACTTGTCAAACAGTGCCACACCTGATGCTGAAGTATTTCTCTTCACATCTTTCAGCATAAAGAAAAACTCCTGGAAATGAAATGTAAGACAATGAACAGTACAACAAAGGTACAACATTTCAATCAGATGGGAGGAAAGGAAAAAGGAAGGCATCTTTTAAGGCCAACAACTAGCAGATACTTAACAAACATGTTAAACCTACATATATTTATTTTTCCTTCACAGCAAACAAGCCTCCTAATAAGGGAAAAATTCAGGCAATTATCTCTTTGGTACTAAAAGCTATCTTTTGGGTACAAATTAGAAGTGACTTCCATTTGTTTTGTACCAACAAAATAATCTTTCAGTATCTACCAGGATTTCTTGGTGCAAAATATTCTAAATGAGTAAAATAAGCAGCTCACCCCACCCTCCCCCCACCCCAACACACATAGTACTGACCTTTAAATGAGGTGAAGATTTCCAAAATCTAATTACTTCTTTCCCCCATCCCAATGAAATATCTGTGCTAGTTTGGACTAACTCCATCTATTGATGCACAAGTGCACACAAGGCTCGTTTTAAGAATCTTTATAATGATGTGACCTTGAAAATGTGGTCGCGGTCACCGTAATTTAATCACTTCTTCTCCATATCCTTTTGATATATCTGTGCTAGTTTGGTGAAATTCCAGTCATTCATTTCAAATAAAGTGTGCACACCAGTTTTTTTCTATCAAAATTTGAGTTTCAAAGTGTCAGTGTGACCTTGAAATAAGATAAATGTCACCAAAATCTAATAACTTCTTTCCCCAATCCAGGTAATGTATCTGTGCTAGTTTGGACAATTTCCATCTACTGATTCATGAGATAGAGCGCACACAAGGCTCATTTTTAGAGTCTTTACATTGTAATGACCCTGGAAAAAAAGGTCAAGGTCACCAAAATTTAATCACTTCTCTCCCCATCCTAATGCTGTATCTGTGCTAGCTTGGTTAAATTCCAGCCAATGGTTAAAGAGGTAGTGTGCAAACAAGCTTTTTACTGCATTAAGAAATTTTACAAAGGGCAATAACTCTAACAGAACTGGCCTCTAGCCCTTACTTGTATAAGTTTTTATGTAGTACAAGGTACACCTAAGTGATATCAATGTGTCTGCAGAAATTGATGAATATCCAAAACTAAATATCACGGACGGACAATGTGAAAACAGTAAATTTGAGAGGTTTGGGCTGGTGCACTGTCTTGCAAGAGGAGAACACCTCGAGTCAACTTTCCTCTTCTTTTCTTCACTATCTCCTGATGCAGCCGCCTTAGTTCTTCTACATAATATGCACCATCATCGTACAACCTTCCTCAAGATAATCCACCATGATAACATCCTGACTATCCCAAAAAAGATAGAGGCCATCACCTTCCCTACTGAAGAAACTCTCTTAAATTTCTTAGGAGGGGGTGAGCCAGGGTGCTTCCATTGCAAACTATACTTTTTGGCCTCAGGGTCAAAGTGATGGACCCGTCTCATCTTGGGTCACAACTCGACACATAAATTCCTAAGGGTCATCTTCATAGACAGACAGGAGATACTTCAAAATATCAAGCCTGCTCTTACTCTGATCTTTGGTCAACATTCTGGGACCCCTAAAGAAGCTACTACAGATGAAAACATCGAGCTTGCACACAGTCTGATCAAGTGTGAAAGGAGAAGAAGCCTGTATGATATAGCTACACAAATAGGCATAAGTTTTGGGGCAATTATGTCTGTCTTGTCCAATATCTTAAGGATGTCCAAAGCCTCAGGCAGATGGGCGCCCAGACTGTTCATAATCATCCATAATCCATTCATAATCATGCTCCCTTTGTCTGCTAAATTCACCAGCCAATTTCTTAACCATGCTGTAAGAAGGAGACTCATCTCCAAGGGTTTTAATGAAGTCATCATTAACTACCTTTTGGGACATGCCCTTCTTACAGAAGTACTTTATGACTGCTCTAACTTCAACTTTGTCCATTTTTCTCAGTTTAACACACCCTTCCTCTGTCTGCAGCAAATTCCTACTGAAATCAAGCTTTGAAATTTTATTCTTTCTACCAAAGATGTTGAATAGGCTAAAACTGTCAACTGATTGCGACTTCATTTCAGTTTATTCATTCTAAGTACATCTGGCCACAAACTTCTAGATTGTACCTTGTATAAGGGATGTTTAAATGTCAAATTTGAAAAGGAACATTACTATAACACAATTACTCAGATATTTTAAAAGAAATAATCAGGTGATCAACTCCTTAACCCCAGCAAGTTTGCCAAAACCCTATCTCAACTACTGTCTGAGATATATATATATATATATATATATTTTTTTTTTTTTTTTTTTTTTTCTTTTCAAAATATGTAGGAAAACATATGGGTCTGCTAATTTTCTATTCAAAAATTTTTGAAATTTTAAGAGACAGAATACACCCTTCATCTGTTATGAGACAAATGGATGAACAAACAAAGGATCCCCAAAGGATCCCCCACCCTCGTATTTTTTTAATGTTGGGGGCATAATTAGTGAAAAATGTACCTTATCTGAAAGATCGACAAACATGTGCTTCAATCAGATGAATGAAGACTTTCAAGAAAAAAAAAAAAAAAAAAATCAACACATACCGTGACAGTTTTCTCATATTTCAGAGCTACAGTCATTGTCTCATCGCTGTAGTCCAGAGTTTTATCCCATGCATGCAGTAAGAACAACAGGCGCAACTGTCTTGCTGTATGTTTCTTCAATGCTTCCTTGATTGAGATAAAGTTCTTTAGAGATTTTGACATCTTGCACCCGTCTATAGTTAGATGACCAGAATGGAGAAAATATTGCACCCAGGAATCATGCTCAAAACAAGCCTGAAAATAAACACCAATATAATCACACTATATAAATATTACATTTCTGAGAGGACAATAGTATGAAATGTCACCCGGAGGAATATGATTATCAACCGAGGCAAAGCCGAGATCAATAATTATATTCTGAAGGGAGACATTTTTTACTATCCATCTCTCAGGACTGTAATATCTATTTTATTATACCAAACTTTTACACCTGGTTCCCCTTTTACATGAAGCAAAATCATGAATTACTGAAGTTAATAAACACTCAAAGTGGATAAACAATATAATAAGAAAAATTTGATAGTGACAAGAAACACATAAAGTAATGTCACTTTAGACTCACTTACCATTTATCACAGCCAATATACCACACTGCAATGATTCTGAATATTGGGACATACAGTGTCGACCCAAATCACAAGCAGTCTAATCACGGTCTACATTGCTAGTCATCCAATCCAATTTTTAGGACTATAGCTGAAATTCCATATTTGTAGGAATTCAGAGTGCTTGTTTTGACACTGGTTCCTAATTTGCATATTATTGTTGCAAAGAACCTTCTTAGATTGTCTTTAAAGTCTGACATGTGGTAATCTTCGAAAGGAGAGCTCAAACAGTCCCTGAGAATGGCCACGCTCCTTTTCACCACTCGCTGTATATTTACTGAGTCTTTGGTGTCAAGCAGCTTCTGTAAGTATTGATTGGACGCCTTAGCATATTTGCTATTTGCCATTATTTTCCGTACTTTATTTCATGTTTACATTCTTTCATTTTGACAGATTTTATTAGGTAATTCTAAAATGCCTATCACCCTGACATGAGATATTTTTTTGACTGTCACCCTGACAGGTGATAGTATACAACTATTTCATTACTTTCTAGGCAAAAGTCAAAACTATCAGCTCCGAGGTGCTGAAGGCAGAGAGTGATAGCTCATCAGGTGGTTCACAGCATCGAGGGGCTGATAGTTTTGAATGTTGCCCAGAAAGATATGCTATAGATGTTTAATTACTCAACTCGTATTTTAAAGGAACTGTTTCTTTTGATCAATAAATACTAGTCCGGGTTCATACATTTAGTACTGACCAAAATTCCCTGACATTTCCCTGACACAAATTCAAATTTCCTTAATATTACTGGAGCCAAAAATTTTATGAATTTAGCAAAAAAAGATACATCGGGACCAAACATCCCAGCTTCATCAGGCTGAAATGTAAAATTCCCTGATATTTCCCTGACATTTTCACAAAATTTCATTTTTCCCCCGACACATCACAGAATTCCATGACAATTCCCTGACCTTGAAACATTTTTAATTTCCCTGACATTTCCAAGATGTGTATGAACCCTGCTAGTGACTATTTGATCATGAAAGCGGGAGGTAGCCCAAAATATGAGCCTGTGTGATAGTTCTCTGAGAATGGTTCAATCTGGCTGGCATTTGTCACAGGTGCAGTTGCTAGGTGATTCATGTGACCGGGAGTTAGTCAAAAATATAAGCCCGATTGATAGTTCAGAGAACCAGTTCAACTTGGCTGGCTTTTGTCACTGGTAAAATTCAAAAATGCTTAACCCTTAAACTGCCAATCACAACAACTGTCATCTGCGTTGTCATCTGCTTGTGATTTTAAAAGTCATTTTTGCAAACAGTATGGACCCAGATCAGACTGCTCCTCTAGCAGTCTGATCTGGGTCCACACTATTTGCTGGTATGCAAAAATAGGTTTGAAAAGTTTGCAAGAATATTTAGCAGACAACATAAACATATCACATTTCCAGATGCAGGTTTTCTTGGCATTTTAAGGGTTAATAATTTCGCATATAGTAGATTGGGTAATAAAAGAAAAATATATGACATACATGTAGCACAATGTACCCTATTCTATGCATGAACAGTCAAGGCCAAGACCAATCTGGATCCTTGATAGACCAGTCTTGATTCACAGTCTTCAAACACTATTTGTGCATAATAATTTGAATTTTCTAGGTTCTAAATGTAATTAATGTAAATACATGTATTCCAAATATTCAGACTAAGATATCTAGTTAAATATAAAGCCCTAGATTCAGCAATTTTTTCAACCAAAAAGTAGTCATATTTATCCACAAAACACATGCATGCATAGTCGAATGTTTTGAGCACTAAAAGACTGAACATTATTGGTATCACTGTACATGTACAAGAAGCAGTTAACAACAAGCAAATTCTGAATATTTCATCTTCAGACCATGACAAAAACATTTGAAAGTTTCAAAAAGATCGGCTAACAACTATAAGAAAAGTTGTTCACAAAAGGTACCTTCTATCGAGTCAGAACCATGCATTACAGAATCACAGAATCACATAATCATGGAAAGCTGAATACTTCGAAAAAGCTGGGGAAAACATAAAATGTTTTCCCCAGCTTTTTCGAAGTATTCAGCTTTCCATGATTATGTGAAAAACATCCTTCATACAGAACTCCTTAAATAATGGAATTGTATGATGTTTACAAACCTCTGACTGAGCCAGCTCATTGTCATGGTGAGGGAATTTGAGATCTACACCTCCAGTGTGTATATCAAACATAGGACCTAGAATAGCACTAGCCATAACTGAGCACTCTATATGCCAGCCTGGTCGACCCTGAAATAAAGCATCAGGTAATGTATAATTAAAAGTTCAGTAAATTTCATATACTGTATTTGCAAACAGTAAGTTTCAGATCAATCTTACATGTTTGTCAAATGAATGTGAGATTTTGTTTTTGTCATATGCTAACATGCATGCTTCCATCTACAACAAGCTATTTCCTAGTGCTTTGTTTACTTAAGGGGATTCACTTGGTAGTTTCTGCTATTCTTTGAAAGGGGGTTAATTTTTGTGACTTCCTGTTTGCTTTCCTGTGCATCAAACTCTTTTGAAAAGGGTTCTTCTCTAAAAGGAAAGAATTTGCTCCCAATGGGAGCAAATTCTTTCCTGTTCGAGAAGACCCCTATTCAGAAGGGTCACAAAAACAATTTTTACATAGTTATCTCCCTTGAAAGTGTATCTATTCCCCTTGTACACATTCTCAGCTTTTATCAATTCTATCACTGGATATAATTTAAACAATTTGTAACAAGACAGCGACTCTTTGGAATAATTCAGCTGATGACGAACTGATGATATTTTTCTGCTTTTTCCCAGAAAAAAAGGCTTTAATATTCCTTGCAAATTGTCTCCTAATTGCCTTCACAGAAATTGCATAGCTCAGACCATTGTTTGGTTGTAAATTTAATTTTAGGATAAATATTTGAGAACAAAAAGCAGAAACAGAAAAGTTAAATGGTTTCTGGTAAAATATTGTCAGTAAAAACACAGTTTTTCAAAAATATATCTTTTCAAAAGATGCTGAAAAAATAGTAGATATGACATAATTCATGTTAGAAAGGAAATACTACCTTTCCCCAAGGGGAGTCCCAAATGGGTTCCCCAGGTTTGCTGGCCTTCCATAGAGCAAAGTCATTAGGACTTCTTTTCTCACCTAACCTGTCTTCTGAGATACTTAGTTCCCCTGAACAAAAACAAAACAAAGACATGAAGTAATTCACTTCTAGGAAATGAACCTTCAGTCCATATTGGTACACTACAACCAATTTATAAGAGTTCGTTATAACACGGTTTTGGATATAACATAGTTCAAAGACGGATCCCAAAAATGTATAGAATATATTAAAAAATGACCATAAATGATCATTTTTCAATACAATCTATACATTTTTGTTTGGATATAACACGGTTGCTTAACTAACACAGTTTATGCTATGGACCCCAACAATAGTGTTATAAAGAGATTGTGGTGTATAACAAAGGCCAAATGAGACTGTGCATCCACACATGGTGGAAAACCATACTTACCCTAAATATTTAGACAATTTTATTCCTTGCTATACTTATTATAGGAACTGACCATGGTCACTTTACTACCTGTTAATACATCTAAAAACAGGTGGATGAGTGGCAAACAGAGTAGACCCTGATCAGACACCACATTCTAAGGCATTTGTTCTGTGTCTTCACCACTTGCTTATACCTGTCTGTCTGAATACAGTCGACTCTCATTATCTCGAATTCCAAGGGACTCTCTGAAATACTTCAGATATCCATACCTTGACATATCACATTTGCAAAATTGAGGAAAAAATAATTTGATTAACCACATTTAACAAATATACATGTAATTGGACTCTTGAAGTTAGAGATATAGTGAAAGTATTTTGGAAAAGAGGAGAAATTGCTCCTTATGAACAATTTCTCCTCTTTTCCACAATATTTTTTACTTGTTGTTACATTTTCATGTTTAGGCAGGGACCAGATTTTCACTTCGAGATAAGCGGTTATTCGAGATAAGCGAGTTCAAGATAACGCGAGTCAACTGTATTTACAGTAAATAAGGTATACTGGAAAAAATGTTCTAAATAAACTGCTTGAATGTTCTGACCACAGGGTGGCAGAGGAAGTCAACTTTCAAGATGATGATAACGGTTTGTGTATCAAACAGAATGCTTCATTTAAAATTAATGAAAAAGCCCAACAAACAAATGGGAAATTGAGAGGTATGCAAGAAAAAGGAATCTTTCATGGTGTTCAGTACAACGCACATGAAGAAAAATTCATCCCTCAGGATCACTTGTCTTGCAGCACTTAGCAAAGCCTTGTGATGCCAGACAGTGACCTTTGGGGCACATTTCTACACAAATTGAACACTCATGAAAGATTCTGCACTTTCACTGCCCCACTTACCTTCACCTTCCTTCAAGGCATTCATATCACCGAAAGCTTCTGGGACTAGTTTGGCATAATAGTGGCTCGAAGATGCACTGAATACTGTGGTATCAAAATATATTGACCCATGAGACTCATATCTACAAACACAGAGATTGGCAATATAAGCACATCTGTGCAACAAATTACTTAACCCTTGTCCTGCTGAATAAATTAAGATGCCAAGCCTACTTCTAATTTTCAGCCAATCAGATTACTTGATCCAGATTGTTGTAATAAATTTGCATACTTAATGGCAAACAGTGCAGATCCAGATCAGTTGGCTTCTTCAGAAGCCAACTGATCTGGATCTACACTGTTTGCAAAGGCAGGGTACATCCGGGCTCAGCAGGACAAGGGTTAAAACAACTAACATCTAAGAAACCAGGGCCCTATTGTTCAAAACAAAATGAAGCTGTTAGCTAAGGTGACCTTAAAATTTCTATCTTGAAATATGACAAATACATTGACATTTTTTGCTAACAAAATATGAGTAGCCTTTGCATAGCAAAAGCTACCAGGTACTCACATTTTTGCAGCAAAAATATCAATGTATTTAAAAATACTTTAGCTACAACAGTTAATGGCTTTGCCATTAACAAGCACGTTAAGCTAACGATGCTGTGAACAAATGGGTCAAGACTGTAAAATTGCTTTAATGTTAATCACTACCATTATATGTGTAACACAAATATGCTTCAGATTATCATTCTTATTTTATTTATTCTGATTCCACTCAACAAGTCTGAGCTCTAAGCTGGAGTGTTAAGTTTACAGCTCCTGTTAACACTGTTAAGGTCATGTTGAGCCAGTCAATTAAACTACTCATTTTTTTCTGAGCATGCTCAGTCCTCTAAGCAGTTAAAAAGTACTCTGCACAAATACTTCGCTATAACTGACAACAGCCCTTTTTCAATCAGCAGAGGGGAAAAATTACTACAGAAATGATTTCAAGATCAATCTCCATAAACGTTACGATGCCAAACTGGGATTCAAACTTAGATCTTTGCACTACTGACTGAGCTATGGCGTTTACCGTCTTTCACAAACTTTACGTTGCTACTACAAGTAAAGCAGTGGCTGTAAACCAACAGAATAATTTTACCTTTCGCTAATATATTCCCATATTCAGTAGAATTCAGCTGTGAAGACAGCTCAAAAATAAGACCATTATGCTATTAAGGCCAGGTTTTGCCAGTCCCAAATGGGTTTTTCTTGTTACTCTACATAGCTCCAGATAAGAGGGGTTATCCATATAATGTTTTACTTATTTCCCCACAAAAAATAAATTGTGAGTGCTCATCAGAAATGCCTCGGTGAGGCATTTCTGATGAGTGTCACTGTATTTTTTGTGGAGAAATATGAAAAGCATTAGTGCTTTTCACTTTTTTGTTGAAAAAAAGTACCTTCTCTGGAGCTATGTTCTACATTCAATATTAACCCTTAAAGTGCCAATCACAACCAGAGCAGATGACAATTTTGACTTCTTTTTATTTTCAGAAGAAAACAAGTCTTGACATTTCATGTGAATCGTCTGCCAAGCAGACGATTCACATGAAATATCAAGACTTGTTTTCTCTGAAAAATAAAACTTAAATATTTGAGAATGACATCTGCTACAAATTTAGCTTGGTGCTTTAAGGGTTAAGAATGCCCCGCTAATAAGATCACTTTTAGGCAGTACCAAAGGAGGTCTTAATAACAGCATTTTACTTATTTATATAGTGATGAGTGAATCAATTATCTGGTAAATCAGGTGATAATAAGGGATAATCTTTATTAGTTTTGTACAAAAATATATCTTTCAGCACTCAAATTCACAAATCACACACATTTAGCCATATCTTGAAAGCATCTGGATGTGACAGTGGATAGTGATGCAGTTTGTAATAAGATGTAGCACATAAACTGGCTCCTGCATAATTCAGTGCTCCAGATATAAACTGTAAGTGGATTTAAAAAAAAAAATTTTTTTTTAAATTTCATTGGGGCATATCTCTGCTGATATTTAGTGAACTGTAACCTAAGGGTCCAAGCTGGCCCAGAAATTAAGGGAGAAGTGATTTCTCCCTCCTGGGAAAATAGGGAGAAGTTTGTTGCTTCTAGGGAGAAGTGCTTTCTGACGGAGGATACACCACAGAAGCATGGCTATATTATAAGCTCATATGAGCGGATTTGTTTTTCCTAAACTTCAATATCGGAGCAAACAATAACAAAACAAAAATAAACAACCATAAAAAAAATTGCTGCAAGAAATTTTTTTGTAAACCTTTAAGTTGTTTAATACTGATTTTATTGTTGTTCTTCAAGGGAGCCATATCAGAAGAGTATTAAAAAAAAAAATTCAAAAAGAATTATGTATTTATAAAGATTTAATAATGACAACCTTTCCTTGCAAGTCTAATAAAAGAAGATGTTAAAAAAAAAAAAAAAAAAAAAAGTCAGTAACTTGCCCATATGACCAAAACTTTAGTTATTTACAAAAAATATACCTATTATATAATAAAATTTGCACACTATTACCTCTAAACAACATGCTGCGAAAAGTTTACAAAAACTTTCAAAGTGTCATAAATCTGCAAATATTTGGTGCACTGTAACCTTGAAATAATATGTGCTGCTCCACATCATTGTGTAACTATTTATGAAGTTTCAGCTTGATCGGATGTAAACTGTAGGAGGATTTAGCCAAAAACAAAAAAATTTATAGAAATTTTCAAAGGGGTTTAACTCTGCTAATATTTGGTGGACTGTAACCTTGAAACAATATGCGCTGCTTCACATCATGGTCTAACTACAAATCAAGTTTTGGCTTGATAGGATGTAAACTGTAGGAGGATTTAGCTGGAAACGAAAAGTTTACTGAAATTTTCAAAGGGGCATAACTCTGCTAATATTTGGTGGACTCTAACCTCGAAACAATATGCGCTGCTCCACATCATGGTCTAACTGCACATGAAGTTTCAGCTTGATTGGATGTAAACTGTAGGAGGATTTAGCCAGAAACGAAAAATTAAAAGAAATTTTCAAAGGGGTATAACTCTGCTAATATTTGGTGGACTGTAACCTCGAAACAATATGGGCTGCTCCCGTCATGGTCTAACTATACATCAAGTTTCAGCTTGATCGGATGTAAACTGTAGGAGGCTTTAACCAGAAATGAAAAGTCTACTGAAATTTTCAAAGGGGCATAACTCTGCTAATATTTGGTGGACTGTAACCTCGAAACAATATGTGCTGCTCCACATCATGGTCTAACTATTTATGAAGTTTCAGCTTGATCGGATATAAAATGTAGGAGGAGTTAACCGAAAATGAAAAGTTTAGAAATTTTCTAAGGGGCATAACTCTGCAAACATTTGGTGGACTGTAACATTGAAATAATATGCGCTGCTCCACATCATGGTCTAACTATAAACCAAGTTTCAGCTTGATCGGATGTAAACTGTAGGAGGAGTTAGCCGGAAACGAAAAGTCTACTGAAATTTTCAAAGGGGCGTAACTCTGTTAATATTTGGTGGGCTGTAACCTTAATAAAATATGCGCTGCTCCACATCATGGTCTAACTATATATGAAGTTTCAGCTTGATCAGATGTAAAATGTAGGAGGAGTTAACCGGAAATGAAAAGTTTACAGAAATTTTCTAAGGGGAATAACTCTGCAAACATTTGGTGGACTGTAATCTCAAAACAATATGCATTGCGCCACATCATGGTCTAACTATATACCAAGTTTCTGCTTGATTGGATCGGATGTAAACTGTAGGAGGAGTTAGCTGGAAACGAAAAAGTTTATGGACGGACGGACGCCATACCCCGTAACACAATACATCCCGTTTTTCAAACGGCATATAAAAATGCCATCAATAGTTGGCATTTTTATATTTATTAGCAGAGAAATTTCCATGTTCAGTTATGTTTAGCAGGAAAAAATTTTGCAATTTTTGATAATATGAGATTTACAAGCAGGACAAATTTCATGCTCAGCTGAGTTGAGCATGAAAACAGTTTTATAACCTTGAGGTCAGCAGTATCAATTCTCCTTAACACAAAATTTTTGCTATTTTAGAATTTACTCATGAACAATGCCAGCACAGATATGCATGCTGATCTAGGCACCACTTACTTACATAAGGTAATTATCTTAATTATTATCACACCTTAACTCCCTGCAATACATGTCAGTGTATTTTACTACCTGCTGATGTCTTTAACTACTGGATGAGAGACAAACAATGCTAACCCCTATCAAATGCCACTCTCTGCAATGCCTGATCTGGGTATACTCAGCTCATTACGAAAACACGCCTATTCAAATATATTGCTAATTTTACCGCCAAAAACTGAATGTTTTCAGATGAAAATTCTGATATTTTTCATATTTCTGCTCAAAACATAGATTGTGGTATTCATTAGAACTGCCTCAGTGAGGCAGTTACTGAGGCAGTTCTAAAGAGTACCCACAATCTATCTATTTGAGCAGAAATAAGAAAAATAATGTTTACCCCTGTAAACCTCAGTTTTACTATATAAAAGTGGGGTTTAATGGGGTAAAAATTATGTAATGGCAGGCCTTATTTAGCATAATCACATTCACTCACCAAATAAACTTACAGATTGAGTTTTACAATCTTGCATGAAATTAAGTTTGATCAACACAAATTTATCACAAATTACTTCTAAAATAAATTTCTGGGCCCAGTTGTTCAAAGCTAAGGACATCATTAGTTAACGATTCGTTAAAATTTACATCGAGTGATATGCAAATATGCTGAAATTTTTTGCTGAAAAAATGTGAGTAGCTTTTGCAGTGCAAAAGCTACTCACATTTTTTCAGCAAAAAATATCAGAATATTGTATATTGAATCCGCTAAAACAGTTAACGAAATGACCCTTAACGAGCTCGTTAAGCTAACGACGCTTTGAACAACTGGGCCCTGATTATTAAGTGTCTTTAAATTTATCATCTATAAACACTTTGTATTACAGTCAAGTTGGTTTGAAATCAAATTTACCACCCTATTCAGAATTTAAATGAGATAATAAATTTCTATAAGCCTTTGTGCTGATTCACTCAATGGCAATCTACAACTGAATTAACAAACATAAGCTGAGATTTATCAGGAAGCAAGTAACAGCAGGTATATTTCAAGTAATGCAATATTTATTGTAAACTTGACTCGAAATCCCCACACCCTCCCTCCTCAAGGTGATTCCAGGAATGTAAAGTTGAAAAAAAATTTTATTAAGAAAACCAACTGTACTGGCATCATCCACCCACTGACAAGATATCTAATCTGACAAAATGACCATAAACAAAACATAATAAATCCAATCCACCATCTACCATAATAACCCTAAGTAATGGGACAGACAGGCCTGAGCAAACAGTGTACACCCAGATCAGATACTGCAGAATGCAGTGTCTGATCAGGGTATACACTGTTTGCCATTCATCCAGCACTATTTTAGACAAATCAAATGGTAGTGAAAAATTTTAATAGACTTTTATCAAATTTCAGGACAAGTATGGTAAGGAATTTAGGTGTCCCAATACTTAGGGTAACTATGGTATGTTTCATGTGTCAATTCTGAACACTAACAAATTACTAGCAAAAATGCCAAGAAATTCATTAATGAATAGAAAAATATACCTAAGAACTTTATCTTCTGACCTTAGCTCAAGATGAGGGAATATCCTTATAAAGGCTGGCACAATTAATCAGATAACCAATTAACATATCGATAATTTCCATAAAAATGATTATCATTACAGATTTGCTAATAATCGATTATTTGATTTCTGTGTATGTTACTTTATCGTATTTCCCCTTAGTATTCAGACACCTCAACTCCTTATCATACTTTATCTAAAATTTGAACAAGTACAATTTACTACCCGATGTTGTGTCTAAAATAGCTGGGTGAGTGGCAAACAGTGTAGGCCCTGATGAGACGCCGCATTTGCGGCATCTCATCTGTCTACACTGTTTGCTCAGGCCTGTCTGACCAAATACATACAGTAAAGTATAGCATATGGTAAGAGTCATGCTTAGACAGACAAGTAAAATTATGACCAAATCTTTAGTGATTATTAATAGATTATCAGTCATAATTGCAGGACTGATAATCAATTATCTTTTCAGCTCTGATTAGCCAGCCTTCATCCTTATAATAGTTTTCTTATTTTTTTGGGAAAACATATGTTTTGGGTACTCATTAGAAGTGTCTTGCCAAGGCAATTCTAGTAAGTACCACAACATATGTTTTCATGGAGAAATAAGAAAAAATCCAGTATTTTTGGCTGAAAAAAGGACTTTATTTTGGCCTTGCAATATAGGGATAAAAACAATGCATCAAGATTAATTGTTTAACCTTAAACACACAGTTATAAGACCAGTAAATAATATTCTGAAGTTTTATTTATTTATTTTTTTCTCAGAAATAATACTTAATATTTCAAGTGAATCATCAGCCTAGCACTCATTCATATGAAATGTAAAGTCTTATTTTCACTGAAAAATCAAAAAAAAAAATTTTAGAATGTCATCTGCTATAAATCTGAACAAGTTTGTGGTTAGTTTTTCCAACTGAGAAAAGAAATTAATTTTGCAAAGGGAGACAACTGTATTGCTTTCATTTGTAGAATAGATCATTTTCCCCTGCACTGACAAAGTGTGGTGAACTTGTTTATCTTTGCAGGAAGACACTCAAGACAGGTTTATATGTACTTTTGCAAAGTAAGTAACAACTTTCTGCTGACTGTTATCAATGGATTCCTGAGCATGTGTGGTTAGAGGGTGATAACAGAAAACCTAATATTTTAGGGCTCTTGGCTACTGTGCCCTTACCACCCTTGTAGAACTGATTACATTGCTTTCTTACTTAAACAGGTAAAGTTCAGGTTACTACTTAATGTGATTTCTATTTTCATATTCCAAACTTTTAGGATACCATAAAGTGTTATAATAACAATATTCAGATATCTTACCATACTTGTTAAAAAATCTGTATAGGTAAATATGAGTAATTGGAGATCTTCTTAAGGGCAATTTGATCAGAGTCTACATCTAAAGAACATTTAACCACAAATATGGCATGTATTTTCATGTATTTTTTTTTTTCTGTCTAAAACTTACGCATAGCCATTTTGAATAACTTTCTGAACAAATTCAACTATTTCTGGAACATATTCACTGACTCTTGTCAGCACATCTGCTGGAAGCACCTGTAAGTATAATATTGAATCATGACAAATAAAAATGTAAGTAACTGTAACTTTCCAAACCACTGTCATTTCTACGTTAACTCTTTTGGACACTGCCACAGGCGATGATAAGAAGCTTTTGCAAACAGCATAGATCCTGATGAGACAGTCCATAATGAGCCGTCTAATCAGGATCTATGTTGTTTGACATTCAGTCTTTCAGCTTTACACATAAACTTTTTTCTAATCAATAGTTTGTTTTAAAAAACCTAAAGCAGATGACAAATGTAGTCCGAACTTTGGCGCTGAAAGAGTTCATTCTGGCAGTATCCAGTACTTATGCAGATACCTTTGTCAGTTATTGACAACTGCCTTTCTTGATTCAGTCCAAGGGGGAGAATGACCATAAAAATGGTTTCATCATCAATCTCCACAAAAGTTATGTAGCCAAGCTGGGATTGGAACTTGCTAGCCCTAGATCTGCAATCAGACATGCTAACAATGGCACAATACAGCCCAGCTTGAAGCACTGATAACTAGCCACTAAACCCAATGTATGTACATCACAACCTCTTTATAACACTATTTTTGGGATCCAAAGCATAAACCGTGTTATTTATACAACCTAGTTATATCCAAACAAAAATGTATAGATTATATAGAAAAATGACCAATGGTCATTTTTCTATATAATCTATACCTATTTTGGGATCCATATTTGAACCGTGTTGTATCCAAAACCATGTTATAATGTACCGTGTTATAAAGAGGTTGTAGTGTAATTATATGTCATCTTTCTTATTCATCTGTATGTCAGTTTTAATATATATTTGACAAAGGGAGTTTGACAACAAAAAAATAATGGCAATATGATAAATGAAAATGATTCAGCTGTAAAAGTAGAGACAAAATGTGAGGAATATTCTGCAACAGTTTAAGTCCTATGCCTATAAAGTGCCTACAAAGAAACAAATTCCCTGCAGAAATGTTTGCAAACTGAGCTACCTTCACAACTGGATTTGCATAAGGACTGCTCTTACAACAAGCAAATTCCATCAGGAATTTATGTCCCCCGCCTTATTTTTATTAATGAGCAAATGAGAAAAAGTGGAAAAAAAAAATTGACGGGTTCAGTTAAAAGCATGTGCATATCTCAGGATCAAAATAAAATCACATGTAAAATTTCAGAAAGATCGGTTTAAAACTGTTGGAGGAGTTGCGCTCACAAGGTACCTACTTTATATACACTTTCATAGTACTGAAGAATGAAAAGGTTTAAGTTAAAAATGTGAAAAAAAATGTATAAAAGTTATTTCAAGATTCTGTAAAAAGCACATGCATATCTTCAGACCATGATTAACCCTTGTCCTGCTGAACCCGGATATATCCTGTTTTGCAAACAGTGTAGATCCAGATCAGTTGGCTTCTGAAGAAGCCAACTGATCTGGATCTGCACTGTTTGCCATCAAGTATGCAAATTTATAACAACAATATGGATCAAGTAACCTGATTGGCTGAAAATTAGAAGTGGGCGTGGCATCTTAATTTATTCAGCAGGACAAGGATTAAGACACAATTTCAGACTTTAAGACTTTAAAACTTCCACCTTTTCAGAAGCCAAAAAAGACTTAACAACCTCACACTTATGAGAGGAGGTGTTGTCAAGTAAAAGGTGGACTCCTGACCATCCTTTGTTTAGTCGTTTCTTATTGTAAAACTCTTTCACTTTCTTCAGTACAGAATTCTTGTAGAATAGGCCAGTGACTGTATGACCAGATGGACAAGGCACTTGAACGACTGGCCCACTTCAATTAAAGAAAATTGCGTTCAACATCTTTTTCGAACTTATGGTTCTCTTGACAATACATGGCCGTTTTTTATCTTTTCGCTTCCATTGCTTATTGTCAGCCCTTCTTTGTGGCTCAAACATGTGCACCCAGATTTCATCACCTGTTAGCAAGTTAGAAACCTGTGAAGTTTCAGAAGGATCAGTATAAAACTGTAGGAGGAGTTGTGCTCACAAGGTACTTGCTTCTGACTCAGAATCATGCAAAAAATGTCTAAGTTAAAAATGTGTAAAAAGTGAAAAAAATGATTTAAGGATTCTGTAAAAAGCACATGCACATCATCAAACAATGATTAAAACACCTGTAAAGTTTCAAAAGGATCGGTATAAAACTGTATGAGGAGTGGTGCTCACATGGTACTTACTACTGACTTGGAACCATGCAAAAAATGTCTAAGTTAAAAATGTGAAAAAAGTGAAAAAAAAATAATTTAAGGATTCTGTAAAAAGCACGTACACATCTTCAGACCATGATTAAGACACCTGTAAAATTTCAGAATGATTGGTTAAAAACTGTAGGAGGAGTTGCGCTCACAAGGTACCTACTATAAACTCGGAACCACGCACCACGGACAGCCAAATACTATGTCCTCTCGCTTTTCTTCGAAAAGGCGGGGGACAATTAGACAGAGCAGTTTACACTGATTACAAAGCTTTTATGCAGTTACTTCTAAAAATACTTAGAAGAATGGCAAACAGTTTATACCCTGATCAGACTGCTCCTTTAGGAGCAGTCTGATCTGGGTCTACACTGTTTGCCTATACATGTACCATTTTGTTAGTAACTTTGGTGTTTGAAATTTTAGGACATTTACTATAAACCCATTTTGCGTGACTTTTCTTTAAGAAAGACTACAAGAAAACCAGCCCTTTAGCAGCAATGTTAACACAGAATAAATAGCACTTATGGCGAAGGGATAAACTTGCAAGGGAGAGTACTCTGACAAGAAAGTACCTGCCTCCCTTCTAAGTTGACTATTTTTTGTTTGTTTTATTCTGTGTTTTATGCTGCATTCAACAATTTTTCATTTATATCTTGACAGTGTCTGGATATGGCAGAGAGCTCAATGCTCACTTTTAGAGTGCTGACTCACTGAAATATTACTCCCCAGAGACATAACATGATATTCCACCCGACACTTTATATTAACACTGGGCCGACAGTTCTAATTCCTAGCTCTACTTTCTTAATACTGAGCACCAAGCGGAAAAGCAGCTAGTACCATTTTTAAAGTCTTTGATATGATTCAACCGGGAATTGAACCCACAATCTTCAGGCAATAAAGCGAGTCACTGCTGGTTCAGTGGACCATTCTGAAAAGAATTTACTCCCCAATGGGAGCATTTTGTTTCCTTCTTGGACTGGATAAAATTTGATTGCATTGGAGTTTAACAACACGTCAACCCTTGTGGGTCATTTTGTGTTGTCTCCAAGAGAAAGGAAGAAAAGAGACAGAAGAGATAGTACAGGTGATAAAAGACAGGGACAGGAAAGAAAGCGGAACAGGAATGAAAGTGAAGAAACAGAAGAAATAAAAACATTCCCCATCTACCCTTACCTGCTAAAAGGATAGCAGGCCTTGCCCAGCTGGAGACCAGGAGGTCATGGGTTTGACACCCAACTCCCCCCACACACACACACGCCCCCCACCCCCTCCGACCCCGAGGTCAGCAAGCAGACAATGGAACTCTGATACTAGTCTGAGGGTACCTTGCCATTGCAAATGATTGTACCATGCATGTGACATTAAATGAGTAAAATATATTAATATTCAAACCTACAGGCCTATGCAAATAATTTCTATGATAAGTATTTGTAAACATTAATACTTACATTGAGACTATCCATGTCATTGTGAAACTGCTCTTCCCAATACTGTGACAGAGCAGCGAAAATCGATTTCTCTGAGACACCAGAACCCTGCTGGTTGTCTAACCAGTCTGACATCACATCCTTGGAGGATTCTATGAGACTCTGGTTTAAAATTAATTGGATAAATTAAACTAAGCTGAACTATAAATAAATGAATCGTGAACGGCGTTTGTCCAATACAATGTCAATGACTCAAACAATGATAGTTTGTTTAATTTGGATGATTTGTGTCCCAAGGAAATTCTTCCAACAGCACAAGAAAACAAATATTTAAAGATATTTTAGAGATTTTTTTTTTTTAGAGATTTTTTTTTTTTTTTTTTTTGTTCTTTTAGAGATTTTTTTTTTATATTTTTTTTTTACAAATGTATTTTGTGTATACTTATTAGAACTGCCTCATCAAAGCAATACTAATGAGTACACTCAACATACTATTATCTTAAAGAAGATTGAAAAGACATTTCTAAATTATCCCTACTTGCCTCCCTGACCTAACGCTATGATTAATCCTCAGTGGCTCAAACTACCCATGTCAAGAACAAATTTCCCTGGTCCCAAAGTTGTTTAAGCCGTTGAAGTTCAACTGTATAAAGTAAATAGTTTTTATCATAGTAACATACTCTACATGTATTGCAGCTCCAGATAAGGTGCTTTTTTTTTTTTTCAACTAAAAAGTACTGTCAAACATTTTTTTCATTTCTCCACATAAACATGTTGTGGCACTCAATAGAAGCACTTTGTCAAGGCTAATCTTACGAGTACCCACAAATTTGTTTGTGTTGAGGTTTTACGGCCCGGCCAACCCAATGGAGTCATGTCAAGCGGGGTCAGTTTACCTAACCACACATTTACTGGGCAGGCTTAGTCCTCTAAGTGGTTAACCAGTATTGTGCACATTGAGTACCCACAAAATATGTTTTTGTGGAGTAATAAGAAAAATATTATTTGGCTACTCTGTCTTTTCTGTAGCTGTGATGTATCATGTAAATCACAGAATATCAAGAGGCCCATGGGCCACAATTGGCATACCTGAGTAAAACAGCCATTACAAATCTGCAGATGCCATGCAACATTCTTCCAATACGAGGGTCCTGCAAAAAGTTTTGTCACTGGTTTCGGATTACTTCAGTGCTACGTTTTATCAAACATATTTTTATTACAAACCTTCAAAGTATTACCCCTGTACTGAAACACATTTTTGTAACCTTTTTACCCAGTCGTGAAAAGCAGATAAATAATCTTCTTTTGGTATCTGTTGGAGCAGGGCTCGGGAAAACAGGAAAAATAGCCGGTCTGGACCGAAATTAAGAATTCTGGACCGATTTCCAACACCCCAAAAAGCTAATAAATTGGTCCAACAGGTTTGTGCCTTGAACCCCATTTTTCCCCAACCAACCAATTTTCACGAATCAATGATGTCTAAAAAATGACAAATGGTCAAGTCTTCCCAAACTGACAACGTCCGCGCACCTTTTAAATGTGATATTATGGTAGTTAAGAGGCTCTAAACGGTCGTTTGACATGTATATTGGAGAGACAGCTGAATAACGGCAACCTACCGCAGCACAAATTAATTACGTCACTATCCAAACATTGTCAAAAAATCAACACTTCACTGACCTTTGTGCGGTAAACAAGCGATTGACACGAATCATCAGTAATGGTAGTCTGATAATTAATCCGTTTGTGTGACACGTGTGAATACACTGAGACTGCAAAACATCCAAGTGCAGTCGGCGTGTCCAAAAGATCAAAGGTCGCTTTACTGAGAGTGATAAAAGAATGCACCGCTTGAACGCACCCGTTTTCTTCCTCTTCTTTTTTGTTTTGATCAACACGGTTTGTCGGTCCCAGATTCGATAAATGAATTCCCAAACCATGTACGTCCTGATCAGATGTCGCATACAACCGCGTCTGATCTGGGTATTATTGATTGCTTCTTTTTTTTTTTGTTGTTGTTGATTGCCGTCACACACAAGTATAATTCAAGGTAGATTTCACGGTAAAAATAAGTGATGCACCACTTGCGCTAGACAAGATTGGTCAGTGCTTAAAATTCAAGCAGTCTGATCAAATCTTGAAACATTGAAAACTGCAAAACCGCCCGTGGCGTAGGCCTTTTTTTATTAGACCTAATTAGGTCCATGGAAGTCGTTTCGTTCCGTCTCTCCTGTTTCCCGCCGTCTTCTCGCTTATACAAGACAGGAATCAGTTGTTTATAAATAGTTTAGGAAAACCCTGCGGAGGTGGAAATAACAACAAAACCGTTTTTTGTTTTTTTTCTTTCTTTTTACATACTTGACTGTATTTATTGATGAAGCCAGTTGATCATGCTCGTTATACCCGGACTTCCGTCATATAACGGAGTTGAGGTATATTATTTAAAAGGAGTTATAGGACTGCCAATTGTCATTAGTTTTCGTGACATGTGATATATACATATATTTTTTTTTTGGAAATGGGCTCATTGATGACGTCATCATCATCGGCTGGACCGATTCAGATTTCAAAATTTCCAGAGCCCTGTGTTGGAGACACTGATAAATAGTGCTGCCAAGAGAACTTCTAGAACTTCCAGAAACCAAACTTAAGAAACCAGAAACTTAAGCCTTGGAAATAAAAAGAAGTCACGGGGACTCAGGTCAGGTGGTTTAAAACTTTCACCTTTTCAGAAACCAAAAAGACTTAACAACCTCACACTTATGAGAGGAGGTGTTGTCATATAAAAGGTGGATTCCTGACCATCCTTTGCTTAGTCGTTTCTTATTGTAAAACTCTTTCACTTTCTTCAGTACAGAATTCTTGTAGAATAGGCCAGTGACTGTATGACCAGATGGACAAGGCACTTGAACGACTGGCCCACTTCAATTAAAGAAAACTGCGTACATCTTTTTCGAACTTAGGGTTCTCTTGGCAATACATGGGCGTTTTTGATCTTTTCGCTTCCATTGCTTATTGTCAGCCCTTCTTTGTGGCTAAAACATGTGCACCCAGGTTTTATCACCTGTTAGCAAGTTAGAAACAACCTGACTATTACAGCATTTGTATGTTTTCAAAAGTTCCCAGGCACATTTAAGGCGTTGTGTCTTTTGCTCCTCAGTGAGCAAATGAGGTACCCACCTAGCGCAAACCTTTCTCAGGTCCAAACGCTTTTTCAGAATTGTTTGCACACTGCCTTCTGATATGCCAGTACAACTAGCTATATCTTTGACAGACAATCGCGCATCCTGTTCACAATCTTTACAGCAGCGATGTTAGCCTTGGTAACAGAGGTTTTAGGCCTTCAAGGGTGGGTATCATCTTCAACAGAAAATTTCCTAGCTTTAAAAGCTTTAACCCACCTAAAAACTGCGCATTGAAATGGTCTGAGGTCCATATATACCACACAATTCATTAAATATCTGCTTTGAATCTATATTAAGTCTAATGGGGTATTAAATATAGCTACGAATTTCAGTCTTCTGGTCTATGTTCCAATATAACAAGTAAATTGGTCAGTGTATATGACTGCATCTATTTCAATTTGAAATAACTCGGTCAGTCGGAAAGCAATTTGCACGAAATAAAAGGGTATCGAATCGGAAAGGAAAATCACAATCGATTATCGGGAAAGTAAAACCGATTGATTATCGATTATACAATTGGATATCCCATAACTGGCATCAAATAATAAATCATTATGCGCTTCATGTTTCTATATGACTTGAAATGCAACAGCATATAATAGCATAACTAGGGTAATTTAAGATATAGGTTGTTTCAAGACAAAGCAGATTTTGCAGCCATGTTTCTAGTCAATGAGTCTTTCATAATACTCTTAATTTGTAGGTCTCATTATGTGGCCTTTGGCCCATGTTTCTAAAAATAGAATTTCAAATAATCGATAGAGAAAAAATATTATTGATAGTTGCCGACACTGGGCTCATCCGATTAGTTTTCGATTGTTTCGATTAATCGGCACAACATTAAAGTATCATTAGCTATTCAACACACCATTCAAGTGCAGTGAAGTATTTTAAAATATACCTGGGATAAAACCAAGGAAGCCTACTAGTGACAGAACTTTTTGCATGACCCTCGTATTGCCACAGCAACTAGGACAGAAATTTGACCTTGCTGTAAAATGGTCAAAGGTCATCTTAAAATAATTTAAACAAGACTGGTAGACCTTGCATATATACCAATATCCTGCCTCAAATCTTTCTTGTTTCTGGAGAAGAAGATTTTTAAGTGTTTTTTACCATATATGGGCATGATGGCCATCTTGTTCACTAGTGCAGCACCATTTGACCAAACTGACAATACTCATTGGACAGAAAGCTGCATGTGAACTCTGGTGAAACTGGTCAAGTGGTTTCAAAGAATGTGTTTAGCCCAGGGAAAAGGCAGATAGCCCCCAGGGGATAAAATTTTGATTGTATATAAACTAGAAATGTGTCCACAGTACATGGATGCCCCTGATTGAGGTGTGGGGGAAGGGGGAACCTGACTACAAAACTGCAAATTCTACCTGGTACAAATGTCTTAACCTGAGTCTAACAGAATCCATACGTTCATACTAACACACATTCGTACAGACAGACATACATTCATACGCACAAAGCCACGTATGCAAAACAGAAAAACTATATGCCTCCGGCATCATCCGATGCAGGGGCATAAAAAGTTTTACTACTTTTATCATACATTGTAAGTTTAAGCCATTAGTCTTTAACCCTTAAGCTGCTAATTGCAGCTATTGTCATTTTGGAGGAATATGCCAACTCCAAAACCTGTCCTACTTAAGACACACCAGATGCAAACATTCAGACCAAGTGCTCCTATACAGGAAGGAACCTACTATCATTCAAACACACTGCTCTTCACTAGAAAGTAAAGTGCTGGATTTTACCCATGCTAATAAAGACCGAGAATACCGAATTTCAAGCTGCCAGCAATTTAAGCACACAATTCGTTAGTTTTATCACGATTTTCTGAAAAAAAAAAAACATCCATGACACCTAAATCATTTCCAGTGAGGAAGAAGTAGGAACAACAGTAGAACCTACATATGTCACCCGTTTTTTTTTCTGCATTGCACACAGTAAGCGCTGGTCTCTTGTATTTTTTGTTTTTTCTTTTTAAGTGTCTTAAACCGTTCATGGTTGCCACGTGACTGTCACATGACTGAAATTCATGTGATCGTCACTTCTCTGGTAAAATGGTCAAATACAACTGGCAAAATATGTGTGAAAATGCCACCAAAATCATGGCAAACCTGAGGGAGCTTCTCAAGTAGGGGTACCCTGTCGAACAGGCCTAATTTATGACTTTTTCTGCAGCCTAAGGGTTAACACATTTTCAGAAAATAATTTTTCATCATTTTCACCATACAAAAGTATGGCAGGGCTTCCGTTAAGCGGACGTACGACGTATATTACGCCCTGAGATTGCCACCGGACGTCCAAACTGAACTTCAAAGACGTACCGCGGACTTCCTAAATTTCTTTTGTCCGTCCGAAATCGATACCCGAGACGTCCAAAAATTGTCAAAAAGCCCGCCCACATTTAACGAGTTGTATGATGTTTGCCCCGCCGACATACCGGAAATTCGCTACCTGTTCAACACAGTGAGCCTTGAGGATGTCCCACTTTCCACTTGCGGGAGTTTTATTGACAGCCGTGTCAAGCGTCGCTGCACCCTTTTGATCACTGCGTGTATTTGTCACGCGTGCTGAGTTGATTAATCGATGTTTGTATAATTAAACTTTCTACTGCGACACCCGAAAATATTCGGTGAAATTATATGAAGTCATTATTATTTTTTAATACTCACGAAATCTTAAATTATTATTTTGCTAAGAACGTGCGTCGTCTGAAAACACCTCAACGCTTCCGGCTATTACCGAGTGAAATTCTATAAATGAATAAATAACAATTATGCACAGAACGCAAATTGAAACCTAATCGAATTTAGCAGCTTATGTTTGTCATGACAACAAAAGCAATTTTTCAAATGAAAAGAAAACATATTTTTCGTCAAAATTTTCGGAAAACCCGTTTCTAAATGCGTAGCTTTGTTCCGGTTGCGCTGTTTACCAGCTTGGAAAAGACGCAAAATATAAATATAGGCGATTTGGGATGGTTATGCTTGCTTTTCTCTTGCTGTTGGTATTTCATCGAGAGCTGCCTTTTATTTGTTTGTTGTTGCACGAGTCGGCGCGTTTTCCCGCAATTTTTGTGAAGTAAGCAACTCGTTCGCGCGTGTTGATCAGCTTCAATCCGAACAAATATTTCATTGAATACATTTCTGCAAAATAATTTCAGCATAGTTCATTTTTAAGAAAATATGTTTTGGGTGTTTTCTCTCATGTATTTTCTTTTCTTTTTTCTTTCTCTGGGCTTTGAAACGAATGCGAAATTGTACCAATGTTGATGCTTTCTCTAAGGTCCGACATACAAGAACAGGCTTTCCAAAAAGATGCGAACGAATTTTAATAAGCGATAAGGACATTTTTAAAACACATCTAAGAGAAGTGTATTTCCAAATTTGAGGGGTAGGAAGTCGGGGACTTCCTGAGTCTGGAAGTTAATGGAAGCCCTGTATGGGGATACAAATCTGATCTTGTTGTTAAAAGGTCAAAGGTCATCCTAGGATCATCATCTGAACAAATCTGGTAGGCCTTCAGTCCACGATGGTATATACCAAGATTCAAAACTTTCTTGATTCTGGAGAAGATTTATGTTTTTACCATATATGGGCATGGTGGCCATCTTGTTCAATGGTGCTGTGAATGACTCTTCAAAAAAGAGTCCCATGTGAAATCTGGTGAAAATTGGCCGAGCTGTTTCAGAGGAAAAGACATTCAAAGATTACAAGATTTTATATATGTATATAGCCCATGAGCAAGGGCAGATAACTTGTCCAAATACTTAGGGTAATGATGATGAAACAGTACCTGTTTTGCCTGAGCTAGTGTAGCATCATCGACATTGTTATTCACAGTTTTTTCCATCTCTGTCACTCCAGTTGTTATACTTTCTTTCATTCTCTTGTACATAGCTTTCTTGTCAGGATCATTTTCTTGCTCCAACTTCTCACCAAACGGCTGTAATGTAGAACATGAATGCACTCTAGTTGGGTACTTCAATAGTAAAAATTTACCCAACAAGCAACAAAAATGCCCTTAAAATACCCTACAAACCCTCTCAAACTTGTAGGCTACTTTTTTTGGACACTAAAGGAATAAATGACAAGTACCCAACATAGGCATACCCAACTAGTGTCCTATCATTTGCCCGTACAGCTGACGGACAGACAGACGGACGTCGAACGGGAAATCATAATACCCCACCACTATCATGTGGCAGTGTATAAATATGAATATTCTTTTCATGGAAATGACTTAAATAGTTTGAGGCTGTGTATAAGAAAGCCTATAGAATGTTATATGCATTATAAGGTCAATGTTCATTACCGTCCTACTATTACCAGAACACTATATATTCCGAGTGAACCTAGATTCGGTGATCAATATCTTCACTGTTCTGGGATTGATTTTTGTCTCAAGGCTATCTTTTGAAAGGGGAGACAATTTTCTGTCGTAATTTTGCAGTTTTGTAGCGTTCCGAGAGAAAAATTTTTTTTACTTCATAGTTTGAGCAGTTGCTGTGTGAAACTTTGCACCGTTCCGACAATCGAACAGGTTATTTTAAATCTTGACTATCACTGTATTCTTGTGAATATTATTTTTAGATCTTGAATTTCACGGATTTCTTGTGGACACAATGTTTCAAAACGTGCCACATTACTATAAAAGTTCCCTGGTTGAATAGAACGATACACACTACAAAATTTATTTCATCGAAGACTGATCCTTGTCTTCCTTTTTCTAATCTTCATGTTGTGCTGTATCTGGGGAATCTGACCATGGTAAGTCAATAATTTATTTAATTTTATTCTTGCAGTATTCTTGCTCGTCTTTACCGCAGCTAAAATTCGAGTAGGTAAATCTATTGTTATGTATCATTCGTACTTACAAACCCGGCATGATAAGTAGATAGACCCTGATCAGATGTGTACACCTTGGTTATATGTGTAGACCCTGATCAGACGAATAAGCCATGTTGGGTGTGTAAACTATAAACCGAATAGGGAGGTTAAGTTTGATCGATTCTATGGATCCTGGTCAGTCTGGTGAGTCTGATAGGTTCTGTAGACCCTGATCAGAATGCAATCATTAATATTCTTACTTGAATAAGATAAATGGATCGGCGCAATGATAGCACTACCGTACTTTGATATTACATATTTTCATCTGACATGTACATACCAGACATATACGCTTAAATGTATGGCACAGTTAGGCGTTATGTCGTTATGTTAACCGCACACACCGTACATATACGCGTAAAAGTATGCTACCGTTAGGCGTTATGTTAACTGCATACACATTCATTAGTTAGCGCGATTTACACAAATGACACATACTATATTCACCTTAAACACATATATTGAGGTCCTTTTTATTTTAATCACAAGTCTGTTTACTAGAATATTTTACGGTGAAATGGCTCAAGCAGCGAGGAGTCATGTTTGAGGAATGACGATGGCATGTTGATATTGTACCCAATGATTACGTGGGGACGATGTGTGATCGTGTAATCATTGTAGTATAATGGCAGTTATAATTTATTTTAGCCTTTAGCGTTCTAAAGGGATTCTTACAGTGGAAGGCGCATGGGTTCTTCCTGTAAGAATGTGTAATCGTCGAGATGCCATTCCTCCGATTAATTAATATGGTTGTCAGATATAGTCTGACTGTGTGTCTGCCTGTGTTGGATTTTTGTACAATATTATATGTCATTAACAGCGTCCATGTGGTTTTAGGATCTGATTTTGCTATATAATAATCAATTGCGAACGTGAACTGGCGGAGGCTAAGGAAGCACGCGAACGGGAACTCGTGGAGGCTAAGGAAGCATGCGAGCGTGAATTAGCAGAAGTGACGGCAGCGCGTGAATTAAGAGCACGCGAGCTAGTGGAGGCTAAAGCAGCACATGAACGCGAGATACAAAGGATGCAATTACAACAAGACATTGAGCAAAAGAAACATATATTTGAAATGGAAAGATTAGCCGCAGAGCAAAATATAAAGCCGGCAGTGCAGCATAAGGAAGATAAATCTTATGTCACTGCTAAGACCCCAAAAATACCAGTATTTGATGAAGGTAAAGATGAAATGGATTCTTATTTGCTTAGGTTTGAAAGGTATGCTACAGCTCAAAAATGGCAGAAAGAGGATTGGGCTACCAATTTCAGCGCACTTCTCAAAGGTAAGGCACTTGATGTATATGCATTAATGCCTGTAGAAGAGGCATTAAATCATGATATGTTGAAGGCAGCTTTACTCAAAAGATATGAGTTAACTGAACTAGGATATAAGAGAAGGTATAAGAAGTGTAGGCCAGAGTCAGGTGAAACTTTTCAGCAATTCACCAGCCATATGAAAAGTTATTTTACAAGGTGGGTAGATATGTCTGGTATTAATAAGACTTATGATGGATTAGCAGATTTAATACTTAGAGATCAGCTTGCATTTATTTGTGATAGAGACCTTGAACTTTTCCTTAGAGAAAGGGAACCCAAGTCACTTGAACAGGCTAGTAAATTAGCAGATCAGTACAAAGAAGCCAGATATACTGATATTCTTAATTTGACATTTAAGATCAATGAAAGACCAAGATCTAGGTCAAGGTCGAGATCACCTTTATCTTCTGTTCGAAGGTATAATCATCAAGGCCCACAACCTTTTAGAGGATCATGTTTTATTTGTGGTGATAAAAAACACATAGCTAGATTCTGTCCTGATAGAGGTAGAAGTAGATCTCCCTCGAAACATGTGCGTTTTCAGGATCAGAGACAAGGACAGGAACTGAGCGATGACGGGTAATCGGATGACCACCAGGTATGTGGAGCGTGTTTTATTCATACTGATACAGTTAGTTATGTTCAGGCAAGCAATGATATTCATACTGATACAGTTAGTTATGTTCAAGCAAGCAATGATATTCATACTGATACAGTTAGTTATGTTCAGGCAAGCAATGATATTCATACTGATACAGTTAGTTATGTTCAAGCAAGCAATGATATTCATACTGATACAGTTAGTTATGTTCAGGCAAGCAATGATATTCATACTGATACAGTAAGTTATGTTCAGGCAAGCAATGATATTCATACTGATACAGTTAGTTATGTTCAGGCAAGCAATGATATTCATACTGATACAGTTAGTTATGTTCAAGCAAGCAATGATATTCATACTGATACAGTTAGTTATGTTCAGGCAAGCAATGATATTCATACTGATACAGTTAGTTATGTTCGAGCAAGCAATGATATTCATACTGATACAGTTAGTTATGTTCAGGCAAGCAATGATATTCATACTGATACAGTTAGTTATGTTCAAGCAAGCAATGATATTCATACTGATACAGTTAGTTATGTTCAGGCAAGCAATGATATTCATACTGATACAGTTAGTTATGTTCAGGCAAGCAATGATATTCATACTGATACAGTTAGTTATGTTCAAGCAAGCAATGATATTCATACTGATACAGTTAGTTATGTTCAGGCAAGCAATGATATTCATACTGATACAGTTAGTTATGTTCAAGCAAGCAATGATATTCATACTGATACAGTTAGTTATGTTCAGGCAAGCAATGATATTCATACTGATACAGTTAGTTATGTTCAGGCAAGCAATGATATTCATACTGATACAGTTAGTTATGTTCAAGCAAGCAATGATATTCATACTGATACAGTTAGTTATGTCCAAGCAAGCAATGATGGCACTAAGGTCTGTCCAGGGATGGAAGATACATTGAAGGTGAGTACTACAGCTCAACCTTCACCCATTTGTAATGATATGAAGACCGTACAGGGTATAATGGGGAACGAAATGGTTAGTGTCTTGCGCGACACTGGGTGTACTGGGGTGATTGTCAAACAATCATTAGTTTCCTCAGAGGATTTGACTGGCAAGATGCATTCATGCATGATGGTAGATAGGACTACATTACAGCTTCCTGAAGCTAAGGTATCATTAGACACTCCTTATTTTAAGGGAGACACACTTGCCCTTTGTATGGAGAACCCTTTGGTTGATGTTATTATAGGTAATATTCCAGGGGAGAGGGATGCTCATGACCCGAATATGAATCGGGTGCCAGCTTTAGCAGTACAAACCCGGTCCCAAGCCAAACTACCTAAACAAACCAAAACATCACTCAAAACCCCCAATATTGTCGATAGGGATATTTCTCCTCAACAAATTAAGGAAGCTCAAGTTAATGATCCTACTCTGGCAAGAATTCGAAAAGCTTGCGATGAATCAGAAGTTAAAGGTAACGCTAAGTTTTTTCGCAAGAATGACTAGATATACAGACAGTTCAGTTCACCTAATGTGGAATATGGGAAGATTTTTATTCAACTTGTAGTTCCACAGCAATATCGCAAGATGGTAATGAAATTAGCCCATGAGTCAATCCTGTCTGGACATCTTGCAGTGAAATGGACTATTCAAAAGGTACTATCAGAATTCTTTTGGCCGGGGATAGCAAGTGATATAAAGAGGTTTTGTCAGTCTTGTGACATATGTCAGCGTACTATAGCCAAAGGTAGGAATACAAGAGCGCCCTTAGGCAGTATGCCAGTTATAGATACCCCATTTCAAAGAGTAGCAATTGACTTGGTTGGTCCACTTGAACCCCGTACTGAGAATAGGAATAAGTATATTTTGACGTTAGTTGATTATGCAACTAGGTATCCAGAAGCAGTAGCTCTGTCTTCAATTGAGACCGAAGCAGTTGCAGAAGCTTTAGTTAGTATATTCAGTAGAGTCGGAGTATCGAAAGAAATATTAACTGACATGGGAAGTCAATTCACGTCAGCATTGATGAAAGAGGTAAGTAGACTTTTGTCATTCAAACAGTTAGTTACGTCCCCTTATCATCCCATCTGTAATGGCTTAGTACAGCGCTTTAACGGTACATTAAAGAAAATGTTGACTAGAATGTGCGCAGAATGTCCGAAAGACTGGGATAAGTATAGAGATCCATTATTATTTGCACACAGAGAAGTTCCACAGGAAAGTCTGGGGTTTTCTCCGTTTGAATTAATATATGGATGGCCTGTGCGTGGACCTATGCAAGTATTAAGAGAATTGTGGACGAAGGATATCAAGGATCCTCGGGTACGTACTACTTACCAGTATGTTTTGTTTGTTTGTGTTGTGGGTTTACGGCCCAGTCAACCCAATGGGGTCATGTCAAGCGCGGTCAGTTTACCTAACTACACGTTTACTGGGCAGGCTTAGTCCTCTAAGCGGTTAACCAGTATTGTGCACATTCTTTCGCCAGAAACTGACAACTGCCCTTCTTGAATCAGCGGAAGGGAGAGAATGACCGTAGAAAATATTTCATGATCAATCTCCACGAAAGAATGTTGCCGACCTCGGCGGGGGTTGAACCCGCAACCTCCTGGTCTCCAGTCGGACGGTATGTTTTAGATCTGAGGGAAAGATTAGAGTCAATGGTAAGTTTAGCACAGCAAAACTTGCAGAATATGTCAAAGAAGTATAAAAAATACTATAATCGGAGGTCGAGGCGGCGACACTTAAAAGTAGGTAGCAAAGTTCTCGTACTTCTCCTGACTAAGACAAATAAGTTGTCGATGAGTTGGAAAGGCCCGTACGAGGTAGTGGAGAAATTAAGTGTCTTAGATTATAGAATTAAAATGGGTAAGAAAGTAAAAACTTTCCATATCAATATGCTTAGGCAATACATTGAGAGAGAGGAAGATCAACAGACTACAGATGTTCAGGTATGTTCTGTTGCAGTATTAGACTGTACTTCGGAAGATACCGAAGATAATATAGAAGGATTAGTGGAATCACCATCAATTTGTGACAATGAGTCAGTTGAACTGTTAAACATTAATCCAGACTTGACAAAAGAGGAACAAAGTCAGGTAAGGCAACTTGTAACAAATTTTGCCAGTACATTTACAGGAATACCCGGCTGTACCACTTTGTTGGAACATGACATTAAGTTGACAACAGATACGCCGGTAAGAGTTAAGCAATATCCACTTCCTTTCAATATGATGGAAGCAGCAAAGGATGAGGTAAGAGATATGATCAATTTAGACATTGTAGAACCATCAGAAAGTCCTTACTGTTCCCCTGTTCTTATAGTCAAAAAGAAAGACAATACGAACAGATTTTGTATAGATTTTCGTACACTTAATACAATTACGGTTTTCGATGCTGAACCGATGCCAAATATGGAGGAAATATTTACGAAAATAGCAGGTCATAAGTATATATCCAAGCTTGACCTTACCAAAGGTTATTGGCAGATACCTTTAACTAAGAATGCCAAGCAATACACAGCTTTTCAAACACCATTAGGACTGTTACAATTTAAAGTTCTACCTTTCAGTTTAGTAAAAGCTCAAGCTTCCTGTAGTAAACTGATGAGGAAACTGCTGAAAGGTATGTCTAATATAGACAATTTTGTTGATGATATCATCATGTTCACATCTACTCGGGAACATCATATGCAAGTATTTGCAGAATTATTGAAGCGACTAAGAGATGCCAATTTGACTGTGAAACCAAGTAAATGTTTCATTGGTTTTCAAAATTTAGAATGTCTTGGTCATTTGGTTGGTGGTACACTTATTAGGCCTTGCCCTGTTAAGATTCTAGCAATTGAAAAAGCAGAAAGACCTGTTACCAAGAAACAAGTATGTTCATTCTTGGGACTTGTAGGATTTTATAGATCTTTTATTCCTAATTTTTCTCACATTGACGCACCTTTGACGGAACTAACAAAGAAAGGTGAGTCCAATAAAGTACAATGTACATTGGGATGAACCACAACAGAGAGCATTTGATTCATTGAAGAAGGCATTGACAGTTCAACCTATTCTTAAAATGGCCGATCTGTCAAAACCATTTACTTTACAAGTAGATGCCTCTAATGAGGGATTAGGAGCTGTCCTTTTGCAAGACGAAGAAGGTAAGAAAAATCCTATTGCATATGCAAGTAGGAAACTGAAACCTAATGAAAAATCATATGCAGTAATAGAGAAAGAATGTCTTGCGCTAGTATGAACTATTCTAAATACATGCTTGTTTTTATTTTTTTTTTACAAAGTGTTGTGTTTATCCTCTGATTGGTAGCGATTGCGTCTAGTCCATCGTCACCGGCCCAACGCTCGTCCGTTCACGTGACATTCATGTGTTATTGTTTAGAGAATGAACAATCAATCTTACAGAAACTAGAGATGGTGTTCATGAAACACTAAGTCCCAAACTCCTTGACCCTAACACTGCTTGTCCCTTATAGTTTTTGACATATCTTGCTCACAAGATTAAAATGCAGAAACTTTCAAAGGGCCATATCTCAAGCAAAAAATTTTAGAATTTTTAAAAAAGTAAATCACGTCATCTACTCATCATCCCCTATCTGCCTATCTGGTTTCAAGGCAATAGCCTGAATAGTTGTTGAGATATCTTGCTTAAAAGGTTAAAATGCCAAAATTTATAAAGGGTCATCACTCTAGAAAAAATTTTGAAATTGTTTCCAGAAGTTAATTGGATTATCTAAACATCATCCTGTATCAGCCTATCAAGTTTCAAGGCAAAAGCTTAAGCAGTTTTGGGGATATCTTGCTTACAAGATTAAAATGCTTAAAAGATTCAAAGGGCAATAACTCAAGAAAATAATTTTCTGAATATTTTCAAAGGTTTATCAGGTCATCTACTTACCATCCCCTATCAGCATATTAAGTTTCAATAAAATGGCTCAAATATTTTTTGAAATATCTTGCTTACAAGATTTCTTTGCATTTTTTTTCAAAGGGGCATAACTCAAGAAAGGGGCATTACCCTGATAAGAAGAAAAATCTGTGTCAACTGTTTTTTATGAGGAATCCATATATGAAATTTCAACAAGAGCACCACCAAGCAGGGCATTATACGCCCTTGGCAAGTAATAAGGTAGCACATAAACTGGCTCCTGTATAATTCAGTGCTCCGGATATAAACTGTTGGAATTACAAAAAAAAAAATTTAAAAATTTGCATTTGGGCATAGCTCTACTGATTTAGTGAACTGTAACCTAAGGGTCCAAGCTGGCCCAGAAATTAAGGGAGAAGTGACTTCTCCCTCCTGGAAAAATAGGACAGAAGCATGGCTATACTATAAGCTCATATCAGCCTTTGGCTGATTTGTTTTTCCTATACTTCAATATCAGACCAAACAATAACAAAACAAAAATAAACAACCAAAAAAAAAAAAATGCTACAAGTAATTTCTTTTATACTGATTTTATTTTTGTTCTTCAAGGAAGCCAACTCAGAAGATCATTAAAAACAAAAAAAAAGGAAGACAACTCAGAAGAGTATTAAAAAATAAAACAACATCCAAAAAGAATTATGTTTATAAGTTTTGATATTAGTCAAGCTTCTTAATTCTGTATCATTTAATAAATATATTTAAAAAATTTAATAATGGCAACATTTCCTTGCAAATCTAATAAAATAAGATATAAAAAACAAAAATAAATAAATAACTTGCCCATATGGCCATAACTTTAATTATTTGCAAAAAATATACCTACTATAAAATAAAATTTGCACACTATTACCTCTAAAGAATATGCTGCGAAACGTTTACAAAAACTTTCAAAGGGGCATAACTTTGCCAATATTTGGTGCACTGTAACCTCGAAATAATATGCGCTGCTCCACAACATCGTGTAACTATTTATGAAGTTTCAGCTTGATCAGATGTAAACTGTAGAGGCATTTAGCCAGAAACGAAAAATTAATAGAAATTTTCAAAGGGGTTTAACTCTGCTAATATTTGGTGGACTGTAAGCTTGAAACAATATGCACTGCTCCACATCATGGTCTAACCGCAAATAAAGTTTCAGCTTGATCGGATGTAAACTGTAGGAGGATTTAGCCAGAAACGAAAAGTTTACAGAAATTTTCCAATTAATAGAAATTTTCAAAGGGGTATAACTCTGCTAATATTTGGTGGACTGTAATCTTGAAATAATATGCACTGCTCCACATCATGGTCTAACTACAAATCAAGTTTCAGCTTGATCCGATGTAAACTGTAGGAGGAGTTAGCCGGAAACAAAAAGTTTACAGAAATTTTCAAAGGGGCATAACTCTGCTAATATTTGGTGGACCGTAACCTCAAAACAATATGCGCTGCTCCACATCATGGTCTAACTATAAATAAAGTTTCAGCTTGATCAGATGTAAAATGTTGGAGGATATAACCGGAAATGAAAAGTTTACAGAAATTTTCAAACGGGCATAACTGTGCAAACATTTGGTGGACTGTAACCCCGAAATAGTATGCGTTGTTCCACATCATGGTCTAACTATAAATGAAGTTTCAGCTTGATTGGATGTAAACTGTAGGAGGAGTAAGCCTGAAACGAAAACAGAAATTTTCAAAGGGGCATAACTCTGCTAATATTTAGTGGACTGTAAGCTCGAAACAATATGCACTGTTCCAAATCATGGTCTTACTATAAATTAAGTTTCAGCTTGATCGGATGTAAAATGTAGGAGGAGTTAACCGGAAATGAAAAGTTTACAGAAATTTTCAAAGGTGCATAACTCTGCAAACATTTGGTGGACTGTAACCCCGAAATAATATGCACTGCACCACAACATGGTATTACTATATACCAAGTTTCAGCTTGATCGGATGTAAACTGTAGGAGGAGTTAGCCGGAAACGAAAAAGTTTACGGACGGACGCCATACCCCGTAACACAATACCTCCCGTTTTTCAAACGGGCGTATAAAAACCTAGCATGGACATTTCTAAAGTTATACTATGCACAAACAAAAAAGCCTGACTAACAGAAGGACAAATGGACAGATTAGAGGACAGGCCCAAAGCAATATGCCATACCAACTTCTTTGAAGTAGGGGGCATAAAAAATACAGAACATGATCAGGAAGATCCACCTGGTTGCATGAGAAAATGTGGACATGTATAATATAGCACTTTTCTTGCTTATTCCATGGTACCGCGAACACCACATTTTTGTTATTTTTGGAATTTTATGCAGAATGACTCACAAGGTACCTACAGTTTACAAATGATATTTAAAGGGAATTTACTGTTTTTTTTTTCTTTTCTTTTCCATAATTGTAAAGCTTAAACAATAATAACAAAAAAGAAAAATGAACAAATATGGGAATAAAAGAAAAACAGAAGGCTCCTGGGCCATGGCTCACTCATCTGAGTGAAATAGCCACTGCAGATATGCAGATGTAATGGACCATTTTTCCAATTTTGTCATTGCAACTAATGAAATGATCATCATTTGAGCAGGTCTAGGTTTTGAAGAAGTAGAATGTCATAGATGGGCATTACAGTCAATGGAGCCTGACAATTTGAACAAACTCTCAATCCCTTTTCAACAGTAGGATCAACATGAATCTTGGTGGAAATTGGCCAACTAATTTCTGAAGAGAAAGTCTTTAACAATATCATGATTTATACATGTATACAGCATAGGGGCGAGGGAAGACAACCCTTGCAGAATAAAACGATGAATGTAACTTAAAGCTTTTGCTATTTATCACATAATAGAAGCTTTAGACACTTCAGCTATTTTTATCTTTGTGTGTGTGCTCATTGCTCTCAAGGGTCATTGTTTTTATAATATAGCTATTTTTGATCTAGAGGTCACCCTTTTGCTACAGTGTGTTCCAACTCAAATACCCAACATCTTGGGTAGGAAAGTAAATAAAAAAACTGCAAGCCATGCACCATGCCCCGCCACACAGGGACATATTCCCTATGCACTTCTGTAGTATAAGGGCTGAAAACAATCTAAGTTAAACATGAAGAGAAGCAATAAACAGTTATTTCAGAATTCAAAAAAAAAAAAAAAAAAAACACCAAACAGTCTAAGTTAAAAGTGCAATAAAAAGTAATAAAAAATAATTTCAGGATTCTGAAAAAAACAATATGCATATCTTCAGACCATCCTAAAAGCGTGTGTAAAGTTTCAAAAGGATCGGCCTGAAAATGTAGGAGGAGTTGCACGTACAAGGTACATACTCCCTATACATTTCTGTAGTATTAGGGCTCGAAAAAAGTCTAAGTTAAAAATGCAAAAAATGTAATAAAAAATATTTCAGGATTCTGAGAAAACAATATGCATATCTTCAGACCATCCTAAAAGCGCCTGTAAAGTTTCAAAGGGATTAGCCTAAAACTGCAGGAGGAGTTGCACGTACAAGGTACATACTGCCTATACATTTCTGTAGTATTAGGCCTCGAAAAAAGTCTAAGTTAAAAATGAAAAAAATGTGATAACAAATAATATCAGGATTCTGAAAAAACAATATGCATATCTTCAGACCATCCTAAAAGCGCCTGTAAAGTTTCAAAAGGATTGGCCTAAAACTGCAGGAGGAGTTGTGGGCAGAAGATACATACTGCCTATACATTTCCGTAGTATTAGGGCTCGAAAAAAGTCTAAGTTAAAAATGAAAAAAATGTCATAAAAAATAATTTCAGGATTCTGAAAAAACAATATGCATATCTTCAGACCATCCTAAAAGCATCTGTAAAGTTTCAAAAGGATTGGCCTAAAACTGTAGGAGGAGTTGCAGGCAGAAGGTACATACTCCCTATACATTTCTGTAGTATTAGGGCTCGAAAAAAGTCTAAGTTAAAAATGATGAAAATATGATCAAAAATAATTTCAGGATTCTGAAAAAACAATATGCATATCTTCAGACCATCCTAAAAGCCCCTGTAAAGTTTGAAAAGGATTGGTCTAAAACTGTAGGAGGAGTTGCGGGCAGACGAATGGTGGGGGCGCTGAAGGATGGACGGACAGACACTTAAAATTTCAGAGGGTATAACATAATACTCCGCCACCTTTTTTGGTGGCGGGGCATAAAAATTGGTTTTCAAGATGGTGGCTATGGTGGCCATTTTGAATTTCCAATCGGCAAGATTTTAGCTATTTTTCATCTACACATCAACCTGTTGCTACATTGTAAATTTCAACTTAATTCGCCTTGTGGTTTGCGAGAAGATGTCAAAAACAGATTTTCAACATGGTGGCAGTGGCGGCCATCCTGGACTTCCAATCCGCACAATTTTAGCTCATTTCGATCCAGAAGTTATCCTGTTGCTACAGAGCAAAGTTTGGCAAAAATCCACCAAAGGTTTGGGAAGAGATGTTGAAAACTGATTTTCAGGATGGCGGCTGTGGCAGCCATCTTGGATTTTCTATCGGCTCATCAGTTTTAGCTATTTTGTCTCCACTTGGTGCCCCAATGCTTTTAGAAAAGATGTCCTAAATATGAATTCTTAACAATTGTATAGGGCCCATACAAATGCATGGGAATGCAAATCTGACCTTGCCATAAAAAGGTCAAAGGTCACGAAGGATCATAATTTTAGCAATTTTGGTAGACCTCCCATCCTCGGTGATTTGTTCAAAAATTAGGCCCCAGGGCTTATTTAATTCTGGAGAAGAAGATTTTTAAAGGTTTTTACCATATATGGGCATGGCTGTCATCTCGGTAAATGGTACTATTTTAACAACCTTTCGACCCCCTGCCCCAAGAAGGCTACACTTGAAATTTGAGCATCATTGGCCTAGAGGCTTCAGAGGAGAAGTTCTTTGAAATTCTCAACATGTTTCCCATACAAATGTATGGGCCCATACAAATGCATAGGGAAGCAAACTTTACCTTGCCATAAAAATGTCGAATATCAATGTAGGACAATCATTTTAGCAGCTTTGGTAGACCTACCATCCCAAATGATTTGTGCAAAGATCCTTGGTTCTGGAGAAGACGATTTTTAAAGGTTTTTACCATATATGGGCATGGCTGCCAGCTAAGTCAATGGACCGTGACCATTTTTAGCAATTTTTCCTTCCCTAACCTAACAAGGCACCATTTGAAATTTGAGCAATTACCGGCTCAGCGGCTTCAGAGGAGAAGTATTTTGAAAATGTTAATGGACAGACAGATGGATGCAGGGACAGACGACAGACGACAGACAAAAAGAAAAAAGTGACCATAAAAAGTGAGCATAGCTCAGGTATGCTAAAAAAAAAAATCATACAAAAAAAATGTGATTTATAAAAAAAGTTTCAAATTCCTAACCTTGAAACTTCTCAACTGTATATGTTCTATCAAACTAACCAATTGTGCTATAATTCAATACGCTTCAGAACGCGGATGAAAGTGTATAGTATCTCAGTCAAACAGTGCAGATAAACTGAAAAATACCAAGTGTCAAAAGTTTTCCCGTAACCACCGGCTTTACCTTGACTTTGGAACAGTTCAATTATATAAGAACATTGACACAACAGTAATTATTCATCGAGCTATACAATACCTTCAATGCCTCTGTGATATCTGTCATCAGATCTTTCCACTGTTTGTTCTCAGAGACATATTTCTCCCACAGATAGTTTTGCCTTGCTCGCTTGATAATCTGCATAAACAGTACAAAGATACATGTAGAAATTCCGGATATAAGCTGTTACTGTATTTATCCTAAATATCAGAGAATCTTAACTCCTTACTGAACTTGTCATAAAATCTGAAGAACATTCATTATAGGAATGAATTCTATTTCTGTGGATTTTATCGATGTGCTCAAACTTTTGTTATCAAAATGCTAATAATGTTGCCAAAAATATCAAATCTTTGAGACAGTGGAAGGAAGATAGATCCAACTGGTTACTGCTCTGGACTTATCGAAGTGCAGGACTTTTCTTTCAACCAATCAAATTGCATGAACTGAGTATAAAGATGGGAAGTTGGAATTACTGAATTTATTCAGCAGGACAAGGGTTAACAATTAAGTTTCCGTCTTTTTAAGAGTATCAGTTCTTCTAAATGGTTACTTTTGAACTCTCCAGATAATGAGAGCAATTTTATAAGACTAATAAATTATAGATAACTGTCCCTAGGGGATATAGTCGTCTGTCACAAAAAAAAAAAAAAAAAAATAAAAATAAAAATCTGGGCCCAGTTGTTCAAAGCGTCGTTAGCTTAACGAGCTCGTTAAGGGTCATTTGGTTAACTATTTTAGCAGATTCAATATACAATATTCTGATATTTTTTGCTAAAGAAATGTGAGTAGCTTTTGCTACTCACATTCTTTCAGCAAATAATTTCAGCATATTTGCGTATCACTCGATGTAAATTTTAACGAATCGTTAACTAACGATGTTGTTAGCTTTGAACAACTGGGCCCTGATTTTTATTTTTATTTTTTTTTTTTTTTTTTGTGACAGACGACTATATCCCCTAGGGACAGTTATCTATAATTTATTAGTCTTATAAAATTGCTCTCATTATCTGGAGAGTTCAAAAGTAACCATTTAGAAGAACTGATACTCTTAAAAAGACGGAAACTTAATTGTTAACCCTTGTCCTGCTGAATAAATTAAGATGCCACACCCTTTTCAAATTTTCAGCCAATCAGATTACTTGATCCAGATTGTTGATATAAATTCACATACTGAATGGCAAACAGTGTAGATCCAGATCAGAAACAGTGTAGATCCAGATCAGTTGGTTTCTTAGAAGCCAACTGACCTGGATCTACACTGTTTGCAAAACAGGGTATATCTGGGTTCAGCAGGACAAGGGTTAAAATGATTTTTGCCTCCCTTCTGAAAAGAGATCTACTGTAAAAGGAAAGACTTTGCCCTCAATGGGTGCAAATATTTACCCTGAAATAAAATTTATGGCCAAAATTTGTCTGACTATTGCAGTTTCTATAGAAAAGTGACTGTATTTATCTTAGAAAATACATTTTTTTTTTTTTTTTTTTTTTAAACTTTTCTAAATTGAGTTTTAATAACTGATGTTTCACAACAATCCTATGAAAATTTCAGAAAATTTGAACAAGTGTAACCTGTAAAAACTTGCCTCAAAATTACGGCCTTATCATTTTTTTGTACACTTTGTTGCTATTCTTACTATGGGGAAAATGAAAATATTTAATTTTTTTTTTTTAAGTAATGAATAGAGTAAAACTTTTTGTGCATAGGTAGTTACGACAAAAAGTTTCGCATTAAGTCATGACAATGTTTGCAAATTCACTTCTTCTATGAAAAGAGCTAGACAAAAAACAACTTTCTGAACAATGTTCTGAACAATGTCAAAAGCAGTAGCTATGTTGCGAGTATCTAAAATTCACAGATCTAATTCAGAACATATGACCAGAGGGACAATTTCTTGTGATTCAACCATGTTTTGCTATAAAAATAATTATTCTGAGTCTTAGGTGTTTGCATATGACCAGTGGTACTATTTCTTATGATTCAACCATGTTTTGCTATAAAAATAAAAACAACTATTATCATAGCTCCAGATAATTAAGGTGCTTTTTTTCAACCAAACTAATACCAATACTTTTCTTATTTCTCATGTTATACAGACTCATGTCTCATGTCTAATGAGAACTCACAACATTATGTTTCCATAGAGAAATGCTAGTTACATGGATACCCCTTGTATCTGATGGTATGCAAATATAATCTCTAAAGCCCTGCAAACTCTGCCTTCACCCACCTTATCATCAACATCTGTTATGTTCATGGCATAGACAACATCATATTTGAAGTAGTCCATCATCACCCTCCGCAGAATATCGAAGGAAATGTAGGACCTAAAAATACATTTTCATAGCTCTAGACAATGTGCCAATTGTGGCAAAAATTTAAGAAACCATATTCCATTTAATTACCACTCTACTCCTACAAGAGCAATTTCATAGTGTTCATATTATAGCCTGTGTACTTTTATATACTTCTTTATAAAAGCATACATGTATGCTGTGAGTACTCCTTTGAATTAAGTTGAGGCAGTCTGAAGGACAGCTATATCCTAGCTGCTTTAAACTGTGACCCTGACCTTGAGTTGGCATGAGTATGATGACTGAAACATAAGTTTTGCATACAGTCATACTGATGTGAACATTTGACTGAAGTTAATGAAAATCCTTCCATGGGTAAAGGAGATATGGAGCAGACAGGAAATCAAAGGTTCAATCTCGTGACCTTAAACTGTGACGATCTTGAGCCAGCATTGCGAGTCATGAGTTTGGTACATCGTATCACTGAGGCAAACATTTGACCAAAATTTTAAAATCCTTCCAGGGGTAAAGAAGTTATAGAGCGGACACAAAACTAAAGGCTCAAACTCAAGACCTTAAAGTGTGACCTTGACCTTGCATCAGTTTGGTTGAGTTATGGGGTTCAGGACATCATCTCACTGAGGTGAACATTTGACCAAAGTTTAATGAAAATCCTTCCAGGGGTAAAGGAGGTATGCAGCGGACACAAAATTCAAAGCTCAAACTCGTGACCTTCAATTGTGACTTTGACCTTGAGTCGGCATGGTAGAGTTATGGGTCCAGCACATCGTGTCACAGAGGAGAACATTTGACCAAAGTTTAATGAAAATCTTTCAAAGGGTTCAGGAAATATGGAGTGGACACGAAATTCAAGGCTTAACTAATGACCTTCAATTGTGACCGTGACCTTGTCGGCATGATTGAGTTATGGGTTCTGCACATTATCTCACTGAGGGGAACATTTGACCAAAGTTTAATGAAAATTCTTCAAGGTGTAAAGGAGATACGGAGCGGACTCGAAATTCAAGGCTCAAACACTTGACCTTCAATTGTGATCTTGACCTTAAGTTGTCTTGGTTGAGTTATGGGTTCTGCACATTGTCTCACTGAGGAGAGCATTTGACCAAAGTTTAAAGAAAATCTTTCAAAGGGTTCAGGAGATATGGAGCGGACACCAAAGTTTTATGGACGGACAGATGGATGGACAGGCGGATGAATAGACAGACATACATTACTCTACCATAGCATTGCATTATTCTAGCAGCAGTGACTTATTTTAACCTAGCACTGCATACTCTAACCTAGGTAAGTATTATTCTAACAAAAACTGCATTTCTTTAACCTAACACTGTATAACTCTAGCCTTATAGTGCATCACTCTAATCCAACATTGCAAATTGTCATAAAACTGTTACTGTAGTAATTGTATTGGCACAATATTTTCTGAAAATGATTGCAAAACAGCATACAAGCTAAACTCCTTGCTAGTATCCTTTTCGTATGTCTTTCCTAGGGTGAAGCAGTTACTGTTCTAGAGAAGTCAAATTACATATATGAAATACCTATCATAAATCTTAAGGAGAATGGGTATATTCTCAAGCCAGGCAACTCATTTTCATTTCCTTCTGAAATGTGGTGTACTCTAAAAGGAAACAATTTCACTCTAAATAAGTTTCTTCTTTTTACAGTAGTGCTATTAATGGGAGTGAATTCGTTTTAGAGTAGACCTCTTTTTAGAAGTGGTGTGGTGAAAGAGAACAGGCAGTCACAAAAGTTGTCTCCCTTGCAAGGAAGGACAGAAAAGATACCAAGATAGTGTATCAAGTCACCTTTAAAACTGCACACATCTAGATCTTAGACTGAAGATCAATATATCACTGTATTTACCCTAAGTATTGGGCCATCTTATCTACTTACCATACTTGTCCTAAAATTTGAAATAGTCCATTCTACTACCTCTTGATGTGACTAACGTCTGATCTGGGTCTTCAGTTTGCAAAGACCTATCTGTCCCAATTCTTAGGGTTATTACAGTATTTACGTGTACCTGTACCTCTCTCAGGCCAATTTTAGCAGATGACAAACTGATGATATTTTACTTACTTTTCCAAGAAAACAAGCTTTGACATTTCATGCGAACTCTCTCCTAAGATAACATTATGAAAAACATTTCAAAACATATTCTGCTGAAAATTTTATACAGCATGCTGTGTGTTAAATGCATGAACTGGTACTGATCTGAGTTTGAAGAAATAACATACACTGTATATAAATATACCTGGCATGGCCCATGTGAGAGGCATCATAAACTGTTGGACCACAGCTGTACCACAACACCTTGTTACCAGTCAATGGTACAAACACCTCCTGAAATATACACAAAATCAGTTGTGATAAGCAATCAGATATCTTTTATACTGTACTTGTACTGTACTTGACGCCGATGCCGGGGTTGACGCCGGGGTAGTAGAATAGCTTACCGGAACTTTTTGTCCCGGTGAGCTAATACCGGAACTTTTTGTTCTGGTGAGCTAAAAATACTGACAAACAGTGTAGATCCTGATGAGATGGCTCATTATGTGCCATCTCATCTGGACCTACACTGTTTGTCTTACTATATGTGTCAGTCTGCAGGGCTGAAAGTATTAATATCCTCACCTGTGACTGTGTGTAAATGCACAGAGCTAATTAACCCATGCCCTGCTGAATAAATTAAGATGTCACACCCACTCTAATTTTGCAGCTATCAGATTATTAATCTAGGTTGTTGATACAAATTCACTTACTTAATGACAAACAGTGCAGATCCAGATCAGCTGACTTAAGAAGCAAACTGATCTGGATCTACACTGTTTGCAAAGGCAGGGCATATCTGGGTTCAGCAGGACCAGGGTTACATAAAAGAGACAACAGGGTATTTTATTTATTTATTTATTTATTTTTCTTTATTAATTTATTTATTTTTGTTTTGAAATCAGCATTAGAAATAAAGCTGATGGGGTTAATATTAGGTTTCAGCACTGAAACTGAATTTAGTGGGTAAACATTTTCAGTCAACTTTACTTTTTTTAGGGAAAAAGATCACTACACAAAAATACTTTTCAAGATATAAGGCTAATTCACTAGACTGTGAAATATAGGTCATGCTGACTTTAAATTCATGACCTACAAGATAATGACACTAGGGTGACCAATGTCTGACCAAGTATCTGTCTAAGTTTTTTCATAATAGATTTGGTTGGTTGGTTTGAAGTTTAACAACCAAGTCAACACTTCTAAGGCCATGTCTTGCCCATCAGTTTACCTAGGGCAGGCTCAATGACCTTGAGGTCACAAGGGGATGGGATAGTACTGCATAGAACTTTGGACCAATAACTATCATCATACCATATACAAACAAAATCCATCAAAGATTTTGGAAATAATGCAGTTCTAAAATCTTTAACACAAAACTTTAACCAACAAATTCTTAGTCTGTGATCTTGACCTTGAGGTCATAAAGGGGGTAGGGATGGTACTGTGTAAATTTTGGACCAATATCTATCATCATACTACATGTGAACAAAAGCCATCCAATGGTTTGGAAAGGTGATTCCAAAATCTTTAATGCAAAACTTTTAAATAAAAATTCTTAGTCTATGATCTCGACCTTGAGGTAATGTAGGTGGGGTCTGTCATCATATCATACATTAACAAAATAAATTTAAGGGTTTGGAAATAATGAGGTCTTAAAAACTTTGCAGACATGCCGCCGTGAGTACAAGAATAGCTCTTCCTGAACTTTGTTCAGGCAAGTAAAAAATGGAAAAAAAAAACAACAAAAAAAAAAAAAAAAACACTTTTTACAGGTGCACTAACTTCGACCTCTAGCCCCATCCCAGGGCAAGGACCCTTGGGTCTAATATCATGGAATGAAAGCTGATCTTCCAAGGTACCTAAGGTCCAAATATGAATGCTTCTGATAAGTGGTTTTTAAGAAATGAATATTTGAAACACTTGAAAATTGAAAATAAAATTTTCAAAATTGTGTGACAGGTAATGACTTGGCATGCTTACAATAGCTCTCCATGTGCTTTTTACAGGTGAGCTAAAAATGACTGAAATCCTACTGCTTCGATGTTAAAACACTAAATCATTAAACATGTAAAACCTCATGATAAAAAAAAAATAGTTTCTGTTTCATTAAAACTTGTGTCACTTTAACATTGGACCTATTTATTTCATTTAAAAAGTCACAGTATGTAACTTTATCCTTGGCGTGTTGCAATTATCTGGCAAAGCATTGCAAAAACACAATGTACTACTACAATATTATGTGCTTCTCTGAATTCATGCAGACAGAAACATCAAAATAACCCTGACACAAAAGCTATGAATAATGACACATGAATAATTATGAATAATGTTGCTATTTTTAGGGTACAACACACTCTGAAATTATGTACAAAAACTCAAAGACCAGAAAATGAAAAACCACAGCTATATTCATGCTACAACAAAGAGTCTTGGCTTTCCAAGAAATTAACCATACTTCATAAGGACATAAATGACAAAAGTACAGAACTCTTTCCTTGAAAGTTCAAGTTCATACAGGCAACAGATATTTTTATTCTACAACACAATCGCCCGCCTTTCCAAGAAAGAAATCAGATTTCGTAGGTACATAAAAGATATGAAAAGCAAGATCACAAAACATACCTTTGAACATGCATGTGCATCCAGCTAAAATTCAGTCCAGCCTGCTCATTCTGATCAGAATGCACACTGGTGCAGTCTGATCAGAATCTTCACTGAGCACATTTCTGATAGCTATAAGTTAACCTTTGTCCTGCTGAACCTGGATATATCCTGCTTTTGCAAACAGTGTAGATCCAGATCAGTTGGCTTCTGAAGAAGCCAACTGATCCGGATCTGCACTGTTTGCCATTAAGTATATGAATATTTATCAACAATATGGATCAAGTAATCTGGTTGGCTGAAAACTGGAAATGGGTGTGGCATCTTAATTTATTCAGCATGACAAGGGTTAAGGATTGCAAAGTTTCTTCAAGTAGACAACAAAGACAGATCAGACTGCACAAATGCTAAGGCTGATTTGAGTCTCTGTTGGGCACACATGTTCAAAGGTACGTTTTCTGATGTTGCAAAAATGAATATAAATTTTCTTCTTGTAGCCAGTTTGAATATGTGTTTAAAGTGCAATTTAAACAAATATTTAAACTGGCTACAAGAAGGGAAATTTATATTTCTTTCATTTTAAACCATTCTAGATAAGCGCTTTATGAGGGTACATCATAGGTCTACTAGATAAGAGTGGGTATCAGATAAATATTTTTTTCTTATTTCTTGACAAAAACATATGTTGTGGGTACTCATTAGAAGCTCCTTGCCAACTCTTCTAATGAGTACTCACAACATGTTTTTGCCGAGAAATAAGAAAAATATTGATATTTTTGGTTGAAAAAAAAAAAGCGCCTTATCAAGAGCTATGGTACATGCTGAATGCACCCAACAATAATGTTGCAAACTCTTAAACTTCAAATCTATAAAAGTGTGCTTTTTAAAGGCAGGGGCTGAAATGATACTTATTTCAGTTAATCCTTGTCCTGCTGATCCCAGATATACCCTGTCTTTGCAAACAGTGTAGATCCAGATCAGATGGCTTCTGAAGAAGCCAACTGATCTAGATCTGCACTGTTTGCAATTTAGTATGTGAATTTATATAAACAACCTGGATCAAGTAATCTGATTGGCTGAAAATTAGAAGTGGGCATGGAATCTTAATTTATTCAGCCTGACAAGGGTTAAAATACTGGATTTACTCTAATTATTGGGCCACATTAACCCTGTAAGGTACATTCTACTTTTCCTAAAGTTTGCACAAGTTCGTTTTTACTGCCTCTTGATGTGTCTCAAACTGCTGAACTGAGTTGAGAGGCAAACAGTGTATATCCTGATAAGGTGCCTCATTATGTGGAGTCTGATCAGGGTCTGTACATGTACTTTTAATACTAGCAGGGATTATTTTCAGGGGAGATTTTGAGAGACTTGCTCATTTTTTTTTTATTTTCTTTTGTTTGCAAAAAATCTCATTGAAATTTGTTAAATGGGAGGAAAACTCTCATATAGCAAACAGAAATTTAGCCAAGGATTTTGCTAAACTATCTCATTAAAAATTCAAAATTACTTGCGAGTTTTGGCTGAATGTGATATTTTCTTCCATGATTTTCTGACCCAGAATTATCCCTGACAGTGATTTTTTTTTTTTTTTTACAATTTGGTTTCAATGAGTCCATGGGACTCATGTGTGGATGAAATTAAGAGTCCCTAACCTATCTCTTTTCTTCTGTATTTTGTGAACTTAGGGACTCACAAGTATCAAGACTGTGAGTCCCAGAGAAAAATTATGAGTACATGATGAAGGGACTTGCAGATTTCAAATCACTGTTACATTAGTCCATGGTCAGGATAGAGCAGGTTTTTAAGAAATTTGTATATATACACCAGCTTGTTAGAAGTGTATAGGGTCATAGCTCAGCACGTAAGTTTGATGGAAGACATAGAGGATACTTACTCTTTTGTTGTGAATACCCCTAAAAATTGTCATTGAGTGTAATGAAAACATCAGTATTTTCACGAGTGCAGAGCATGAGTGATAATTTGAATGTTTTCATTACACAAGATGAAAATTTTTATGGGATTCAGTGAAAAAGAGTCAAATTTTCTTTTTATTTTATTGTTTACATGCCAATGCGCATTTCCAAAATCATAACTAACGTCACCAAACAAAACATAGCGTCGACATTCTTTGCTGAACATGTGAAGCGCTGGAGAGACAAAAATTAAAAGTTTTGGCAAATCAAAATAACCTTGATACCAAAATGTTCCTTACATTCTAACTAAGAAAAAAGCATACCAACATTTGATAGTTTTGTTCAGAAACAAAGGAGTTAAGAGGTATTCAAAATTCTGAAGTGGAGGTAATATCCACTTCTGAAACAATGAAGAAAACCAAGGTCATCCTGAGCGATGAGTGAAATATAAATTTTATCGCTCAGAAGTGAAATGATACGATATCATTTCACTTGTGAGTGATACCACTTTTATTTTCACCAGATATACACTGACTACACCACTAACAATAAAATAAATGACCATAACTTCATATAAGGAGGAGTATCAGGTAAAAAAAACCCATCTCATTCCTCCTCAAAAACACATGGTACTCATCATAAGCCCCTTACCTAGGGGCTTCTTATGAGTATCTACAACATATGTTTTCATGCAGAAATAAGAAAAATATCAATACTTTCTGTTTGGAGAAAATGTCTTGTCTGCAGCTATGTATTACTAAATGGAGTGAATGCTATCCAGGCCCCGAGGTTATGAAACTTTTTTCATGCTCAACTCATCTGCGCATGAAATTTGTCCTTCTAATAAATCTCAAATTATTAACAACTGCAAATTCTTTCTTGTTAAGTGAAGCTGAGCATGAAAAAAGTTTTATAACCTCGGGGCCAGGTTTGGGAGTTTGACTTTCCCTCAACTAACCACATTTTCACATATACATGTACCTTTTCATTGTTTCTACATTTTGCAGGTCCTTTTGAAATGTTTAAAATATAGCTAAATAAGCCTCAGAGGAGCTGTGTGACAATCAAAAAATAGGACCCCAAATCCTACTTTTTGACCTCTAGTGACCCCCAGACATGCCCCCCGGGCAAAATTTTTGCGCAACTGTATTCTACTCTTCATTACCTTCCATTTGATATGCAATATAACTATGTTTGTATAAAATGGATTTTGGACTCTTCAGGGCTACATCTCCCTGGCCCTGTCCTGCCCCCAGCGACCACATCAAAATTCCAAATGTATTCCTCCAGTCCTCATCCATACACGGATGGAAATCAGGGGAGCTACCTTAAAGTTGCGTTAACACAAATTTGTTTCCACGCCACATCCTGTACCTCTCGAGGTAGTGACCAAAATTTCTGTAAACAAAGGTAGGTGCTCCGCCGTTTTTAGTATGTTTTAAAAGAAAGAGCGAATCACTCAAAATTTCGGCAATGCTATTCCATGTAAATATGATTTAACTATCCATACAGGCCGAAGAAACCATTAAATAGTGTATAATTTGGATAGGGTGACCCGCAAAAAGCCAACCGTGGATCTACATTTTCTTTGGCCTGTATGATAGTTAAATCATATTTACATGGAATAGCACTGCCGGAATTTTGAGTGATTCACTCATTTGTTTTAAAACATATTAAAAACGCGGAGCACCTACCTTTATTTACAGAAATTTTGGCATTGTCACTACACACTGTCGAGAGGTACAGGATGTGGCGTGGGAACAAATTCGCGTTAACGCAATTTCGAGGTAGTTCCCCTGATTTCCACTCGTGTATGGATGAGGACTGGAGGACTAGGGCTATTGCCTGTGAAAGTTTCGAGATTCAAGGAAATGTTGGCATTTGTACACTATGGCTTGATTGAAAACAATCGACCCAAAAATGGAATGTAGGTCCTAAAAACTGGCCACAAAACTGACTAAATGAACAACACAAGACTACGAAGAGGACCACTACCTTAGTACAGTCAGATATAAAATCAACTGGTGCCAACCCACATCCTACTTCAAATGCTGTAAAACTACAAAATGCATACAACTTTTCAGCTCACAGAGAGGTTCTTTTAACTCAGTATCAGTGAAACATCACCATCAAGTCTAAACTGACTACCTGCAAATTTGTCATAAGCTGTTGTACATGTGGCAAGCAGTACCGGCCCTGGTCAGACGATGCGTAAAGCAGTGCCTCATCTCTAAGATGTGTTCTGAACACTTCTAGGATAAATAAGGAAACAAATTCAGCAAAGTCTGAATTTTATCATATGTAGCTCCTGATAAGAGGGGATATCTTAACAGTTCTTATTTCTCCATGGAAACATATCTTTATGGATATTCATTAGAAACACCTCTCTGAGGTACTTCCAATGTATGTTTTTGTGGGGAAAAAAGTGCCTTATATGGAACTACTGGGCCCAGTTGTTCAAAGCTAACGACATCGTTAGTTAACAATTCGTTAAAATTTACATCGGGTGATACGCAAATATTCTGAAATTTTTTGCTGAAAAAATGTGAGTAGCTTTTGCAGTGCAAAAGCTACTCACATTTTGTCAGCAAAAAATATCAGAATATTGTATATTAAATCCACTAAAACAGTTAACGAAATGACACTTAACGAGCTCGTTAAGCTAACGACGCGTTGAACAACTGGGCCCTGATTTTTCTTTTTCACTAATCTAAGCTGGATAACAATATTTTACTCATAATTGTTACTGCATTTACAGCATTACCCTAAATATTTGTATAATTAGCTCTCACCAAACTTATCCTATAATTTGAACAAGTCTGTTTGACTTTTTAGTAATATGTGTATGAAGTGTTGGCAGAATGGCAAAATGGTGCAGATCCTGATCAAATTGTTCCTATTCAGGGCCCAGTTGTTCAAAACTAACAATGTCGTTAGTGAACGATTCGTTAAAATTTACATCGAGTCATACGCAAATATGCTACAATTTTTTGCTGAAAAAATGTGAGTAGCTTTTGCAGTGCAAAAGCTACTCACATTTTTTCAGCAAAAAATGTCAGAATATTATATATTGAATCCACTAAAACTATTAACGAAATGACCCTTAACGAGCTTGTTAAGCTAACGATGCTTTGAACAACTAGGCCCAGAAAAATAGATACACTTTCAGCGAGGCAACTCAGACAAACTGATTTTCTCACCCTTCTGACAAAGGGTTTACTCTAAACAGAAAGAATTTGCTCCCCTTGGGAGCCAATTCTTTCCTTTTAGAGGACCCTTTTCTTTCAGAAGAAGCTCAATGAGCATTTAATCAAACAGAAATCACATATGTTATCTTGTAAAAAATGCAGAAAAGCTAATATGAATTTAATAGGCGCTACCTATATCGGTGCGTCCAAATTATCATCACATGCTTCATAGGTGGGTTGGCTAGACCTAACTGAATCCACTGCATGAACTGCGATATAACGTCCAAGTAAACAATATTTCAGTAGTTCAGACATAGCCTCCAATTTTGTGGGACTTTTACCTGACTCGATCACATGAATTCGGGTCCTGCTTAGTTACTAGCAGCTCTGCCATGGAGGCTTTAGGCAGCCCATCTATTTCCCGGGCCCCGATGGGCGGGGACCATGCTCTCCGAATACCAAAAACTAGTGTATGCCAGTGACAGGTACAACGACAATACACTATCGCTCGCTTACTTGAAATCCATTTTACTGCTTCAGAATTTCTCCTAAAGATTTTTGACCGTTTGTGCCTTTTAACTTTGAATCTTTTCTTTTTTTTTTTTTTTTTTTTTTTGCCAGACTACATGTTACGAAAAACAGAAGAAAAAAAAAAAATAATAATTTACAAACCGGTCAAACGAACACATTATTGTGTCAAAGTTTTGGGTTTTTTTTTTCAGATTATCATGTTAAAAGAGCATAAAGTCTATGTGTTATCTAAAAATCTACATCAAAGTGTACCTTATGAACAAAACAAATCATGCTTAGCTTGTTAATAGACGGAGAACAGATAGAAATAATATTCTAAGTAGAGACAAAATTCAAAATGGCTGTGATCGCAAATTTTGTAGGCTGATGTCATAAGTCTCGTGATTCAACCCCTTGCAATTGGAATACTTGGCATTATTGGCTGTTTGTTGCTATTATCGGCACGGCCGCCATGTCAACAGTCTCTGCCAAATCACGGAACGCTTATTGTTTCTCAGGATAAGCACCAAACCACCCAAGCGTTTGTTGGACCATCACATTTTTGGTCACACACATCACAGGTCACATAGTTAGTCTATAGTAGTGCATCTGCACGCTGAACTGCACTTATTAAGTGTATCCAGTCCCCTTTAGCATGTTGATTTGTTTGTGTTGAGGTTTTACGACCCAGTCAACCCAATGGGGTCATGTCATGCACACTCAGTTTACCTAATCACACTTCTACTGGGCAGGCTTAGTCCTCTAAGCAGTTAACCAGTATTGTGCACATTCTTTTGCCAGAGCCTGGCAACTGCCATTCTTGAATCAGGGGAAAGAAGAGAATGACTTAGAAAATATTTCACCATCAAATCTCCACGAAAGAATTTTGCCGATCCGGCAGCGTCAAACCAGAAATCTCCTGATCATCAGTCAAAGGCGCATCCAACTGAGCCATCAAGATGCTGAATTTGGTTCACACAGACATATCTGACTGACTATTCACAGTCAATAAACTTATGGCACATTCTACAAGAATGGATAAGAAAAGGAACAGGACATTACCTTTTGTCTGGTGAGGCTGTTAAATAACTTTAACTGAACTGTCTCTCCCTTTGGCTCTGGGGCCTTCCATGGTGGCTGGGCCCTTTTAGCCTTAACTGAAAAAAAAAAGGTAAGCAACTGTTACATCAATTAAGGAACAAGCTACATGTACCTATAAGGCTCCTTAAAGAACATACCGGTATATTATTTATAGCATGTTGCATGCAAACACCTTAACCTGTATTTGTCTGAACAGCAATGAGTGAGACATGTCTGCACAATATGGGAAACAAAGAAGAAGTTTCAAAAAGATATTTACCCACTAAATATTGGGACACCTTAACTCCTTATCACACTTGTCCTAAAATTTTAACAATGCCATTTTATTATCTGTTGATGTGCTTAAAAGCAGCTGGAAGTGTTGCAAACAACACAGACCCTGCTTAGACACTGCATTCTTATCTGGGTGTACAATATTTACCCAAGCTTGTCTCGTAGCTCTTAATATGATGCTTTTTTTCAATCCAAAAGTATTTATTTTTTTCTTACATTGTATTTCTCCAAAAAAACATATGTTGTGGGTAATCATGAGTACCTTGGCAAGGCGCTTCTAATAAGTACTCATGACATGTTTTTGTGGAGAAATAAGAAAAATATTTACCTGATAACTCCACTCTTATCTAGACCTATGCTTGTCAATGTCACAATACTTGGGAAAAATACTGAAAATAATTATTTTTGATAAATATTCTAATACATACGTTCTTCCAAAGACATGCTCCAGAGAAAGCTTTGAAAAAATGTGACAGACTTCTACTTCTCGAAAGCTTTAATGAACAAGTGATATAGCATGATGCAACCAGTATTAATATGCAAAGCGAAAGTGAAATCTTTCAGTTTAAATTCATGAACAGCTCATCCACTGATGAAACTTCTAAGAACTACAACTAAAAATAGACTACAATTCCATGTATTGTCCTTCAATTCTTAAGTGCAAATTGCAATATGGCCTTCAGCCCTTAAGTGCAAATTGTGAATATATGAGGTACTTGTTAACAGATAAAAATCATAAAGCAGACTGAATAAGTTGGCAGTCAGCCAGATTATCAGATGTTTTATCTCCTTTTAATATAATCGATGAGTTTTCTCAGATTTTACATGTTTGTCTGTAAAACCGCTACTCAAAACAGCCAAAGTACTGACCAACCTATCCATGCTGTTCGAGTTATGTAAGTGGGTTAACTCTTAAAGTGTCAAACAAATTTTGAAACAGAGGACATTATTATTTTTTTATAGAAAATGTCTTGATATGTTATGTGCATCATCTGTTTAGCAGACTAAAGACATTTCTATAAAAAAAAATAAGTGTTGTCTGCTGCAGTTGTGACTGGCACTTTAAGCATTAAACTACAGTTGTAACAGTATGGTCATATGATAGAAGGTCAAAACATTTGTCATCGATTCTACATTTTTAATGTGTCTGCACTAAAAGTTAAAATACCCAGATTCTTTTCATTACTTCAGCTCCTAGTTCACACCCATAATTAGAATCCCCAAAACATTCGGAATCTCCAACAGTAACCTCAATGGGCTGTTTTATACAGTCTGCTGACCTGAGACACCTCCCACAATCATTTACCCATGCTAAGTTCCTAACGTTGCCCTCATTATTATCATACATATAGCAATCCCCCTGCACAGTTTGTCATACTTTTTACTGATGTCAAATCATGGTTCCGCAACAATTTGCATTTTACTGATGACTATGAGCGAGTCTAGATGACAATGATTTGCTGTTTTAGTTTTATGCCCCATTCAACATTCAAATCATATCAAGATGACACAAGGGTGATAATGAAAGACTGTGAGCAATAAAGCCCCAAAGAGTCATAAGCTGTATTTCGCCTCCAGGTAGATTTAAAACTGGGATCTTGTGATCCGAAGAAGGACTGCCAACCACTCGGCCACTTTGGTAACTAGTCTAGACTGTTAACTAAAACTGTCTAGACTGTTATTTTTTTTAAATATACACTGCGATATCCTCATTTTCTGAGTATTATGCGCAGGTCTTCCCAGGTAGAAACCAGTACTAAGCAATTTGGATAAAGTGTCTTGCGCAGGGACACAACACTTGGTGCTGGCTGGGGTCTAACCCGCAAACTGTCTATCTCATGATTTTGGATCCGACGCTTTACCACTGTACCACAGCGGTTACATTTGCTGGTTACGGTCGGGTATGAAAGCCACGGCCGAGCTGCCGAGCCGAGCCGAAAAAGCCGAGCCTGCTATAGTGTTTTCTTGTATTTGTTCAAACCAGTTCAAGATACTTGTTTCTTTTTAATCTTATATAACCATATATGTAAAATGCTGTATTCACAATTAAAATTTGTACAATCATTTGCTTATTTATGACTTTATATCCAATTTTCCATTCAACAGGGGTATGAAAGCCACGGCCGCGAAAGGGATATATTTTGGCCATTTTGTGAATAAATGGCGATATTTTATGACAGAGCATTTGACAGAGGTTGCAGAAAGGTATTTAAAATTATTTTGTATCATTATAATATACAGAAACTGTTTTTATTTCCCATTATTCTTCTTTTTCATCCAAATAACAAGGATCGGTAGAATCTAAATATAGAACAGAGAAAACTAAATGAAAATAACCGAAACGGAAAGAAAAAGCATTGAAAGGGCCAAAACTTAACAATTACATCTAATACCAGTATGATGACCAGCATTAATGGGAAAAGCTATCAAATTAGTTATAGATGTGGAGTCTTAAATGACTGTTTTGTTAGCTTACCTGAGCCTTTAGGCCCTTTCAGCCGTTTTGGTTATTTTCGTTTAGTTCATATCTCTTCTATTTTTAGAATCTGCCGATCCTCGTTATTTGTGTGAAAAAGAAGAATAGTGAAAATATAAACAGTTTTTGCATGTTATAATGATTCAAAGTAATTTAAAAATATCTTTTTGCAATCTCTGTCAAATGCAGTCATAAAATATCGCAATTTATTCACAAAATGGCCAAAACATATCCCTTTCGCGGCCGTGGCTTTCATACCCCTGTTGAATGGAAAATTGGATATAAAGTCATAAATAAGCAAATGATTGAACACATTTTAATTGTGAATACAGCATTTTACATATATGGTATTATAAGATTAAAAGAAATAAGTATCTTGAACTGGTTTGAACAAATACAAGAAAACATTATAGCAGGCTCGGCTTTTTCGGCTCGGCTCGGCATTCGGCCGTGGCTTTCATACCCGACCGCTGGTTACCCACTTCCTCACAGTATGGATAAAAATGCTCTATATCTGAGAATTATGGCCATAATTTAGAGTGAAAAATTGGTTTTTCTGATGAAACACTTAGACATTTACAACACAGTGAGTGCCGTTTCATGCAAGGAACCCCTTCAGTACTTTCATTTTGAAAGCATGTAATCTTTAGTAAATTGTGCCTTGACAGCGAAAACGTTGTCCAGAAGTTTTAAACTTGTTAAATGTGATAAACAGAGGTGTTCAAGTTATACTATAAAGCATAGAAAAAACACACAAGAGACCAGATTTGGCCAGAACACTCGCCTGAGCCACAATAAATATCAAAATACTGCCACGTTTGAACAAGGGGAGGCTTAATCTGATCATATTCGGCACATGATTTTCGGGAATTTAGACCATACTCACCAGTTTGTCCAGGCATCTGACTTAGAGGTATGTCAATTTAACCGATAGAAAGTATTTCGAGTTACTATCAGAGTGGTGAAAGTAAGAACTTTTTGCTTATTTATTCATCATCCGATGATGAAATTTTTGGCAAGCATGATTTTTAACCGGAAGTTGATTCGCTTAGAAATGTACCTCAAAACCTCGCAACGTACAATAACGTGCAACCGGTCAATACAATACAATACAATACAAATCTTTTATTTGCTAATCAAAGCGCCCATAAGAGCAGAGAAATTAAACAATGTAATTTAGTAGTACAATGATTGGTATACAAAGAACACTCACTCACATGACAAAAAAAAAAAAAACATGACATACATACATACATTCCCAGTAGGCACCCAACGTTGAAACAACGTCATTTCGACATTGATTAAACGTCTTGACGTTGGATCAACGTTGAATCGGCGTTGTTTCAACATTGTGTGCCAGCTTGGATTCTAACACTACAAATAAAAAAAAAAAAACGAAAAAAAAATGTCAGTAACACCCAAGGAGCAACACCTCATCTCTCAACAGAACGAAATAATAAGGTAAAAAAAAAAAGTGTCAAGATGTGAGGTGTCCAATTCCAGCGATCATGATGGCGAAGGCATGCCCGGTATCTCATTTCTCTCACTAAACAGTGTCAATAATAAATTACTAATGTTCTGTATTACATAAAGATCCTCTGAGCCCATTAGCCAAATAAAGATAAGCAAAGATATGTTCTTATACTTTAAATAGATATCACTTAAAATCGTTATTCTTTTACTATTTAGTTTAGGACATTCTAATAAAAATGAATTTCGTCTGCTACTTTTATATTGCAAAATTTACATATTCTGTTATCTACATCAATTTTATAGTAACGTCCCCTTTCTATTTCTAAATCACGTGATAAGATTCTAAATTTACATAAAATCTCACTTTGTTTTTGAGTTAGTAAATATAGATATTTTTCTTGCCGTATGTTCGTTTTAAATGTCCTGTATGTCCTCAATTTATTACCAGTTTTTTGTAGTTGTCTTTCGTCTGAAAATAAATGTTTACACCCTTGAACCTAATATTAGGTACGAGTTACACCACACCTTATCATAAATAGCTTTCAATTTGTTAATAATATAATCATATATCATAATCGGATTTTTGAGTAACGTGCAGGTACATGGGGCAACATCCACATTAGTGGGCCCCCTTCCAGATATCTGACTTGCTGCACGCATGGCAGATCTCACACCAGATCTCCAGGTATGCCTATCATGAGGGTTGATAGCCGAGAGTTTCCACTCTCTGCATTTCCTCTCTGTCAGGTGCTCCCATGTCATCTTGGGCCTCACAGGCCCACGCTTTCCATCAACCTGTATGTCAAAGGCTGTCTTGACTGCACCATTGGAGCGTTCCACATGTCCATACCATCGGAGTCTTCCCTTCTTCAGAATGAGGTCCAGATCCTCAATGCCAAACCGCACAAGTAGCTCATTGGACCTGGTGGTGACAATGTCTTGCGACCTGACATTGCAAATCTGTCTGATCATTGCCCTGTCATTTCGCTGCAGACGCTGGAGGTGTTAGTCTTACTCTTTGTTGCTTTGTGGTTTATTCTACGAGGTGATTTGTTGTATGTCTTTCCGTGTGTCATTTTGTTCTTGTGTTTTTCAGTCCTTTTAGTATTGCGATTACCTCGCTTGGGGAAGAGAGAGCTAATCTTGGTGCTTTTCGTGCGTTTGTTCGGTTTGTGCTTGTTTAGATTTGTCGGTTTCCTCTTCCTCTTGGGGTCTGGGAAGGGCTGCGGTTTGTGATTGTGGCACTCCCTGGACTTTTCTCTTACCTTTTTTGGCTTTGTCAACGGTCAAGTCTTGCTGGCATGGAGCATTGCGCTCCGCACACAAGAGCTGTACACACGGCCACGTGTTTTGAAAGAGAGGTGGCGTGAAGAGAGAACTGGTAGCAGATCCTTGAACTTCTTCCAGGCAGTTTTCACACGTCACGTGTTGTGGTTGAAAGTTCACAGCCACCGGCTGCTGAGAGCATCTCCTAGGTAGCAAAAGGAAGCTACCACCTCAAGCTTGTCAGGTCCCATCTGGACTGCCTTCTGTGGTCTGCCATCCAAGGGGCGTGCAGTTCCCTGGCACCGTGTACATCTGTAGTCAGGTTTTTTTTGTCAAGCGCTTGAGCCCACTGCATTTCTTGTGCACCTAGTGCTTGCAGCCATTGCAGAAGATGCTGTTGCTGCCCACTCTAGAGCGACAGACGGCGCATGGAAACTCACCTGAACTCTGCAGGAGGTCCAGTCCCGCACCGCAGATCAAGATCTTTGTCTTTCCTGCATTTACTCTTAGTCCTTTCTTCTCCATTGCTTCTTTCTAAGTCAAGAGCCTCCTGACACATTCCTCAAGCGATTCAGCGATGATAACAAGGTCATCGGCATAGAGGTCCTCCCAGAGGACCCTAGAGCGAAACTCTCATGATAAGGCTTCAAGCACAATGATGAAGAGCAGCGGGCTGAGTACTGATCCTTGGTGAGCACCAACCTTCACTTCAGACTCTTCACTGTACCCCTCACCAACACGGACATGGCTCCGCGCATTTGCATACATCCCCTGCACCAGTCGCACAATCCACTCCTCCACACCAAATTTTCTCAGCACCTACCAGATGACCTTCCGAGGTACTCGATCAAACGCCTTCTCCAGGTCTACGAAAGCCGTGTAGAGTCTCTTGTTAGCAGTAGATACTTCTCTTGCAGTTGCCTGACAACAAAGACTGCGTCTGTAGTGCCTCTGCCTGGTTCGTTTAAATGTGGCTTTACTGAAAGAAAAAATATCGGTATTCAAAAAAGTTGAAATAGTTTTGACACATCCTATCCAAGATAATTTAGTCTCCTCATGAGCTATAGAGGATTCTCTAAATGCATTTACCAACAATATATCATCTGAATAGCATAGTCTTTTGTAAATATTTTAACATATTGAAAACAATGTCGAACATAAGTGGGTAACGACCAGTCTCTCCAATCACTGCTAAATTAGTTGACCTCCTGTTTACCCCTAGAAAGATTTCACAGGCTTTTAAGTGTAATTTTTCAAAAACAGACTCACTACATAATTTATAAAAGAAATCTTCAGCAGTGTTATCAGTCATTTTGTTGTACTTTTGGATCATTCCCTATATTTCGCTTCCATATATGATAACTGGCATGACAGTATGATCAAAAACATGAAAAAATGTTGTAATATTAGTTTTTACATCATTAAAAGCCTTACAGAATATAAAATATGCTTTTAAACCTCTGTTATAAATATTCTGTTTGGCTTCTGTAAAGGAACCTGAAGCATGAAACTTAACACCAAGATAAATGTAAGAGCGGATTTTTTCTACTTCAGAATTATTATAAAAGAATTTGGAGGAATCTATTTTTGTAGCTTTACTAAACACTACACATTTAGTTTTCTCTAAATTAACTTTAGGACCCCACTTCTCACAGTAAGAATTTAAAGATTTTTGGAGGCCTTCTTGTGAACTTGAGACTAGTGCTAGATCATCTGCATATAGAAGACAACTAAGCTTTAGGTCTCCAAGGAGAACCTTGTTATTTATATTTCCAAGAGATGAGGGTAAGTCATCTATAAATAATTTAAATAAAATAGGGCTAAGACCATCACCCTGTTGTACACCGATGCCTGATGGTAAGAAAGGGGTCAGATTATCATTACACTGCACACACAATTTGATTTGCGAGTACATGCTTTTGATGACGGTATAAAACTTATCGCTAACACCCAACTTCCTTAACTTATAAAGCAGACTTTTGTGCCAAACCAGATCAAAGGCATTTCTAAAATCTATAAACATGTATAAAGTTTCTTCTTGTTTTGTGCATATTTATCAATAAGAGTTTTTATCACAATTATATGGTCACTGGTCTACTTTCCTTTACAGAATCCAATCTGTTGACAACAAGTTAGTTTTTTTTAGAATCTAAGTAGGAACAGAGTCGGTGGCTTAAAATTTTAGTAAAGATTTTTGACAGACAACTACTGATTGCAATGCCACGATAGTTATTAGGGTCTTCTTTATTACCTTTTTTCAAAGATGGGGTTATGAAGCATTCTGACCAGGCCGGGGTATCTTCCAGTAGATAAAATATTATTGAATATTTTCAACAAGGACTGGGTTGTGATATGTAATGAATATTTGAGCATTTCATTTAGGACGGAATCTAGACTACAACGTGTTATTTTTTTTGATGAGCCAATAGCAGAATATATTTTGTTAGCACTTATTTTATAATCTAGTTCTGTAAAAAATTTAAGTTTTTCGAGATCTGGCAGTTCAGCATCTACAGAAGGATTATAAAATCTTGTAGTTTTAGATATGTTTAAATCTTTAGAATAATTATACCCGGATGATGTATCACCTGAAATTGGGCTAGTGTTTCCGTCCTTATCTTCTTTTTTTTTAAACTTTTCCAACAGAGACCAATGTGCCTTTGGGTTTTTGTCATGTAATGAATCAAGACTAGATATACGACTCGTAATCTGCTGTCTGTATTCTTTGTATATGTTCTTTCTAGCCTCCCTAAAAAAATTAATGCACTAAAAAGGATCCCCGTATATATGGGTCTTTACTGTACTTTCTGAAAAAAACTTCTTTTTGATCTAACTGTTTGCGTAGATTAATTAATGATTCATTAAACCATAGAAACACCCCAAACCACCCAAACACTCCAAACTACCCCAAAACCTCAAACCACACTTAAAATACCCCCAAACCACCCCCGTAGGGTAAGGCAGGGTCAAACTGAGATGGGCTGGGTGTGTTGAAGTCGCTTCTGGTGGGGTTAAGTAGGGTTTGATTACTGGGTAGAGTACAATATCCACAAACCACCAAGCAAACCACCCCCAAAAAGTAAGAGAAAAGTGCCACAATCACAAGCTGCAGCCCTATCCAGACACCAAATGGAAGAGGAAACAGACAAAACCAAGCAAGCCACCCGAACCTAACAATCAAACCACATAATAAGTCTTTAAGCATAAAGATGACATTGAAGTATTAACTATAGAAACAAATGATTTTCATATACAAACATTTAAACGAGTCTGAGTGAAAGAATGAGTGAAAGAATAAGTGAAAGAATGAATGAAAGAACAGAAGGAAGAAAACAATATTAATAAAAACCAAATAGAGAATTGCAATATTTACTGGGCTCACATGTGTATCGATAATATTAATAACATTAAGGCATAACAATGTCCATACCCAATAAAGTAATTAGTTAAAACTTGTAATAAGAAGTTGTCAATAATAAGCCCATTCTAGTATCCGATGGCAGCAAGTCCTAGTCACACCTCCACGCGTAACCTGGACATTATGGATAATAATGTTCTTGTGCAGTACTGGCTAGAAACTAAAATTTTACCCTTAGGCTAACGTGACAGGGCGAAATAAAAATTGCTATCAAACTCTACACTGTCATACAATGATGAAATAAGGCCGTTTGGCCGCTTTGTGGTAGTAAGCCTCGTAGTAAGCACACACGATTGTGTGGTTTGGGTGATTTGCTTGGCGGTTTGGGGTACTGTACCCTACTCCAATTCTTCTACTATACCCGACCCAGCTTTACCCAACCAAATTCGACCCTACCCTACCATATGAGGGTGGTTTGGGGTGTTTTAAGGGTGTTTTGGGGTGTTTGGGGTGGTTTAGGGTGTTTATATGGACCCGCGTGCAACAGCTGAAGACCGGTATGAGTTTTAGTACATCTGCCTGAAATACACAGGGTTTCATCAGTGAATGTTCATATCTACAATCAGAAAGGCAGAACTATATTGAAAACCTTCATAAAAGTCCAATTCTTCAAAATTTACCAGTCTCACATATCGAGGGTTGAGCGCAAGACTATTGTAACTCAAACATATTTTTGAAACCCTTGTTTAGGGGCAACTTGGACCCCTTTGTAAACAATGCAAATTTAGGTGCCATTGCTCGTACGAGCAATGGCACCTAAATTTTCATTGTTTACAGAAAGAAATGTTGTAATCTTCATAACGCCTTCATGGTGAGGAGATTAGGTTTGGGGAAAAACAACCACCTGACTTACACTAGTCTTGCGCTCAGCCCTCGATATAATATATTATTATTTGTTTATTTTATTCATTGATCATTTGCCAATGTCCTTATTGTACTTGTCCTAAGTTTGAGCAAGCCCCTCTTATATTTGTTGGTTTAAACACAGCCAGATAAATGATAAATAGTGTAGCCTAGATCACAAGCGTGAGCAAACAGTATAGACCCAGATCAGACGCCACGTTTGCGGCGTCTGATCTGGGTTTATACTGTTTTCTCAGGCTTGTCTGTCCCAGGGAAAATACAAACTATTCTGGCCAATTACGTACGAGCAATGGCACCTAAATTTTCATTGTTTACAGAAAGAAATGTTGTAATCTTCATAACGCCTTCATGGTGAGGAGATTAGGTTTGGGGAAAAACAACTATCTGAGTTACGCTAGTCTTGCGCTCAACCCTCGATATTCAAAATTCAGAGTTTTTGACCCAATTAACACTGGCTGCTTCTACACTTCTTGAAAATGTTTGAAACCGTATTACGTCTTAAATCTTTTGATAATTTTCAGGTACATTTACTGTTAAAAAATAATAATTAAATATTAACCAAAGAAAGACAGACTAGTATCTAAAAATTTCTCCACGGGATTTACATAGAGTACAATAAACAGAGAGTTAGTGCCCGTACATATTATTACAACTGCGCAACTCCACGCGCAACTGACACCACTTCATTAAAATATAAAATCACTTACTAGAGAACACAAAATTGAGTTTCTCAGACTTACGGTTTTAGAGTTCCAAGCATTGCAGACAAAGGTGCCTAAGCGTCCGTCTGTCCAGCCATCTGTCCATCTGGAGCTATCTCCTGGATGCACGTCTTATTATTATTATTATTATTTCATGATTTTTCCGTTCTTTGTTGAAAATCCCTTACTAGGGAACACAAAACTGAGTTTCTTAGTCTTATGATTTAAGAGTTACAGGTCTTGCAGGGAAAGGGCCTTATACTACTTTTAAACTTTCATCAATATCAGGATTTGTTTTTCGAATTTCTGCAAACATAGATTGAAGAAATGTGCTCAAACTGGCATTTGTATCACTCAGTGGTTGCAAGTTTTTCATTCAGGGCCCGGTTGTTCAAAGCTAACGACGTCGTTAGTTAACGATTCGTTAAAATTGACATCGAGTGATACGCAAATATGCTGAAATTTTTTGCTGAAAAAATGTGAGTAGCTTTTGCAGTGCAAAAGCTACTCACATTTTTTCAGCAAAAAATATCAAAATATTGTGTACTGAATCCGCTAAAACAGTTAACGAAATGACCCTTAACGAGCTCGTTAAGCTAACGACGCTTTGAACAACTGGGCCCAGATCAGTTACTTAATTGACATGTGAATAAATAAGTACATCATGAAAAACTTTGCCATTTTGAAAAAACAAACCAAAAAAAAAAAAAAAAAAAAAAAAGTTAAAGATGATTAAATGCTGGGTAACTATTCTTCCTGTTTGTCACTCGATGTTGGAGGGGAGGGACTATAGAAATGAACCTTGTCCTTCTGTGTGTCCATCACACATCTTGTGCCTTCAACATCTTTTATCTGACACTTCTGAAATTTTGAAGATATCTTCTTTTTCACATGAGGATGTACATGTAGCATTGAATTTTTGATCCAGTTATTTCTGACATAATTACAGCCCTTGTAAACTAAGAAATAGCAATTTCTAAAGCTTGTGTCCACAAATCCCTCCTACATCTTTAATTCGATTCTTCTGAAATTTCGCATGTTCCCTGGTGATTCAACGGGGTAAACTAGATAGCAAGCATATATAACACATTTTGTAAAGCTTTGGGTGGAGTAAGGAAAGGAACGATCTGTTTTCTGTGACATGAGTTGAGCATCTGATTATGTTTGGCATAGGGGTCTTTTATTGACATTGAAATAAGTTAGCATAACGGAATTTCTACTGAACTAGCGTTCTGACAACTTATCGTATAGGAATTAGCGTGTTGTCGTGATATTCTGACTTGTCCCCATTTTCGGTTGGTGTTCACGGGGTTAAATGTTTGGTTCATTTTTCCTTTTTTTTTTTTTTTTTTTTTACATAAATGATATAGTAAACGATATTGATACTAATGTTCGATTATTTGCCGACCATACGAGCCTATATCTCATTGTGCCCTCTCTTGTCAATGCAGCTCATGGAGTCGATGCTGATTTGTTCGAAACATGTGGACCAGCCAGTGGCTTGTCACATTAACCCATTTAGTACAGAATAAACAAATTCAGGAAGCATCTTGGATTGGTATTTTCAAAAGATGGAACGTGATCATATTGACCTAAAAGTTAAACCTTTCCTGGATAGGAAAGCATTACTGAGTATATATTATACATAATTTATTGCAAGCAATACTATATATCCGAAATAAATAAAAATGATATTTTCACACAAGATTACGGTATTTTCACTTGTGAAAATTAACCTGGTCATGTTATTTTCTCTCCTTGTTTGGATTACATCGGTTGTCTTCATTCTTTCTCTGACAGATGCCGATCCCACTTTGGTTTTTGAACTCCCCTATTTTCTCTGTTTCTTAGCAAAACTATTAAGTGTTGGCGTGCATTTACTTAGAATGTAAGGAACATTTTGGTAACTTGATATTTTTTTGATTGGCCAAAAACTTTTATTTTTGTCTCTCCAGTTCTTCAAATGTTAAGCACTCGACGACGACGCTATGACGTTCATATTTTGTTTAGCGGCTTTAGTTATGACGTCAGCAGATGAATACAATGGAATAAAAAGAAAATTTGCCTTTTTTAAGAAAAATTTTCATCTCCCGTAATGAAAACATTCAAAATTTCACTCGTGCTTCGCACTCATAAAAATACTGATGTTTTCATTACATCCAATAAAAATACTTTTGGTATTCACAGCAAAAGAGTAAATATCCTCTATTTATTAGACCAATCTTAGAATACACACACACACACACACACACACACACACACACACACACACAAAGAAAAGAAAAAAAAAGAAATTAGACATTTGTCCAAAGTATACAAATGCCACCGCCTTTGGTCTTTGCCCATATGGCAACAACATCTGGATGCATAAATTTCAACAACTATTTTCCAAATGCATAATCTGATCTGTTATACGTTTTTCCCTCTAGCCCCACCCCAGTGCCTGACACATGGGCAACTCTATCACACAGAGTTGAAGATTTAGGTTTGAGTAAGTAGCATACCAAATATCACATTCTTAGCATAACAGGTATAGCCAAGTTATAACCTCTAAGAGAAACGCGGACGTAAATGTCAATGTAAAGTTGAACGTAAACTTAAACATTTGTTAGACTCTGGTAACAAACGTGACACACGCGCGTACGCATGTATGGACATAATTAGCCCTAGTTCTGCTGAACCCGGATATGTCCTGGCTTTGCAACCAGTGTAGATCCAGATCAGTTGGCTTCTGAAGAAGCCAACTGATCTGGATTTGCACTGTTTGCCATTAAATTCATGAATTTATAGCAACAACCTGGATCAAGTAATCTGATTGGCTGAAAATTAGAAATGGGTGTGGCATCTAAATTTATTCAGCAGGATAGGGGTAAACATCATGGCAAAACTCTATATGTCCTACTGCTGCCTTCGGTAGACGGGGTCATAAAAAACGAATCAGACAAAAATTAGTTGGAATTATAAGAGACGATTTAATGTAAAAAAAAAAAAAAACAAAAAAACTCAACAGTGAGAAAACTAGCTGACACAGAAATGTCGCCATGATTCCTATCCCACCTGATCCCTTCTAAACAAATAAACATTAGAAAGTGGTGAAATTGGTGAGATGTTTCGGAACTCTGAATAAATGATATATTTCTTCTTATAATTTGAGTTTAAAACTTCAGCAATGGTTGAGAGAATATTTTTATCTATTGAACCGCTCACTGAAAGGGGCGGAGCCTAACTCTGTGCAAACAGATTAGGGATTCCAAAGTCGAAAACTTCAAACTTTAATCCGGCGATTATAACAAAAAAAAAAAATAAATAAATAATAAAAAATAAAAAAAAAAATAAAAAATAAAATAAAATAAAATAAAATAAAAAATAAAAATAAATTAAAACAAACAAAAAAAAATCAGCAGCAAAATATAGACAGTATCTCTCTGTTATTATTATTTTTCGCACTGAAAACAGGACTTGACATTTCACGAATAAATTAAAAAAAAAAACAAAAAAAAAAAAAAAATACTTTTTATTATTATTACTTTTTACATTGAAAATCAGACTTGACATTTCAAATTGTCTTTGACAATTGGAATGAAATGATAAGCCTTATTTTATATGACAAATAAGAAACAATATCGCTACTTTTCATCTGATGATTAAGCCTACAGAATGCTAAAACATAAACTGTAGATTAGACGGAAATATATTGACGCATATATGAAACCGAAAGCTCTGGAAATGAGCCAAGAAACAAAAAAAAAAAAAAAAAAAAAAACAGTTTTGTTAACAGCCAAATGGAAAAAAGAGCCCAATTCTCATACATAGACAACGAAGGCCCAGATCAGCCTGCGCGTTTGCACAGTCTCATTAGGGCCTTCATTTCCCGCTCACAGAATAATTGGCCAGAATAGTTTGTATTTTCCCTGGGACAGACAAGCCTGAGAAAACAGTATATACCCAGATCAGACGCCGCAAACGTGGCGTCTGATCTGGGTCTATATTGTTTGCTCACACTTGTGATCTGGGCTACACTATTTATCATTTATCTGGCTGTGTTTAAACCAATAAATATAAGAGGGGCTTGCTCAAACTTAGGACAAGTACAATAAGGACATTGGCAAATGATCAATGAATAAACAAATAATAATATACATGTATTATATGTATACAACTGTAGTCATAGATCAGAGGGAATCTAAATATCATGAGTGATAAATATTTTATAAAAATTACAATTCACTGATCAGGTGTCAGTAGGTAAGGAGTTAATTATCCCGATATTTGGGGTATATATGGTATAAATGAATCCGGATGAGCATGCTAAAGTTCAGATACTTGTTCTGCCCGCAATCGAAAAGAGTGTCAGCCTTTCCAGATAGAAATTGAAATTATAACATGTGCGACTTGCTTAGACGCAGATCAGCCAGCGCATCCGCGCAGTCTGATTAGTGTGTACATTAGTCCCTAACGGAATGTACGAACCTTAAACATTTTATTAACGAACAGCGAAGACTGATCAGATTGCGTACGTGCGCACGCTGATCTGGGTCTACTTTGGGCGTATTTGTCACAAGGTCGTTTTCTGCTAGGAGAAGCTGTGTTTACGTGTATGTTATAAATGGTTCTGCACGACGAGACTGAACTTTATCAGTTTGCGGGTGATTTCGAAAGTTGGATTTTAGCATAGGTCGTATTACGAAGCTTTCTTAGAATAGTCCATTTTTTTTTCTCAGAATTTACCTCGTGACTGTATTTAACAGAAAAATACTCACCCGTAAGTTATTGTGTAGGCTCTTCTTCAGATCAATAACATTCTGTTATTTAAAATTGCTATATATTCGCTCTTACAATACTTCTAAATTTTAATACAATTGTTAAAGAAAAACAACTCGAAATGTCTGATCAGAAAAAGAGCGCTGGGGCATGCCAAGGATGTTGTTGTGGTGAGACGACTTCACAAAATTTTGATGATCTTATAACGCAGTTGAAGAAGCTAGATTTACAGAATGGCACAAGGGATTCTCAGGTCGCTGCTGTACAAAAGTTGATGGATACCTATGTCAGTAAGGAAGAAGACTTCAAACGCTTCGTATTCTGGAGCAAACACAAGTGCGTAAATTTATTTGAGTCTTGACGTGATAAAAGGTGACTTCGGGTAAAGATCTGGGCCCAGTTGTTCAAAACTAACGATAGTTAACGCATTGTTAAAACTTTGATCATTAAATTATGGCATATACGCTAATATTTTTGCTGAAGAAAATGTAAGTAGCTTTTGCATTTCACTTTTTTTTTTTCAGCAAAAATACCTGTGAATTAACTATTGTACTACTAGAACAGTTAACATTTCGACCACTAACGAGCTCGTTAAGCTGACGATGCTTTCAACAACTGGGCCCAGCCAGCGAAGCCGCACGTTCTGAGATATTGAGCCCTGAGCAGACTGTGCGAGTTGCAGTCTGATCTGGACCTTCACTGTCCGCAGTATGCCCGAATGCACATGCTCCCATGACAAGGCTCTATTAATTATTATTACTATTATTATTATCATTATTACTATATCCAGCGGGCACATGACGTAAATTTAACGTGGCCTCAACGTCGATGCAACGTCATGACGTTGCATCGACGTTGAGGCAACGTTGTATTTATGTCATGTGCCTGCCGGGTATTATTGTTATTGTTACTATTATTATTATTATTATTATTTAATGTTAATTGTTTTCATCGTTAACTTGCCGAGACGATTATTATTATTATCATTATTATTATTATTATAAATTATTATTATTATTATTATTATTATAAATTGTTGTTATTATTATTATTATTATTATTTGTTAAATGTTTTCATTATTAAAATTGCCGAGAATATAGAAATAGGTACTTTCCTTATAAAGAAAATCTAAGTTTGTCTGCTTCTGATATATATGGTTATCTTCCGATGATCTGCAAACATACCTTGCTGACTAAAAGTTTGTTTTCTTTATTCTGGGATGAACGCTCGAGAATGGCATGGCAGGCAAAAAAATGTGTAATGTTAAATAAAATAATAGGTAACTTGTAAAATCGAGTTGGCAGTCTTGCAAACTACATTTCTGAAAGAAACCAAGGCGTCGATATACGTTCTTTTATGTACTTTTGGTTTCCAAGAGCAATGTTTATAGTTTTATCTGATTTCACATCAGCTTGTGGTAAGTGCCATGCCATGTGGCGACCGTAAAACGTCCCCCGTACTTCATCATAGTACAGGTTTTATTTTTATTTTTCTTCGGATCATTTAGCCCAATCTGGTCCCAAGGTTATAAAACTTTTTTTTTTCATGCTCAACACAGCTGAGCATGAAATTTTCTCTGCTAATAAATATGAACAACAGTTGGCATTTTCATATTTATTAGCAGAGAAAATTTCTTGCTCAGCTATGTTTAGCAACAAAGAACTTGCAATTATTATTTATTTGAGATTTATTAGCATGGCAAATTTCATGCTCAGCTGAGCTGAGCATGAAAAAATTGTTTATAACCTTGGGGCCTGGTAACTTATTCCGCTTAATTCGGTAATAGTTAGGGAAGGGCTGGGGAGAGGTGCAAACTCTGTTACTGTCATATGAAGAGTCTGAATGAAACCAAGACTCTGATTTTCGTTCATTTTTGTGTTCTTTGTTTACAAGGTCAACCTTTCTAGTTTTATTTAACTTCACATCAGCTTCTGTCAAGTGCCGTGTGGCGGATGTAAAAAAGTCTCCCCGTATTTCATAACAGTGATTTTTCTTTGGATCATTGAATCCATTATGATAACTTGAAAAATCCAGTTCTGCTTAATTAAGGTGCTAGTGGAGAAAGTTCCACTGGAATCATTGAGCTCATTCCCGTAACTTGGAATTTTGAGGGCAATCTTTTTAGACTTTATTGTGCTGAAAAGTTGTTTCATGTATTACGATCTTCTTGAGTCATTCTTAGTTACTTTATTTTTTCGGGACTGGTTCTAGTCTTTCAAAGGGGATTATATAAATGAATATTTAGACACAAAAGTGGCTAACTATTCATTTTTATAATTATTTTTGGTAAAGGCACTAAAAAAACAAACAAACAAACAAAAAAAAAAAAAAAAAAAAACAAACAAAAAAAAAAAACAAGAAATACTAAGACTATGTAGCGCTGGTTGCTAGAGACCAGTGAAGTGACCCACCAGCAGAAGAATTTTCATTTTTTTTTTATTATTATTTTTTTTTTTTTTTTTGTCTTTTTTTTTTTTATTTTTATTTTTTTATTTTTTGTCTTTTTTTTGTCGTTGTTGTTGTTGGTTTTACTTTGACAATAGGAGAAGATTTGATATCAGTCTAACTAGTGTGTAATTCATTGGATTGATACCCGTCAAGCAAACATGTTTGATTACGTCAGAAGAGGTAATGCCCCGTTTGAAGTAAACGGTTTTAAAGAATTATAATTTATAATATTATAAAGTGGAGACAAACCAGTTTCATATGACAATTCCAGGAAAATTACAGTATCATGCCTTTTTGCCTTATAACATTCTAAATGCAAATAAATTCACACTGTTCAACCAAATATTAACTGTGGATTTACCGTATTAACCAGATTTATTGGGTCAAAAGACATGATAAAACAGTATAAATCCAGATCAGACGCCGTAGAATGTGGCGTCTGATCTGGGTCTACACTGTTTGCCACCCATTCAGCAGTTTTTAGACACGTTACAAGGTTGTAAAATAGACTTGATCTACTATTTTAGGACAAAAACTTGTAACGAGTAAATGTGTCCCAGTATATAGGGTAAATACCGTAGCGTCTTCATAACGGATGGAAACTGAGTACGCAAGTATTTCTCCGCATTTGATTCTGTCATTATAATATTTTTATGGATATTTTCATGTAAAAATAACTGATAGTCTGTCTCCAGACTCTATGTTTTTTGTTTATTATTATTATTATTATTATTATTATTATTATTATTATTGTTGTTATTTCAGTTTGCCTTTTCAAGGTGTACAATCTAGTGTAGCTTAAAGTATTATAATCAATTATCATCACGAAAGCATGCCTATATAAAGACGACCCCCTTAAACCCCACTTTTGTATAGTAAAAACTGGAGTTTACAGGGGTGTACATTATTTTTCTTATTTCTGCTAAAAACATATATTGTGGGTACTCGTTCTAACGAGTACCCACAATCTATGTTTTGAACAGAAATATGAAAAATATCAGAGATTTTTTATCTGAAAATTTTCAGTTTTTGGTGGCAAAATGTTCAGTATATTTGAATAGGCGTGTTTTCGTAATGTGTCCCTAAGTTAAAACTATAGTCGTTTCTGCACAAAACAGTGAACTGGGATTGTTTAGATGAGGGTGCTGGTTATTTCGCTTTGCTTTGGTTTGAGGCTAGTCATTACGAAAACACGCCTATTCAAATACATAGAAAATTTCACCTTCAAAAACTGAAATTTTTCGGATATAAAACTGATATTTTTTTTATATTTCTGCTCAAAACATAGATTTGGGTACTCGTTAGAACCGCCTCGGCGAGGCGGTTCTAGCGAGTACCCACAATCTATGCTTCTGAGATAATATGTATAGCCCTGTAAACCCCAGTTTTACTATATACAGTATATAGGCATGTTTTCGTTAATGCACTGTCTGTCATAGTTTATTTAATCTTCCTCTTGGTGTCATTAGTAGGCCATCACGAAAACACGCCTATATAGTTTTTACCCCCTTAAATTCCACTTTTATACAGAATCGGCATGTTTTTGTAATGTATGTCTTCTTTACTGCTTTTAAAGGAAACAAATAAGGTTACAGGAAGTGATAGAAAATATGACATATAAAAGACAAATACAGATCACCTGTTTTTTTTTTTTTTTTTTTTTTTTTTTTTTTTTTTTTTTTCTCCGAAAGTAACTTGATCACTGGAATACTAAACACATAACCTCCATGCTAATACAAAATTTTCTTCGAAATAATCACTAATTCCAGCTCATTTGAACAAAATTTGCAGAGAGAAACTAACACAACATATCGGGTAAAGCTCACTCAGTCCACTGAAAGTCGTTTTTTTTTGTTTGGCGCTTTACACAGAAGTAAATATGCAAACTTTTGTCTTGGTTTAATGCAAAAACGTTTGTCGTAACTATCTATGCACAAAAAGTTATATTCTAGTCATTGTTTTTTTTTTTAAATCAAATTTGGCAAATAGTTCTACAGCGTCTGATCTCGATCTTCAGTGTTTGTTTGGGTCTATCTGCCCTAGTACTGAGGGTAAATACGCTATCATGAAAGGTTTCAGACGATTGGTGAATCAACAAAATCTTGCTTGTCCTAATCAAAACAACAAAGAAACCTTAGAAAACTTATAGCCCTCTATTTAGTTTAAGTTTTATTCTGAATATATATATATATATATTCAGAATATTATTTTTTTGCAGATACACGCGAAATTTGGTTGATGATGGGAACGGTAAATTCAATTTTCTGATCTTGTGCTGGGGAGAAAGCCAAGGTAGCTTAATTCACTCCCATGAAGGTGCTAGTTGTATGATGAAGATACTGAAGGGCGATCTGAAGGAGACGCGGTACACGTGGCCCAAAAAGGGACAAGAAGCGGAAATGCAGGCCTTCCAGACCAAAATATTCAAGAAGAACGACGTCACTTATATAAATGGTATCTTAGATATGCTTATTTTTCAGTGTACATGTTAGATTAGAAAACGAAATGCTAGTTTTAATAATAATAATAATAATAATAATAACAACAATAATAATAATTACAATTATAGTTGTAGTAATAAATAAATAAATAAATAAATAAATAAATAAATAAATAAATAAGAGGAGACAATTATGTTGCATCCAATTTGCAAAAATGTTTACTTCCCGCTTAAGGGAATGAATACACATTCAAGTGAAATGGCGCTGTCTAAATTGATTTTGTTCCCTTTTTATAAGAGGTCTACTCTAAAAGGAAAGAAATGGGAGCCTTTATAGTCATGATATTATTTGGTTTTATCTTAATAGATCATCAAATAGGATTATAAGAAAAATATTTGTTCACTGGAGACTGGAGCCAGTCTATGAGAAGATGTACCTCGACTTTCCAAGATACGAAAATAGGCTCAATGAGCCCAAGTAAAATAATCAAAGCGCCAAAGGCACTGAAATGACAACTTTCTTGAGAAATTCATGAAAATCTGAAATTAAGTGAACTTTTGATTATTACTATGCGTCGATCGATGCATATATCCGTTTTTTAGACATTGGAAGACTTTTGGCAGACAGAAATTTCATTGCAGTAAAAATATAACCTTGTCCGGTGACCCGAGGCGTCTGGGTCCCAGTTGTATTCCGACGAACAGAAAATTGAAACCAAAAGTCACAGGTCACCGGACAAGGTCATATTTATACCTATAGTAGCAATAACGATGGTGTATTGATATAACACATGCTAATTAGTTCCATTTGCTTACATATTTCTCATGTATATGCATTCGTGACTTACACTAGGCATTCAGTTTCATTCCATATTTATCCAACACTATATTCAAAATTCGAGAGATAATGCACTTAAGCATCAAATAAATATGATTCGACTAAATCCATTCGTAAATGCAGCAAAACTTGAGTATAGGTTTCAGTACTTTTTCTTCGGAAACATGATCAGTGGTGATGAAAGCCACTAAACACTGGAAAAGTTGATAAAAATTGTCATTAAAAACACACTATAATGAAGTATTTTTACAGAAGAGGCTCACATAATGACATTTGTCTCGTATTTGTCTTACGTTGCTACCCGTCCACCAACTGAAGGTCCTACACAACTCCAGATAAGGGACAGTTTTCTTCCAAAACGTATTGATACATAGCAACAGATAAGGCGCTTTCTTCATCCGAAAAATGCTGATATCTTTCTTATTTCTCAAAATAAAAACATATGTTGTGGGTACTCATAAGAAGCGCCTCAGCGAGGCGCTTCTAATGAGTACCCACAGCATATGTTTTCGTCGAGAAATAAGAAAAATATTATTTGGATAATATTTGAAAAATATTATATTGGATAATATTTGATAATTATTTCTCTACAAAAACGTATGCGGTGGGTTCTCATCTGGTAGTGTCTCAGTAGGAAAACGCATGCTTTGAGCACTCATTAGGAAGCGCCTCAGTACGAAAACCTAATAAGAGTGTGGGTACTCCGCAGTAAGAAGAGCCTCAGTGCGAAAACATAATAATAGTGTGGGTACTCCGCAGTAAGAAGAGCCTCAGTACGAAACACATAATAATAGTGTGGGTACTCCGCAGTAAGAAGAGCCTCAGTGCGAAAACATAATAATAGTGTGGGTACTCCGCAGTAAGAAGAGCCTCAGTGCGAAAACATAATAATAGTGTGGGTACTCCGCAGTAAGAAGAGCCTCAGTGCGAAAACATAATAATAGTGTGGGTACTCCGCAGTAAGAAGAGCCTCAGTGCGAAACATAATAATAGTGTGGGTACTCCGCAGTAAGAAGAGCCTCAGTGCGAAAACATAATAATAGTGTGAGTACTCCGCAGTAAGAAGAGCCTCAGTGCGAAAACATAATAATAGTGTGGGTACTCCGCAGTCAGAGGAGCCTCAGTGCGAAAACATAATAACAGTGTGAGTACTCCGCAGTAAGAAGAGCCTCAGTGCGAAAACATAATAATAGTGTGAGTACTCTGCAGTAAGAAGAGCCTCAGTACGAAAACATAATAATAGTGTGGGTACTCCGCAGTAAGAAGAGCCTCCGTGCGAAAACATAATAATAGTGTGAGTACTCCGCAGTAAGAAGAGCCTCAGTGCGAAAACATAATAATAGTGTGAGTACTCCGCAGTAAGAAGAGCCTCAGTGCGAAACATAATAATAGTGTGGGTACTCCGCAGTAAGAATAGCCTTAGTACGAAAACATAATAAGAGTGTGGGTACTCCGCTGTAAGAAGAGCCTCAGTGCGAAAACATAATAATAGTGTGGGTACTCCGCAGTAAGAAGAGCCTCAGTACGAAAACATAATAATAGTGTGGGTACTCCGCAGTAAGAAGAGCCTCAGTACGAAAACATAATAATAGTGTGAGTACTCCGCAGTAAGAAGAGCCTCAGTGCGAAAACATAATAATAGTGTGGGTACTCCGCAGTAAGAAGAGCCTCAGTACGAAAACATAACAATAAATAGGGTACTCCGCAGTAAGAAGTGCCTCAGTGCGGAAACATAATAATAATGTGGGTACTCCGCAGTAAGAAGAGCCTCAGTGCGAAAACATGCTGTGGGTACTCAGTAGGAAGTACGATAATATATATGCTGTGGTTTCTCATTAGGCAGTTCGAAAACATATGCTGGTGCTACTCAATATGAAGCGCCTAAGTACGATAATATATTCTGTGGTTACTCATTGGGCAGCGTCTCAGTATGAAAACATATGCAGGCAGTACTCAGAAGGACGCGCCTCAGCACGAGTATATTTGTTGTGGGTATTCATTAGGCAGCATCTCTGTATGTATGAAAGCATATACTGTAGGTACTTATTAAGAGCGCCTCAGTACGGAATCATATTCTGTGGGTACTCATTAAGAAGCGTCTCAGTACAAAAACGTATGTTGTAGGTACTCATTTAGAAGCGCCTCATTGAGGTGCTTCCTAATGAGTACCCACAACATATGTCTTCGGGGATAAAAAAGAGATTTTTTGTGGGGGCTACCCCTCTTGATTTGAGCTGCAGTTCTAGGAACATTGTGTGTTTCTTACAGATGATATTGGACTCCATCAAGTAGAGAACCCAAGCCATGTTGAAGGAACTGTCAGCCTTCATATGTACTGGCCACCATTTGACGAGTGTTCCGTCTTTGATAGTAACACAGGCAAGGAAGGAAGAGGCAAGATGCAAATCTGGAGCAAGAATGGTCAACTGACAGAATTTGTAAGTGTTTACCCTTTCACCCTCATTTTCTGAGGTGGACTCTTCCATCATTTGAATTTGAATACATTCATTCTTGCAAGTAAGGGTGTCAGTCAATAATAATAATAATAATAATAATAATAATAATAATAATAATAATTGTGCCCAGTTGTTCAAAGCGTCGTTAGCTTAACGAGCTAAATAGTGGTCAAAATGTTAACTGTTCTAGTAAGTGCAATATCTACTTCACAGGTTTTATTGCTGAAAAAATGTGCTACTCAGCAAAACTATTAGCATATATGCCATATTTAATAATTAAAGTTTTAACGATACGTTAACTAACGACACCGTTAGTTTTGAACAACTGGGCCCAGATTGGCAAACAAAACCGCTTCTTGTTACGTATGTCAAGGTAAATACATATCAAGATAAGACGGGGTATCAGCTGTAAATATATTTCTTGTTTCCCCACAAAAACATATTTTCTGTTACTCATTCGCAGCGCCTCGCCAAGGCTCTTCTAATGAGTACGACAACGTTTTTGTGGAGAAATGAGAAAAATAGCAATACCTTTTGCTGGAAAAAAGTGCTTTATCTGTAGCCATAGCATATGATTTGAAAGCAAGGAAACAGTCCTTATTCGATATGCAACAGTGAAGGCCCAGATCAACCTGCGCATCCGCGCAGTCTGATTAGGATGATGTCAATTTATAACGGAGTCTACAGCAGCCAGTGATTCTGTACGCAGACAGCGATGGTCGTAATCAGGTTGTGCGAATGTACGAACGTTTCTGGAACGTCGTTGCCTTTCATCACGAAAATATGGCTACATAATTTTGACCCCCTTAAACCCCACTTTTATACAATAAAACTGGGGTTTACAGGGGTATACATTATTTTTCTTATTTTGCTAAACATAGATTGTGGGTACTCGTTAGAACCGCCTCGCCGAGGCGGTTCTAACGAGTACCCACAATCTATGTTATGAGCAGGAATATGAAAAATATCGGATTTTTTTTTATCTGAAATTTTTCCTATTTTGGTTGTAAAATGTTCATTATATTTGAATAGGCGTGTTTTCGTAATGATACGGCTTAAAGCGTCGGCTTTTTGCATTGCGCAGCGCATGCTCAGGAGTGTAAGGGTGTTACTTCCACATGTTGTCTCGATATTTGCGCACATTACACATGTGCGTAACATGTGTAAGAAATGTATTTGCAGTGAAGAGATATCAGTATATTGTCACATAATAGCCTGAATTCCCAACATTCAGCATGAAATATCTCGTGATGTAGATGATCTACGTGCATGAAAATGTGATAAATCAGTTATACCATAGTTCTGCGCATGTACGTGCGATAATGCACTCGCTCACGCTCGTGCATTATCGCATCGAACATGAGCACGAACCATGGTATAACCAAGACGAATACTTGCTTCTTTACCATAGGGAATGCTATTAAAGGAAAATGTATCACTCCCAAAACAGGGGCTATTCTCAAAGGAAAGAATTAAGAGCAGCCCTGTTTTAAACGCAATACTAGGGAGAATTTTTCAATATTGTTTCCTAGGTGTGCATAAAAATAATTCCGTTCTAGCTACGCCACTGTTTTGAGCAGCCATATACGTATGTTTTGAACAAATAGTTCTTATATTTTTTTATGTATTACAGGGCAAAGACAACATGTAGATCCAGTTACCTGTGTTCAAACAGAGGAGACCTTACAGGCTTATCCTTATTTACAGTTACATATAATAAACTTTCCTATTTATGTGAAATCTGTACTAAGTGATTTTGGTGTAAAATGATAATGAAACATTAATTGTGATTACCAGTGCCCTTTTATTTAACATTTATGACTCTCTAGGCTAATTAAGCAGATGGCATATTGGTGATATTTTTTTTCCATTTTTCCCACAAAATTGGCTTTGACATTTCATGCAAATTGTCTCATAGGAAACAATTTGCATGAAATGTCAAAGGCCATTTTCTTGGAAAAATAAGAAAAATATCGACGGCATAGGCTTTGACATTTCAGGAGAATTGTCTCCATAGGATAGGAGACAGTTTACATGAAATGTCATTATCTATTATCTGAGGAAAAAAAATAAGAAAGTATTTCAAATTGTCGTCTGCTGATCTTTTTAATCAGCATGCCAAGCGTTAAAAAGAACACAGTGCTAGAAAAGTGTGCTTAACTCATTTAAGCCTTGCGACCCGTAAAAGGGACATTTGCAAACAGTGTAGAACCAGATCAGACGCCGCAGAACGCGGCGTCTGATCAGGATCTACACGGTTTGCATTAAATATAGGAATTTCTATTTAATATAGTATCAGTAAAAACTAACCAGACATCCCTCATATTGTAAATGGACTGGTCCGAAGGGTGAAGGTAGGTCCATTCGGCATAAATGGGTTAAATTTAACGTTTAGCACATACTGGACAAGGTCAGGAGACTTCAGATTGGTGAAATATTTATTTTTCTAGATTGTTGGGTTTGACCTTTTTATCAAAATGTATTCTAAGTAAACAAATCCATTCGTTAACATATCCAAGAAATCTTGCATGTTGCATAAAATGTTATATTAAAGCTTACTTTCTGAAAAAAAATAAATAAATAAAAATAAAATTAAAAAAAAAATAAGAAGAAGAATACTTCAGCATGTCGTACGCTAAAAGTTTTAATCAGCAAACAAAGCGCTAAGGTATATGTGTGTTTGTAATATTGCACTTCCTCATTTTAAACATAATATATTTCACCTTGTTTTTGTCTGATGCGTTGGATATTTCCAAAGAAAGGATAAGACTAGTAAGAAAGAACTTGTGATACGCATATCGTTTAGATTGCACTGGAGCACCTTCAAGAGACTCTATAAACATCGCAAATCTTTTTTTTAAATCTTATGTCAGGATTAAAACTATGTCACAAAAACAAAGGTAATAAAGATAGGGATAATTGTCAGAACAAATTCTCAAAAACTGTGAAGAACGCCATTTAGAACCGTTTAGACTACCAGTATTACTTTTGTGTGCATTAATGTTTTGGACATGCGAGACTCAAAGCATATACAGTCGAACCTCAATGGCTCGAACATCTTTGGGACCATAGAAATTCGTTCAAGACATGGGTAGTTCTTAATCATGGCACCAGTTCAGGAAGCAAATAGCGATAATTTAGGATAATCTTTTCGATTTTCTAAAGAATGGTTGTATGTTGAGTGCACTTATTAGAATCGCCTCGATGAGGCGATTCTAATGAATACACACAACATACAATTCCTTGATAAAATAAGAAAAAAAAAAAAACCTAAATTTTTGTTTTCTTGAGCTATTGGAAGGATTTTGTAGGGATTGAAAAACGAGTTCGAATCAACCACGGTAAACGAGCCATCCGGGTTCGAGCCATTGAGGTTATACTGTATAACGCCTTTATTGCCATCGCATTTGCATTGTTTTCTTATTCTATTGCGGTTTTATACCGCATCCGCCTATTCAAGAAACACATTCGAGAAATGTTGCTAATGCTGTCACACTTTTAAAAGATAATTATAAATGTTAAAATTGTACCGGATTTATAATGTATATGATAAATATGCTTGAAGTAAACAATCATTCTTAGACAGAGAGAGAGAGAGAGAGAGAGAGAGAGAGAGAGAGGTGATTTTTAAAAGCCAGTAGACTGGCACTAGTGCAAGAAATTAGAATTATTCAAATTAAATTTCATTCAAACAATGAAATATGTCCGTGATACCAATCTGACGAAATTCCATTCAGTCTGAACGAGAAAGGTGAAAGGAGAAATAAAGCATTTCTTTGAAACTTCAGATAATACATCACCTAGGTATATCACCAATGGAAACTGACTTACTGAATGGGCTACAACCAGCCTAAATGCCACTGTGTGATATCACAGGACCGTATATATTTAACGTAGATGTACGTGTATAGTAAACAAAAGTGTACTGATTAAATGGCTGTCATGTTGTTGTTTTTAAACTAATACTTCACAAACACACAGGTATAACGCACAGGCTGCTGTTGTTTTGACGCATGTATATGAAGGTTGTAGATCATATTGGCGGAAACGGACAGGTTTCATTATGATTTCAGTGGTTGACATTACCTCTCGAAATGTAAATTCCTTTAGAGTTTACTTACAAGGGTTTGGATATTAAACATACAGACAGTAAAATTTATTTCCTGCTATAGAAAAGCAAACCAAGGCATGAAAACGTTAATATTTTTATGAATATGATTTTGATATAAAATTGTTTCTCATCTTCATTTAAGAGGCTTGTTAGTGCGTCTGTGGTTTTATATGTGGCGTTTGTTTTGTCCTTATTTGTCCTTCACCAATTAAAAAAATTTTGACCCCTCTTAAACCCCACTTTTGTATAGTAAAACTGGGGTTTACAGGGGTGCACATTATTTTTCTTATTTCTGCTCAAAAACATAGATTGTGGGTACTCGTTAGAACCGCCTTGGCGAGGCGGTTCTAAAGAGTACCCACAATCTATGTTTTGAGCAGACATATGAAAAATATCGGAGTTTTTATCTGAAAATTTTCAGTTTTTGGAGGTTAATTTTTTTTTCCAATATATTTGAATAGATGTGTTGTCCTTATTTGTTCCTCAACTCTCCTCCTTTTGGTGCGTCGTGTGGGTATCTTCACATATTTTTGTTCATTGTAAACCATATGGTTGGGCATACAATCTGTTATAAATTGACCTTCAAATGTTCCGAAGATAAAATTTGAATTTAGTTTTTTTTTTTACAACTGCATGGCAAAGGAAATTAGTAAACCGCAGACGATACAACTTCCATTTTCTAAGAGAAGAATGGTCGTTATTTGTCAATTCATTATTTGTGTGTGTGTGTGTGTTTTTTTTTTCTCTCATACAATATAAAGAGTTTTTTTTTTGTGGCTGGCTTGCTCTACTGATGCTGGAAGTAAATTCTATTGTCTGGATGTAGACTGGCTCCAGTCTCCAGTGACTAAATATATTTCTCATAATCCTGTTTGATAATCCACTAAAATAAGCCAAAATAATATCATGACTATAAAGGCTGGTCACTAGTGACCAGCCTTTATAGTCATGATATTAGTTTATTTTAGTGGATTATTAAACATATTAAAAAAAAAACAACAACAACTATTTAGTCACTTGAGACTGGAGCCAGTCTAGTCTGGATGCTGAATATTTTGACCCTTATAATGACGTCAACCACTGACATTAGCCTGAAATCATTATAAGAACCGCAACGGGAGAAAAAGTACCATCTGACATGTGCGCCAAACGTTCATTCAAATCAGCCTGTACATTCGCGCAGTCTGATCAGAGGTTTCGTTGTCCGCATGAATAACCTTTGCAGCCTTGGCGTCCAGTGCAGATTCTGATCAGTCTGCACGAATGCGTCCGTGCTGTAGCCTATTAAAACGTTGTTTGCTGCTAATTGAGCCGCAACGTCAGACAAAGTACCCTTGGAAAAGTGTGCTCAGCGAAGATTCAGATCACAATCTTCACTGGGCGCATTTTGAATAGACAAGAAGCAAAGTTTACTAATGTGGACTACTGATCAGACTCTACGGATGCGCAGGCTGATTTGAGTCTTCGATGGGCGCACATGTCAGAAGGTACGTTTTCTCACGTGGCGGCTCATATACACCTCGGACCCATCAATACTGATGGGTCCGAGTATATACTATAGGGTAATTTCTTTTTTATTTTATTTGAACAAATTAAAATACATTATGTAACAAATTAAAATACGTCATTCCTTCAGTGGTTGTTGTTGAATTAAGTATGCTCCACAAACGACTAAATTTGCTGTCTGATCATGGCTATATAGTCCTATGGTAAATACCCAGCTAGCAATCTACGTAAATCTACATCGGGCCGTCATCGGCCCGTCAGCTACCCTGACGGGCCGATGACGGCCCGATATAGATTTACGTAGATTGCTGACTGGGTAACTCTATCCCAACTAGCATTCTGCTAAAAATCTATATCGGACAGTTATCATTCCTGACGGGCCGATAACGGTCCGATGTAGCTTTTACTGGAATGCTAGCTGGGATGGGGAATAACGGTCATATCATGCATGAGAATGACCCTCAAAAGCTGAGCTGAGAAACTAGTTTCATATTGGGAAACGAATTCAGCATACGACGTTTTGAAATATTTTCTCGTTTTTTCTTTGAAAATAGGTTTTGGCATTTCATGCAAATTGCCTCCTTAGGAAATAATTTGCGTAAAATGCCAAATTCTATTCTTCCGGAAAAAAATAGAAACACATCAGTTTACCGTTTGCTGAGTCGACCCAGAGAACGGTCGAGGTCAACCAGATAGCATTTTACTTCAATCTATATATATCGGAACGTTATTGGTCCGACAGGATTCCTTTCAGACCGACAACGGTCCGATATAGATTTTAGAATGCTAGCTGGGATATGTGCAGATTTAACTCCCTGTTTGATCCTGTTTAGTATGAAATTGCTGTTTTCACTAATTCTCTCATTGTTTTAGTTAACGCATACGCAAAAATAGAAGGGAGTATACTGAGGAAATGCCATAATCACGAAGCACAGCCTTCTAATAGCACCAAAAGAAGGAGAGAAAACAACGAGAAAATAACCGCCACATATGAAACGACCGACGCACGAAAAAAAGACTGAAACAATGGAACCGCCTCGGAGCGGTCGGTAGAAAGTAATACTGGGGATGGTGGTGCTGGTGCTTAAACCAGTTTTACTCGAGCGAAACCTTACCCTTAATGCTAATGCAGCTCCAACTACAAACACATGTTCGGTCCGCATAGGGGTCCCCTAACAGCACAGTAAAACGCATATCATCACAGATATTGTGATGAAAAACAGCAAATGGCTCATTCATCACGAAAACATACCTATATAATTTTGATTCCCTTAAACCTCACTTTTACATGTGTATAGTAAAACTGGGGTTTACAGTGGTATACATTATTATTCTTATTATTGAGGGTACTCGTTAGAACCGCCTCGCCGAGCCGGTTCTAACGAGTACCCACAATCTATGTTTTTGAGCAGAAGTATGAAAAATATCAGAATGTTTATCAGAAAAAAAATCAGTTTTTGGTGATGAAATGTTCGACATATTTGAATAGACATGTTTTCGTAATGGACTATCTTCAGCCAGAACAAAAGAAAACAACAAACCGGACCACGATGAGTCCGACCACAAACATTGGTTGAAACATATTTCATTTCGAATACTTTTCAATATCATATACAAACTTACTAGGATAAGGCACTGATAGTCATGCAGACAAAACCTTCTGAAACTGAATATTTTGGAACGAGTGACAGTCTCTTTAAAACGTTCTTTAAGATCAGCTTGCAAACAATCTTTCTGAATTTATGGATTGTCGCCATAAAATTCAGCTTCCCGCAGGTCTTCTTGCAGAAGTGCTTTCAAACCAACGTTATATTTTGACATTAATTCAGAATGACAGCGATCAAACTTAGAAACTCTTTTACGTGAATTTTACGTGGTTTATGCCTATGCTGTTGATACCGGTATCGGTATAATATAAATCTAATAGGTTGCCTTGGGAAACAAAGAACGTACAAAAGCACGAGAATCGGAGGCTCGGTTTTATTAAGTCTCTTCATATGCAGCTAGGTAGTTTGCGAGCTGTATACCATCACAAAATTTGCCTATATAATTTTGACCCCCTTAAACCCCACTTTTATATAGTAAGACTGGGGTTTACAGGGGTATACGTTATTGTTCTTATTTCTGCTCAAAAACATAGATTGTGGGTAGTCGTTAGAACCGCCTCCTCGAGTCGGTTCTAACAAATAGCCACAATCTATGTTTTGAGCAGAAATATGAAAAAATATCAGAACTTTTATCTGAAAACTTTCAGTTTTTGGTGATGAAATTTTCAATATATTTGAATAGGCCTGTTTTCGTAATGAGTCTTTTTCGATGGAGCAAATGCAAAAATACTAGGTGAACGGTCAAAATCTCTGAATTTTCATATGCTATAAAACTCCTGCGGAGAAGAATCAACGATGCAAGGATCCAGATCAAAACATTCGCTATAACTTTGCACTTCTGAATGCAGCCCTGCTTTAAAACTGACCGATCTTTGCTGATGTTCTTGTCCGTGCGTCGGCGGTTTCATATGTGGTGTTTGTTTAATTCCCAGCAAACACAAAATGTAGGAACAACGTCGTTACAACGTCGCTGCAACGTCGTGACGTTGCAGCGACGTTGTAACGAAGTTGTGTGTTGGCTGAGTTATTGCTTGGTCTTCTTTTGTTTTGATGCCCCAGGACGGCTGGGCTTAGTTATCGTGGCATTCCCAGGGTAACTTCACTTATATATCTGCATCAGAATTAGGTTTCGATCGACTAAAATTAGTTTAAAGGAAAACACTCATTGAACAATAATCAATCAAGAAAATATAGTGACTATTAAGCTGATCAGTTTGGTGAAAATTTTATAAACAAAACAAAAACAAAATAACTTTGAGAACTAAAAGCAACGTTATAACTTTTAGTTCTCAATGTATTTTTTGTTTTCATATTTAAAAAATATGATAATTTAAACGTCTAGAAAATGCTGTTCAGAAGCCGCATTTTTGTGAATAAGTGACGTCATAACCACCAACCCAAACATGCAAACGTTAAATTAAAATCGTTTGAATCATTTTTATTACTATATACTTGTAAATTTGTTCATTAGCATATACGAATGTATATTGTCAGCTAGCTCATACAAGCAGCATATACCTGTGAAGGGACAGCTTATGTTTGTGTCTTACAAAAATTAAATATCAAATATCAGTTATAAAATACTTTTAACCGAAATTTGTCCTACAACTTCTCCAGTATTATTTCTGCTGACTGTTATAAAGCCAGGATTATCGTCCCTCTAGTACCCCAACCCCACCCCCCTATACCCCACCCCAACATACACACACACCCTTATACACACGGGTCGTCACCATGAAAACTGTGTTGAAAGGGCCTTAACCTAGAACAGAACAATAAACACATTAACTATACACTCTACCGTAACACAAGATGAATAAACGTAAAAAAGATTGCCTTTGAAAACAAAGAATACACTACAGATTAGAAAATGGGAGTCTCGGTTTTATTGAGACTTTTCATAAGCAGTAATGAAGTTTGCAACACTGCTTTCGCCCTGTAGCGTATACATGAGCAGAACTCCATTTTCAAATTTTCAAATATAGCACAATGGGTCCAATGATCCCAAAGGAAATGAAATATAATCTGCACTATTGTGATGTACGGGGAGACATTCTACCGCCGCCACACGGCATTAAAACCAGCTGCAATGTAATAAAATAAACGTCAAAAAGATTGCCTTTGGAAAAAAAAAAAAGAAAACACTACGGATTAGAAAATGGGAGTCTCGGTTTTATTGAGACTCTTTATAAGCAGTAATGAAGTTTGCAACACTGCTTACGCCCTCTAGCGTATACATGAGCAGAGCTCCAATTTCAAAAATACCACAACGGGCCTAATGTTTGTTTGTTTGTGTTGAGGTTTTACGGGCCCAGTCAACCAAATGGGGTCATGTCGAGCGCGGTCAGTTTACCCAACGACACGTTTGCTGGGCAGGCTTAGTCCTCTAAGCGGTTAACCAGTATTGTGCACATTCTTTCGCCAGACACTGACAACTGCCCTTCTTGTATCAGCGGAAGGGAGAGAATGACCGTAGAAAATATTTCATGATCAATCTCCACGAAAGAATGTTGCCGACCTCGGAGAAATTACCTGGTCTCCAGTCGGACGGCGTATCCAGGCCGGCCACGGGCCTAATGATCCCAAAGGAAATGAAATATAATCTGCACTATGGTGATGTACGGGAAGACGTTCTACCGCCGCCACATGGCACTAACACCAGCTGCAGTGTAGTAAAATAAACGTAAAAAAGATTGCCTTTATGAGGCTAAACTATTATTCTACAATGACGACGTACGTCACCGAATAGAGTAAGTGACTTCATTGACAGAATACCCGACGTCATGATTAATCTATCACTGACGTCGAAGTGACTCATCCGTGACCTACTTCCCAAGTGTTGACGTCAAATTCTATCGACAGTTAGCGTCCGCTAACTATCGGCAACGTCGCCCGCCCATCGTCATATGCAAACTCCATTTTAAATGACAAATCGCAATATTCACATAATGCGTGGATAACAAACAGGGCTCTGACATTCCAAATGTCGCGGTCCAAATTGTTATTATTAAGACACTAGCCTATTTTCTGGCTGTACCAGCAAATGTCAATATAAATATGAATCTAAGGGAGAGCAGTATTGGATCAACTCCAACTCTAATTTAAACTCAGTGCTCTGATTTACATTTCAGAAGTCGAATTTCTGCATGACTATAATCAGATGACAAATTTTCAGCGGACGACAGTTTATATGCGTCTAAAATTATTCTCACTTAAACCAGTTACACCAGTAACTATGTAAACGTGTATGTCCTCAATCGCCTACATGCATATGTCTGTGGGTGCGTGCATGCCTTCGTGTTCGTGCGTATGTATGCGCGCGTCTTATTAAACGGAGCGATCCCCTCTGGTAGTGCCACTTCCATGTTTTAAATCGGCAACTTCGATCTTGCTCTGTTTTTATTCACACCCAACTATACTCTGCGCCTGCTAGAAAGAGACACTGATTAGACTGCATATGGCTGGCGCAGTCTGCTCAGTACTCTCGACAGCAACTACAACCCATGCAAACTGAGCAAACTCCGACCAGACTGCACAACCCAGCGCAGCCTGTTCAGTACTCCCGAAATAACTCGGGTAACATATGCAGAATCGGATCAAACTGCGCACAATATTTAGACGCTGCAATTAACAATTTGAAGGTTACGATTTCAGTGTCGAATGCATTTCTGCCGTTTTCGGGATGTGCACAGAAAATTCACAAACAATTTAATTACAATGAAAATATAAATACCACTCAGCGAATTGATTTCAACAAGAGTTCTCTGGATGCTCTGTATGTTGTCTGGTTGCCTTCGTTGAAACAATTCCGGTGGATGTACGTATATATGGTAAGATTGTAACCTTGAAAATGCACCATTTCTACAATAACCATGCTTAGCACGCGGTTTGAGAACACTTTATTGAATAGCACCTATAGTTATTTAATAATCGTACTTATGGGTAGAAAATGGCCTAAGGACCTCGCGAACACTAAATAAAACCAGCCTGCTCTGTATCATAACCTGGAAATCCATTTTGTATAAGAATTCGAACAAAATATCGCCCGTATAAAAATGAATATAACTTGGATATCATGCGGCAGACTGCATGCCTAGTTTTGAACCCCATCATGGTTAATAGCTACGCTTTCCTTTTTTAACTGCACAACGGTGGATCGGGTCATAGACGTGGTGAATGTGCCGACCTAAACCTTTCATTAGAAGGTTGAAGGTTGAAACGTTTTGTCCTGGATCCATGTATCTAATGACCAGCGCCTGCAGGAGCAGGTATTCAGGGCTAAACGCTCGCGAGTAACTTGCATTTTTGAACGCAGCCCTGATGTTACGTTTTTGTTCGAGCCCTCCGTCATTGAGCTAGTGTTTTGTATCTGAGGTGATTGCCAAGATCCCTCATCCTTGTTTCATCAAAGGGATTTAATTTGATTCACACGTTGTTTCTTTTTTCTGTGACATTGCACTGATTGAGTTAGAGAGCCTCTATGCGAACCGAACAATCGTTTTGTACTGTTTACAACAATTGAACCTAGGGTGAAGATTTGGTAGTAGTAAAATCGATTTAAAAGCTCGGTATTTTTACGGCTGACGATGGTTCTTGTGTTGATCGTTCTCTCTAAGGCTTTGTGGCACCAAGCTGCATGCTAAGTCCTGTTTGTAGTCTAGCATTTTAGTCACCCTCTGTATACCCACTTTGCTTTCTGTTCTGTTTTAGTGCATCATGCTTTATTGTCCTGATGATAGCAATGTGGTCACCTCACTTCAACAGCTGCCCACTGTTTCTTTCTTTTGTCCTTTTTTTGCGCCTGTGCAAGCCGAGCGTTTTATTATTTATTTATTTATTTATTTATTTATTATTATTATTATTATTACACCATTTGATATAGGGTGAAGATTTGGTGCAAGGAAAATCGATTTAACCTCCCCGCCCTTTTTTCCGTTTTTACTACTGACCGTTCTAAGGCGGTGGTTCTAAATTTGTTTGCTTTTGTGTTGCCTTGTGGCTACTAGTTGCAAGTTTTTTTTTCTCCAATTTTTGTCATGTTCGTTGTCTTATTATTGTGTTAAGTGGATTCCGTCTGCTGTTTGTGGGCAAAGAGCCACTCAGTAACAACAAAACATCATTTAATCACACAAATTTATGCATTGAAGACAGCTATTAAAGAACTACAATGCTGATACTCGTGATTACACAATGATAATGAACCTAGCAGTATTATTAAGAAGATACTGAACTGATAGATAGACTAGTTATCAATATTAAACATTACGCTGTACTATCTAGCATTGCGTCACCTTGGGGAAGTAGCTCTGGTTGTTTTGCTTTGGGTTGTGCCTTGTGTTTGGCAGAAAGCCAAAAGGACAATTTCTTCCCAAAAATGGCCAAACGGCTATCCAAAATAAATAAATAAATAATAATAATAATAATAATAATAAAAACAACAACCAAAAAATACAACAAACAAACAAAAAACACCAGGACATACATTTAAAGACATACAATGGCAGAAATAGTTAACCATAGCAGAAGCACCGCCTTGGAACGGTCGGTAAAAATATTACTGGTGGGCGAGAGGGAAGGGATCAATTTTACGTGGCCACAACCCTCGCCCTTAGTTTTGCCGTGGTATACACAAGACATTTGTTCAGTCTGCGTGAAGGGTTCCTAACTCATCAGTGCAACATCTCCGAGAACATAAAAATCAAACGAACACAAACAACGATGAGGACGACAGCAAGAAATAACTGAAATGCTGAAGCAAAAGAAAACCAACAATTGAACTCCAGTGGGCCCGACCAGAGCCAGAGCATCAGGCACCAACCGACTTACTTAAAAGTCTTTAGGCCGGAGCCGTCATAGAGTCTGAGGCCCGACCCGCCGGCGGGCAACCAAAGAGGTAAGGAAAGTTATTAACCGTGACTGTGTTAACTACCATGCATGCAGTCTGTCGTATTACATTTATGTTGTACAAGTTTAAAATTTTAAATGGTAATTTCAGTAAGCTGTGTAATCAACAAAACATCCGTGAATCGTTATTTATCCAAGAGAATATACACATATAAATACTTCATTGTTCAGCTTCATAAAAGCATGTTTACAGTAGTTCCTCTGTTGCAGTTCTTGTTTGTTCGTATATTGGTTGTAGTGTGTTACTTTTATTTGGTCTCCATGATATATTTGTAGTACTATTTTATATTTGTAAGATACTGTCTGTGATCATTTTGCATTATTGTAGCATATGTTATCTACCAGTCATGATTCTCTATTTCGTGTTTTTTGTTGTTGTTGTTGTTTTTTTTTTTTTGTTTTTTTTTTTGTTTTTTTTTCTTGTTAGTTTTTTTTTTATGTTTTCTTTTTTTTTTTTTTTATCTTTTTATAAGATTATTGTAGTCGGTCGTATTTTACCCGCAATGAGTTGCTTTTGCAGAATGGACTACTAAGGAGCAAGTTTGTCTCGGTAGTGATATCTATAACCTGCACATGGGACGCATCTATCTATCTATCTATCTATCTATCTCTCTCTCTCTCTCTCTCTCTCTCTCTCTCTCTCTCTCTCTATCTATCTATCTATGTACAGGGGTCTTCAAGTTGCCCATCCCGATTTGAAGGGCGGTGCACTCTATTAACATCGTTCCTGCCAATAATGTTGTTTAAGTATCCTGGTCGTGGATCGAATCCAGGGACTTAGTTATTCAACATGAACGTTTGATTGTTTTGTGGTGTTTGGCGGGTCTGGCACTTGAAAACTAGAAATAGGAGGAGTAGGGTGATATGCAAGGCTGTCGATGTGATAAACCAGTGAACTCAGGAACTGCTACATACAGATTCACATCAAGCCCCCAGTACCAAAAGGAAAGAGACAAACAAATACAATTAAGCGGCCACAAAACGAACAGATGACAAGCAGAATTGGCAACTCTTTCCCATAAAGGTGGCAACTCTGTTACCCAAACTTAACTGAATATATCTTAAACTTACGTAATCGTTAAAAGAAAAACATTAGAAAGTGAAACACTACGTAACACAAAAAGTACCACAATGAAAGTACCGCCTTGGAACGGTCAGTCATGAGGGGGGATGGAGAGGGGGGTATGTGGTGGGGAGGGGATATTAAGCTAGCGTTATGGGATCCCAACCCTCGCCCTCAGCTTCCACGGCTTCCTTATATATATATATATATATATATATCGTTCGGTCAACGTGGAGGTCTTCCGACCCATCCATGAATCGATAATAGCAACAATAAGACAAATACATCATAGATAAAGCGTATAATAAAGCAAAGATGAGGACTCAACAGAACAAAATATAAGAGAAAAGTCCAGGGAGTGCCACAATCACAAACCGCAGCCCTTCCCAGACACCAAGAGGAAGAGGAAACCGACAAATCCAAACAAGCACAAATCGAACAAACGTACGAAAAGCACTAAGATTAGCTTCCCCAAGCGAGGTAATCGCAATGCTAAAAGGACTGAAAAACACAAGAACATAATGACACAAGAAACAACGTGTTGAGGCAACTGGTATGTCAAACAACACCACTGGAATATTGGAGCAAAAGCCCAGTCAGCTATATCGGACCGTCATCGGCCCGTCAGGGTAGCTGACGGGCCGATGACGGCCCGATGTAGATTTACGTAGAATGCTAGCTGGGAGAAAACCAAAAGTTGAACACCGGCGAGCCGAGAAACAGATATAAAAATTTCCGGCCTAGACCCTCGAATGAATAGTTCTGAATCCCGACCGAACGGCGTGCAATTAAAGAGGTAAGCAAAGTGGTCAACCGTGATTGAAGTAACCGCTAAGCAAAATAGAAGGGAAGGCAATGGTCAGGAATCGATACAATTATCCCACACCTCCCATCAGAGATATCAAAGGGAAAGAAAGCAGACTCTTTTATGAAGTCAGTGTTATTCCCCTTTCGTTTATAACATATGACAATTTTACTAAATTTATTAGAAAGTTTAGGTTTCCCTACATTTGACGTTTATTGTACTGCTGACCGTTCTGATAAAAATCTCAACGGTTGCCTTAGGAAACAAAAACACATTACAGACAGAAAATGGGAGTCTCGGTTTTAATGAGATTCTTCATAAGCAGTAATGTTTACAACACTGCTTACGCCCTCTAGCTTATACATAAACGGAATTCCATTTTCAAAGATGCAACAATGGACCCAATGATTTCAAAGGAAGTGAAAAAATAATCTGCACCAAGGCAGTGGTTCCGATGTTGTTCTTACTCTGTGTAGCTTTGAGTTCATTTACGAGGCGATTGATATAATTTTAAAGTCTTGCCTTGTGTTTTGTCCTCGTGTTTTTTCAGTCCTTTTAGCATTGCGACTATCTCGCTTGGTGACGAAAGAGCTGGTCTGTGTGCTTTTCGTGCGTTTGATTGTTTTGCGCTTGTTGATTTGAGTCTCTTTCCTCTTCCTCTTGGTGTCAGAGATTGGCTGCGACTTTGTAGCACTCCCTGTACTTTTCAACTTTTTTGCTATACACTAAGTCACCATAAAATTCAGATTCCGATAGGCCTTATAGCAGAAGTGGTGTTAGTTCGATATCGTATTTAGAGACCATTTCGTAGTGTCGACGATTACACTTAGAAAAAAGTTTTCTAAAGTATGATACCGATACCCCTGCTAGTTTGGCAGTCAAAGTTTTATTACAAGCATTGAAGCCAGCCAAATGACTAGACACTCTTGCAAACCGAATAAGATGAGAAATGTAAACGCCATAAGAGGAGGCACGAGGAACGTCGCCATCCCAAAACGGGAAATTAACAATGTCAAAATCAAAATCATCGCGTTTGTTATAATTTTTACCATCATGAAAACATACCTATATAATTTAGACCCTCTTAAATCCCACTTTTATATTCAAAAAGTTGGTTTACATGGGTATACATTATTTGTCTTATTTCTGCTCAAAAGCATAGAGTGTGGGTACTTGTCAGAACCGGCCCATCGAGGCGGTTCTATTGATTACCCACAATCTATGTTTTGAGCAGAAATATGAAAAATATTAGAATTTTTATCAGAAAACTTTCAGTTTTTGGTGGCGAAATTTTCAATAATGTAGCGTGAAATCGGGTCTCCTACGAAGTCAAGCACTGCGGTCACCCATCCAGGTACTAACCGCGATCTCCGTTGCTTAACTTCGTAAAAAAAGCCAATCACTCTACCAGTGTCGCCATAAAAGCCGACTTCCACAGCGAGGCTGTAGAAGTGATATATATATACTATTTATTCCGTTACATTTCTCCCCCTCTTCTCTTGACTTCGTCCCGAAGTCACACACGCCTCACAAGGCAAACTCGAGGGCGGAGCCTATGCAACACACTAAAGACACTGTCTTCAATCCCACCGCTGCCACCAATGTAGCGTGAAACCGGGTCATCTACGAAGTCAAGCACCGCGGTCACCCATCCAGGTACTAACCACGATCTCCGTTGCTTAACTTCGTAAAAAAGTCAATCACTCTACCAGTGTCGCCATAAAAGCCGGCTTCCACAGAAAGGCTGTAGAAGTGATATATATACTATTCCGTTACATTTCTCCCCCTCTTCTCTTGACTTCGTCCCGAAGTTACACATGCCTCACTAGGCGGAGCCTATGCAACACACTATGGACACTGTCTTTCATCCCACCGCTGCCACCAATGTAGCGTGAAACCGGGTCGTCTACGAAGTCAAGCACCGCGGTCACCCATCCAGGTACTAACCGCGATCTCCGTTGCTTAACTTCGTAAAAAAAAGCCAATCACTCTACCAGTGTCGCCATAAAAGCCGGCTTCCACAGCGAGGCTGTAGAAGTGATATATATACTATTTATTTCGTTACAATATTTAAATAGGAGTGTTTTCGTAATGCATTAAACAAATGCAAATCTGAAAATGCGGCTAAGGTGACAGTAGAATTAGCTCTTTTCAGTTGCAATTCAGTAGGATAAATTTGAGTGATTTCCTACAAAATAAGGATTGTCGATATAAAAAAGGTCGTTCAAATATCTGGAAGTTGAGTTAAAAGCTTCAACAATATCAGCGTGTGTATCGTCAGAAAGAGACATCATAACATCTCTTTTATAACAAAACAAAAACAAATCGGCTACAAAAGCAGCACAAAAGGAGCACAATTAGTACCCATTGGAATTCCCACATGTTGTCTGTGTAACTAAGTGCCAAATCTAATGAAATTGTTGTCTAAAAGGTATAATAATAAGTCAAAAAACGTTTTGACAATACAAAAGTTTAAACCGGTTTTGGTCATCAGAAGTAAAAATGCATTCCTATCATTAAAAACAAGATAAAGAGACCCTTCCTTTTGAAAAGTACACTCAGTTCAGTCCGTAAGGTCTTCTTTATTTAAATTATGGGGCAAAGTTGTATAAAGCGTAGAAAAATCATATGTTGACAAACTGGGCGCGCGAAATGCATTTAACTTTAATACCTGATCTGAATTTTTAATTGATCAAAACAGACTCCTGCCGGGTCTTTCGTAATTTTTTCACAATATCTATTTACATGAGTTTTGATAGCAGTAAGGCAAGAAGTTAATAATTAAGGAATTTCAGTAGTGGTACAGAAGCTTGTATTAGCGAAACACCGTGCTTTATATGTTTTTTATACCCCGCCACACAATAGTGGCGGGGTATTATGGTTTCACGTTGGTCGTCCGTGTATCCGTCCGTCCGTGCGTCCGTCGTACGTCCGTCCGTCCGTCCGTTTTTCGTTTCCGGATGATAACTTGAGTAAACATCAATGGATGTTCACCAAACTTGGTGTGTGCATTGATATTGTGGAGATCTGGTTCGGTATTGCTAATGGGCAAATTTCGTCAAATTTTTACGGAGTTATCTGCCCGAGACACGCCCATATTTTCGTTTCCGGACTATAACTTGAGTAAATCACAAGGGATTTTCACCAAACTTGCTATATGCATTGATGTTAAGGAGATCTGGTTTGGGATTGCTAATGGGCAAATTTCGTCAAATTTTTACGGAGTTATCTGCCCGAGACACGCCCATATTTTCGTTTCTGGATGATAACTTGAGTAAATAACAAGGGATTTTTATCAAACTTGCTATATGCATTAACATTAAGGAGATCTGGTTTGGGATTACTAATGGGCAAATTTCATCAAATTTTTACGGAGTTATCTGCCCGAGACACGCCCATATTTTCGTTTCCGAACGATAACTTTAGTAATTAACAAGGGATTTTAACCAAACTTGCTATATGTATTGACATTAAGGAGATCTGGTTTGGAATTGCTAACGGGCAAATTTCATCAATTTTTACGGAGTTATCTGCCCGAGACACGCCCATATTTTCATTTCTGAATGATAACTTGAGTAAGTAACAAGGCCTTTTAACCAAACTTGCTATATGCATTGATATTATCAAGATCTGGTTTAGGATTGTTATCTGTCCCTCCGTCATTTTCTTATTTTCTTTCCCGACATTTTCGCAACGATAACTTTAATACATAAACACATAATTGCTATGGCGGGGTATTATGCTTGCGGTGCTTTTATTTGTTTTTGTTGTTGTTTTTTATGTATAAAAAAAGTAAGAGAAAACTCCAGGGAGTGCCACAAATCACAAGCCGCAGCCCATCCCAGACACAAAGAGAAAGAGGAAACAGACAAAACCAAACAAACGCAAATCGAACAAACGTACGAAAAGCACTAACATTAGCTTTCTCTACCCCAAGAGAGGTAACCGCAGTTCTAAAAGGACTGAAAATTGAAAGAATAAAATAACACAAGGCAAGACTTAAAACAAATCGCCTCGTAGGATAAACTACAAAGCGACAAAGAGTAAGACTAACACCGGGACCACCGCCTTACGACGGTCAGTAGAATAAACCACTGGTGGTTCAAAGCATTTTTACGGCCAGTCAGCTTCAAACTGAGTCCCGATGCTACACTTAATACAGAAATACATACAAATTCGGTTCGCATAAAGGCACACAACTCAGTCAATGCATCAAAGCGAAAACATAAAAATAAAATTAATCACTATGATAAACAAAATAGAAGGGAAGGCAATGATAAACAAAGTAGTTGTGGTCATGGTACCCAAGCCATAATCCAAACTCGTAAATCCATAAACGAACGACGAATCAGAATGTTCAGACCAACAGACATGGACCCCAGAATAAAGGGTGTAATCAGGCGTCCGCGGATAGTAAGCATTACTTCGTAAGCAAGATTCGGCCACCATGCCCATAGGCCTGAACGAAGGAAATGTAGGTAGAAGCGCATGTCCGGGATTTCGGAAGTCTAATGGCTTGTCATTGGCAGAAACATCAGATACAACTCTGGAAACTGCCACATTGTAGGGATTGACCAGATTATGATGTCTCCCATAGAACGTCTTAAGTGTTGCTACCAGTTTGGATTTTTGATATTCCTGTCTCAACAACTTTGTATAGTGAGCACTTTTCCCCGCTCTATGAAGTCCAGATAATCTGAACAGGCTCTGGCATAACGGATTAACTGTGATATGTAAACGCCGTATGCTGGTGCAGAAGGGATATTACTGCTCAGGAATGGAAAGTTAACAATGGGAAAATTGAAGTCATCCCGTTTGTCGTAAAGCCTAGTAGTAAGCTTTCCATTGTCAATGTAGAGATAACAATCCAAGTATGAGGAGGGGTCTGCAGTCTCCATTGTTCACTGTGGTATACCGGACAGTAGCTTCAAACGGAACTTAAATCTAACTTTTCGGAGCAATTCAGAAAACTTATTAACCGTTATAAAAGAATTGGCTATAGCCTGGATATTATGCGGCAGACTGCATGCCTAGTTGCCAACGCAATCATTGTTGATGGCTATGCTTCACTCTTTAATTGCACGACGGCGGTTCGGGCCCCACTCAATGACGGCCTCTTCGTAAAACTTTAACCAGTCGGTTGGGGCTTCACGGTATTTCTTTGGCTTGGCCCGCCTTGGTTCAACTATTGGTTTTCATTTACTCTGGCATACAGTAGAATTTGCCATGAGTACTCATCTTTGTTTATTATAGTGATTAATTTGAGTTTTATGTTTTCGCCTTGATGCATTGACTGAGTTGGGAGCCTTTATGCGAACCGAATTTTATGTATTTCTGTATTAAGAGTAGCATCGGGACCCGGGTGAAGTTGGCTAGCTGTAAAATTGCTTTAAACCCCACCGGTGGTTTATTCTACTGACCGTTCTAAGGCAATGGTCCCGTTGTTACTCTTTGTTGCTTTTTGGTTTATTCTACGAGGCGATTTGTTTTATGTCTTACCTTGTGTCATTTTGTTCTTGTGTTTTTCAGTCCTTTTAGCATCGCGATTACCTCGCTTTGGGAAGAGAGGGCTAATCTTAGTGCTTTTCGTGCGTTTGTTCGATTTGTGCTCGTTTGGATTTGTCGGTTTCCTCTTCCTCTTGGGGTCTGGGAAGGGCTGCGGTTTGTGATTGTGGCACTCCCTGGACTTTTCTCTTACCTTTTTTTGCGACTCTGTCAGACCGTTAATCACAAACTTGGGGTTTATATTTCAGGTAGGTCACTTGTTTATTTTATTTTATTTTTTATTGTTTTTGATTACAGCCAGCCCGTTTGGATGTTCGCAGAATCAAGATTAGATAATAATTGTTCACTCGTAATAGCAAAGTGCTGGAGAAATGGCCTTCTAGTCGGGAGAGACTTTAAGACTCAATGGACGATCACGGCGAATATGGCGTTTTCACTTCGACTGAGCGTCAAGAAAATGTATTTTCCAATAATTATCTCAGTCAAAAGAAAGACCTGTTTGACCCTTAGAACGCGAAAACCATTTCCTTCGTCATATACAATCACTATTTAGCCCAGTTTCCCGGTAATATGATTTTCGACGGATAAACAGTATAACACTGTCTTAGAGAAGACTGTCCGCAGTCTTGTCTTAGATGCTTTCTTGACTGTCCGCAAACTTGTGATTATAGGAGATACAGGTAGTGGATATTTTTCAACTGGTTTTAACCCATTTATGCCTAGTATCCAATAAAAGGGACAGTGGCAAAAAGTGTAGACCCAGATCAGACACTGTAGAACGTGGCGTCTGATCAGGGTCTGCACTGTTTGCATTAAATACAGACATTGTTATGAAACATACTACTTATAAAACTAACAAGACCCCTTTCTGCTGGAAATGGATCGGTCCAAAGAGATAAGGTAGAAGAGTGTATTTCAGCCATTTGTTTTATGGATACTGATCTAGAAACATGCCTCATGGCATTATCTCGTCAGAGTAACTACAAACGGGGATTAACTAGCATTTCTTCGTCTGTTTTGAAAAGGAGATCCTTTTGAAGCAAGGATATTAAACAAAATATGAATATACAAGGCTAGGTTTTATTGAGTGGCTATCAAAAGTAGTTGTCGGCGACAAGGTATATTCCAAATAATCAAAAATAAGTTATTTATCCCAAGGGACCAGGAAATATTAACTGCACTATGGGAAGGTACCGATAGAGGTTTAAGGCCCCACACTGCACTGAACAACAGCTACATGTTCTGAAAATGATATCTTCTGTACAGCAAGTACAACAAACAAAATACATTCCACACTTTGTTGTACAGACTTCAGATCTCTCCCAAAAATGAAACTAAATATATATTGTTTGAATTGAGCCACGTCACGAGAAAATCTGTTTTGTCATAGGTGAACAGCAAAGGTGCAGATCAGTCCGCGCATCCGCGCAGTCTGATTAGCGTATTGAAGGAGAGCACAGTGTAAAATGTCTGTATGGTATAGCTATAAATAACTTTTTAAAACCATAAATAGTGATGCAAGATTGATCAAACTATTCGCAACGTTGAAAGTATAATACCTGTAACTGTTTTAAAAAATGAGACTTTGAAGACTCTAACTGTCTTCAGTAGCCTAGCAGACCGGTTTGAGTCTTACATAGTAGCAAACCCCTGAAGCAGTTGTTTTCTCATGGTGTGGCTGGATTGTGTTATTTCGAGTTGTTGTTAATTTGATAAATATATCTCAACAATCAGAGCTTGTCGCAATAAGTCATTACAGAATCGGTGTACACTGTGGTCAGTCTCTTTATGGCATCTGTGAGATATGGCCATATAGACTATTGTGACAAATAGTTAAGTGTATACTTTTAAATTAATAGAATAAATAAATATCCTCTTTACTTTATAATATATCTTATATCCTATATCAGATATCTTATATACCAAATAAGATATCTTATATGTCAAACTAGATATCTTATATGGTATCTATACTACTAAAAGAACGAAACAACTAGAAAACGGTAAAAACTTGCTGCGATTGGTTGGTTTAAATTAATGACGATATTGTTCTTATTGATAAATTTTATATCTAATTTCTGGAATTTTAATGAGTTTTTCAGTTTGTTTTTTTTTTTTTTGTGGGGAAACAGACAATACTTTATTCAAATTCTCCCAAAGTAGCTTCTCGATTTTTTTTTCTAGTTTATCTTATACATTACACTATATTAATTATATTATTTTCTATATCAGATGTTATATATCAAATATAAGATACCTTTTTAGATTTACTAAAGAAAACATCTTTTAAAATGTTATATTAGATATCTTATACGTTTTAGCAATATAGATATCTTAAAAGTTATATCACATATCTTATATAAATTTGAGGGAAAATAAAACCAACAACAAACAATTATCCCCTCAAGGCGAAAATTTCGCAGAAATGGTCCAGTCACAAATATCACAACATCTCCAAACCGGTCATACTCAGAAGAGAATGTATAAAACATTCAAATCCTTAAATTAAAAAGTTGAAATTTATAAAATGGCATTGAAATCATCATCTAAAACACGGCTGTTCTTGCCAATTGAGATTCATTCGTTTCATGCAGTCATGACGTAATGTAAACTTATCCTGGTGTTAGTCTTACTCTTTGTTGCTTTGTGGTTTATTCTACGAGGCGATTTGTTGTATGTCTTTCCCTGTGTCATTTTGTTCTTGTGTTTTTCAGTCTTTTTAGTGTTGCGATTACCTCGCTTGGGGAAGAGAGAACTAATCTTAGTGCTTTTCGTACGTTTGTTCGATTTGTGCTTTTTTGGATTTGTCGGTTTCCTCTTCCTCTTGGGGTCTGGGAAGGGCTGCGGTTTGTGATTGTGGCACTCCCTGGACTTTTCTCTTACCTTTTTTTTAGTGCTTTTCGTACGTTTGTTCGGTTTGTGCTTGTTTAGATTGTCGGTTTCCTCTTCCTCTTGGGGTCTGGGAAGGGCTGCGGTTTGTGATTGTGGCACTCCCTGGACTTTTCTCGTACCTTATTTTTATCATTCACTTTCAAAGGAGATTTTATTGTTAACAAAGTTTAGCCTGCGTATAGTAAAATTTTCTGGTCGAGACCGTGGATACATTCATTTTTTAATCGGTATTTAAATTATACCGTATTTATCCTAAGTTTTCGGATGCTTTAACTTCTTACCATAGTTGTCCTAAACTTTGGAATAGTCTACCGCCTCTTGATGCGTCTGTTATATTGCTGTAATGTATGGCAAACACTTTATAGACCCTGGTAAGACGCCACGTACTGTGGCATCTGATATGAGTCTACACTGTTTACAAAGGCTTATCTCTCTCAATACTTAGAGTTTTTACGGCAATTACCTCACAAACAAACACTCCTTGAATTTTAGTAAAGCCTATCTAAATGGCACTTATACGCATAACAAAAATAAATCATGACAGAAGAACCGCCTTGGAACTGTCAGTGAAATGGTGGGGGGTCGGGGGGGGGGGGGGGAGGGGGGTGGTTAAATCGATTTTACGTGGCCACAATCCTCGCCCTTACATCTGCCGCGGTTTAGACACATAATTTGTTCAGCCCGCATGAAGGCTTCCATCATGGTTTATTTTTGTTATAGTTCGTCTTTGAATGTGTGTGTCGCTTACATCTTTTTGTTTTGGATAGCGATTTGGCCACTTTGTGGGAAAGTAACTGTCCGTTTGGCTTTCTGCTAGTGATGTTTCCATTAGGGTCCAGTTATTTCGTGTTTGTGTTTCTTTCCCTTTGATGTCTCTGATGAGAGGTGTGGGATAATTGTATCGATTCCTGATCATTGCCTTCCTTTCTATTTCCTAACTCATCAGTGCTACATCTCCAAGAACACAAAAAATCAACAAATTACAGAGATGAAACAACGATGAGGACTCGACAGCACGAAACAACCGAAACGCTAGAGCAAAAGAAAACCAACAGTAAGACTCCGGTAGGCCCGACCAAAGATAAATCTTCAGCTGCATGTTTAAGGTTTCTATTATAGAAAAATGTTACACCTAAATATTTATATTCATCTGTTATTTCAATCTTATTTCCTTTCTATAAAAAACGGAAGTTTTCATATTTTCGTCTGCCTTTGCTGAAAATCACCTTTTTTTTTTTTTTTTTTTTTTTTTTTTTTATATATTTACTTGAAATTTCCACTTATGACAATAATGTTCCAAGTTGGTAATGCAACTTTGTAAACCTTTCAGGCATTAAAAGTAAGTCATCTGCTAAAAAGGAGGTGATTCAAGGGTGAGCCATCCAAATATACAGGGTCATATTTAAAAACTTCATTAATATTTGGCCATATCATTAATGTAGATATTAAACAAGGTGTGCTTAAACTATCACCCTGCTTAACCCCTTTATCATTTGATATAAGATTTGAGCTTAGATTATCTTTTTTGACACAAAATTATGTTGTGGTATACATATGTTTAATTATTTCAAATATATTACCATTCACCCCAATATTATGTAATTTCTGGAATAAGCCCTGTCTCCAGACAGAATCAAATGCTTTCGAAAAATCGACAAAGCAGGCATTTTTATCAACCTATGTATTTATTAAACTGCGTTTTAACAATAAATATTTGGTCAGTTGTCCTATAATTAGTTCTGAAGCCTGCCTGATTATCTTCTAGTAGGTTATTATCACTCAAAAAGTTTGAGATTCTCATTTGTATGCTTTTGGTAAAAAGTTTACCTAAACAACTACATACACTTATGACTCTATAATTTTCGCAGTCATACATTGATGCTCCTTTATGTATAACTGAAATGTATGAAATATTCCAGACAGTTGGAAATTTTCTTAAATTGTTAAGCTTTGTTAAATAATTTAACAAGGGGTAATACTATAATATCTGCACCATATTTCAAAAATTCATTCTTATATTAATTAAGCCCTGAACTAAATACATGTACGTCACATCGTCCCAAATTTAAGTATCTTGGGAAGGACTGCGGTTTGTGATTGTGGCACTCCCTGGACTTTTATTTTACCTTTTTTTTTTGACCGGCAGAGTCTCTATCTGACTATCATTATCTTCTCAACAAATCCTACTACATGACATGACGGAAGTAGAGACGACATATAGTTGTAAAAGTGTTTAATGATGCTGACGTTGTGGTTGACACTTCTGGACAGTATTACAATCTGCAGTCGCGATAACCATTATCAACGGAAGTCGATATAGCCTTAGGTCATACATTTTAAGTCGACATAAAGCAGAAAAAGTCAACTGAGTATCTCAATATTTAGACATCAATTATATGTCACCATAGACAAGGTAATACTTTATTGGTTCTAGTGTTGTTTTTTTTTTTTCTAAAATTTTTTCCTATTCTATTCTATTCCCACAAGTATCGCATATAGCCTCTAATAAGTACTGTCTTTGTTATTTGACGGACAATTCGTAGTTTATGCACCATAGAAGGAAAAAAAAATAATTTAGATCATTTAAGTCGAAACATTTTATTCTTTTGATTTATTATGTACATCTAATTTTCACCGGTTTAAAGGCTAAGACACGTGCTTCACTGCTCAAAATGAGCATCCCAACTTTTATCGATATAGAAGTAACTGACCAGGTAAAATTATAACAACGAGGCACCTACCCACCTACTATGAATTTTATTAATCTATCTATAAATCTCAGATTAAACGGAATAATTTTATCCAGGAATTACTTTCCCAGATGTGGAACCCTTTACTTGTCATTAGTTTTCGTGGCAATCCATGACTGCCATCTGGAGTTGATCATACATGCCATATGTCACACTGTGAGATAAAATCTCTGAGAATTTGGTCCATCTCACAAAAAATTCAATCTCAAAAAAATTCACAAACCATTTTACAACAGGTTTTAATTAGAAACAAACACGTTGCGCAGTGTTCTCACTTGTAAGCATCACATAAAAAACAAAAAAAAACAAAAACAACAAAAAAACAAACAAAAAAAACAACAACGGGTAACTGGACTTACCGAAACGAAACCGACTATTAAAAATATAGGGAAAGAATCCAATTTACATTTATGGCACTGGTTTCTGGTTTCGTTTTAGTATTCTTAGTAACTGAAATGCATATGTGCATAAAAGAGACACAATGGGACTAATTTTGATAGAATGAAACAGAGAATTACGTTAACAAGCGCAAAGACGATAAGAATTTTAATAGCATGTAACTATTATGTAAAATATTTATACTGGGTATCTACCTATCTGTCTGTCCGTCCGTCTGCGTTCCTTCAAAAAGGTTCTTCTATCTATTTGGGGTCCTTTAAAGTTCTGATCAAGACAGTTTATCTAAGCCACGGAATGTGGTATATATCAGGAATAATTACTCTATGTAATCTGTCATCCTCTCGATAATCGGGTAATTGGATTGCATTTAAGTCACAATCAAAAAGGTTCTATCTATTTGCGGTCCTTTAAAGTTCTGATCAAGACTGTTTATCTAAGCCATGGAATGTGGTATTAATCAGTAATAATTACTCTATGTAATCTGTCGTCCTCTCGATAATCGGTTAATTGGATTGCATTTAAGTCACAATCAAGGGTGTGTTAGTGCTTAAACTGCTTTAATCATTTTTTTTTTTTTGCAAAGAAACTATTTTTTTTTTGTTCATTTATTTACTTATTTATTCCATACACATGGCAAGATTGAAAGAAAAAAACAAAAAGAACAACAACAAAAAACTGTCCTATATGCATATGTATTTTGGCTCTTCTAAATGATATAAGAATATATTCCGCTAAATCAATGACTAACAGCATTTTCCTATATTTTTAATGGTCCGTTCTGGTATTTCGGAGGCGTCACAGTAAATGAGGCATAATCATTTGGTATTATTTTCCTCCTCAGTGCAGATTTTATACTGTATATATGTTGGGTTCAGGACAACTCGGCCCAAAGACAAGTTGGCCCAGGACAACTCGGCCCATAAAAAAGTCGGCCCAAGACAACTCAGCCCAAGTTGTCCCAATTTCACAAGACAACTCGGCCCAGGTCGTCCCAATTTCAGAAGCCAACTCTGGCTGGTTTCCAATGCCTGAAATAAATTGCATTTCTGAAAACACTGTGTACCAGGAATAAACTCGAGATCGCACCCTCAGAAAAAAAAAACAAAAAAAAACCAAAAACAACAAAAAACACCGTTGCATTGTTGCATCTTTATTTATTGTTATAGATATTTTTCTGATTACGTTTCGAAATACACTGGTAGTCTTCATCGTTACCTGAGCAGATGCAAAAGGAAAATATCACTTTTAAACTAAATACCATAAATAATTCCATCTCTTCTAATAGGACATAATTTCACTCGTGCTTCGCACTCGTGAAAGCTCTAATATTTCAGAACATTTGATGAATGTATTTCTGGTATTCACCATTACGAAAACACGCCTATATAATTTTGACCCCCTTCAACCCCACTTTTATATAGTAAAACTGGGGTTAACAGGGGTATACATTATTTTTCTTATTTCTGCTCAAAAACATAGATTATGGGTACTCGTTAGAACCGCCTCGGCGAGGCGGTTCTAACGAGTATCCACAATCTATGTTTTGAGCAGAAAATATGAAAAATATCAGAATTTTTATCTGGAAATTTTCCTTTTTTTGGTTGTAAAATTTTCAATACATTTGAATAGGCGTGTTTTCATAATGCGTCGAAAGGGTAAATATCTTCCATTTATTCCCTGTTCAAAGCTGAGCAAGTAGTAATACAAAGTTTTTGATGGAAATGTTTATGCACGGGCGGACGACGGCCAACGGGATACAGGACGGTCAAAATTAAGTCATCTTTCATATATATATATATATATATATATAAAAATAAAAAAAAAAAAAAAAAAAAAAAAAAAATAGTAGGTATTTCAGTTGAGGAAGAGATAGTTTGACTTACAATGTCCTCGATAGATTGGTCTACATCGATGTCAGTACTTTCATTCAGCTCAGGATGTCTGACGCGGAGGCAGGTTGGAAGTAAATTCAAAAGGCAACTGCGATGAAGCTGGAGATGTTGTCGATTGTTTCTCTCTCCACTGGTTCTATTTCCGAGCCTCGGCCCTGAAAATAAATAACATAGCTCCAGATAAGGCACGTTTTCATCCAAAAAGTACTGATATTTTTCTGCACGAAAACATATGTCGTGGGTACTCATCAGAAGCGCCGAGGCCACAACATATGTTTTCATGCCATAGAAATAATAATAATAATATGTGGATATCCCCTCTATGTTAAATTTTCACTATTTTGTGCTTTCATGATTGTCAGTGAAAATAATTTCATTTGCGAATTGTTTCTCATCCATCCTTTTTGCATAACTCCAAATCAGGGCTCTGGAAATTTTGAAATCTGAATCGGTCCAGCCGATGACGATGACGTCATCAATGAGCCCATTTCCAAAAAAAAAAAATGTGTATATCACCTGTCACGAAAACTAATGACAATTGGCAGTCCTATAACTCCTTTTAAATAATACACCTCAGCTCCGTTATATGACGGAAGTCCGGGTACAACGAGCATGATCAAAGCTGGCGTCATCAATAAATACAGTCAGGTATGAAAAAAGAAAGAAAAAAAAAAAAAAAGAAAAAACGGTTTTGTTGTTATTTCCACCTCCGCAGGGTTTTCCTAAACTATTTATAAACAACTGATTCCCGTCTTGTATAAGCGCGAAGACGGCGGGAAACAGGAGAGACGGAACGAAACGACTTTCATGGACCTAATTAGGTCTAATGAAAAAGGCCTGCGTCACGGGCGGTTTTGCAGTTTTCAGTGTTTCAAGATTTAATCAGACTGCTTAAATTTTAAGCACTGACCAATCTTGCCTGGCGCAAGTGGTGCATTACTTATTTTTACTGTGAAATCTACCTTGAATTATACTCGCGTGTTACGGCAATCAACAAAAAAAAAAAAAAAAAAAGAAGCAATCAATTATACCCAGATCAGACGCCGTTGTATGCGACATCTGATCAGGACGTACACGGTTTGGGAATTCATTTATCGAATCTGGGACCGACAAACCGTGCTGAACAAAACAAAAAAGAAGAGGAAGAAAACGGGTGCGTTCAAGCGGTGCATTCTTTTATCACTCTCAGTAAAGCGACCTTTGATCTTTTGGACACGCCGACTGCACCTGGATGTTTTGCAGTCTCGGTGTATTCACACGTCACACAAACGGATTAATTATCAGACTACCGTTACTGATGATTCGTGTTAATCGCTTGTTTACCGCACAAAGGTCAGTGAAGTGTTGATTTTTTGACAATGTTTGGATAATGACGTAATTAATTTGTGTTGCGGGTAGGTTGCCGTTATTCTGCTGTCTCTCCAATATACATGTCAAATGACCGTTTAGAGCCTTTTAACTACCATAATATCGCATTTAAAAGGTGCGCGGACGTTGTCAGTTTGGAAAGACTTGACCGTTTGTGATTTTTTAGACATCATTGATTTGTGAAAATTGGTTGGTTTGGGAAATGTTGGACCGATTTATTAGCGTTTTGGGGTGTTTGAAATCGGTCCAGAATTCTTAATTTCGGTCCAGACCGGCTATTTTTCCGGTTTTCCCGAGCCCTGCTCCAAATATAGATGCGTGGTTGGAATAATTTTAGGATAGTGTGCCATATTCATTAAAATTTCCTCGTGGAGGTTAATCTTACACATACTCATAACACAATAACACATTTGTTGTGTAAAGAACTTAAATAGAAGTGTTTCTAAAATATCCTCCTTATTTCACATGAAATGAAAGTATGCTAATATTAAAGCTATATTTCTATATATCTGCATATGCAACATTTGGTAATGCACTTGAAAAGGTAAAATATAGAGGATATTTGATTTTTTTTTTTTTCATTTAAGATCGTACATTATTTTCACGAGTGGCGTTCATCAGTAAAATAAAATTCGATCTTACACTGAAAAAAAAATTGTTGCTTTTATACATTTATTCAAAATTATTGTCCTTCTGCCTACTCTGAGACTTTTAAGTCTGAAAATTTACTTTTTCCAAGCCATTTCGCGCCAATTTGTCTACTCACCCAAAATTCCATCAAAGGTGGCCTTGTCTCATCATCAGTCTCATCTCTCTCATCGGCTGGGGTAATGAGTTCCAGGATAGAAGGCACATCAAAGATGGTTGTTTCACTCTCGTCATCAATCTCATCTCTCTGATCAGCTGTAGCAATGACTTCCAGGATAGGAGACACATCAAAAGCGCTTGATTCAGTAACTTCTTCTGCAACCTGGAAAAAATTCAAACTGTGTGTGTGTGTGTGTGTGTGTGTGTGACGAAAACACGCGTGTATAATTTTAACCCCATTAATCCCCACTGTTATATAGTAAAACTAAGGTTTACAGGGGTATACGTTATTTTTCTAACTTCTGCTCAAAACCATAGTGGGTGCACGTTAGATCCGCCTCACCCAGGCAGTTCTAACGAGTATCCACAATCTATGTTTGGAGCAGAAATATGAAGAATATCAGAATTTTTATCTGACTTTCTTTTTATAGTAAAATTAGGGTTTATAAGGTTATGTAGTATTTTTTATAATATCTGCTCAAAAACATAGATTGTGGTTACGCATTCGAACCGCCTCGCCAAGTACCCACGCAGAAAATATGAAGAATATCAGAATTTTTTATAATAAAATTTTCATTTCTTATGGTAAAATTTTCAATATATTTGAATAGACATGTTTTGTTAATGGTGTGTTTGTGAAACAGAGATTCTTATCATGGCGCCTGTTGGTGCTTTTTGTTTAAATTTTCTTCGAAGAGAGGGAGCGAGAAAGGGTCTACTCTAAAAGAAGCAATTTTGCTCCTCTGGAGCGAATTCTTTCCTTATAAAGAGTATTTCTATTTACAAGGGAGGCAAAACATTTTTGACAGTTATGTGTTTCCATTCCCTTTAAATCATTATAAAATGCACGTCTAATGTTTGCTTACATGGGTCATCATCTAAAAACTTTTCTCTCATTGAAATGAGACAGCTGAAACTAATGTCTTTCTTTCCTCGCGTCGCCGCAAGATATCCTTCTTTGGTTATTCCTGAAACATTTTAGCATATTGGCAATGCGCTATAATAATAATAATAATAATAATAATAAACATGCGCCTATACAGTTAACAAGTCATAGTACTTTCTAAAACCAACAGAAGCCTCGAAAGGGTATCGAAGAATAAGATCAGACTGCGCGAATGCGCAGGATAATGTAAGCTTTTGATAGTTGCAAGTTATAACTGTTCTCCGCGTGACATGCCTGAAATGATACATTCCAAGGTGTAATGTTTGAAATAAGAACAATCGCTTTTTACGAACGCATGTAACGGACGGGCGGCTCATGTTAGAGCAGTCTGATTAGGATCTGCAATGTTTGCCTGTTTCATTTTGTCGGAGAGTGGTGTGTGGGATGTAGGGGCATTTGCCAGGGTATATGAGAAATGATATTAAACCTGTATCATGTGGTATGAGTAGAACTATTTTAAATACGAGTAAGTATGTTTTGTATATACTGCATGTTATATATATAGAAAGAAGCGTCCCTCTGATGCTCTGCTATAATTCGATTTTTTATGAATACAAACAAGAAACACACGTTAATTGTTTTACCCACCGCCCCGCCCCCCCCCCCCCCCCCCCGCCCCCCTCCACCCCGCTTAAACCCCACTTTTATATTAACAGGGGTATACATTATTTTTCTTTTTTCTGCTCAATCATAGATTGTGGGTACTTGTTGAATTTGTCTCGTAGAGGCGATCCTAACAAGTACCCACAATATATGCAGAAATATGAAAAAATATCAGATTTTTTTTCTGATAATTTTCTTTTTTTTTTTTTTTTTTTTTTTTTTTTGGTGAACAAGTGTCCAATATATATGAATAGGCGTGTTTTCGTAATGATCAATGGAATTATGTCCGTCAAACGGGGAAAATAAAAATTTAAATTCTTGCATAAAATATATTATATAAACGCAACAAATTAATGAACTTCTATGCTGTTTACCCAATACTTTTCCAAAATATCCTCATTTTCGGACTTTGACTTTTTATGTGACGTTACCTGATAAGAGTATGCATCTTAGAAATCTGTCTGTACTTTAGCATAAAAATGAGAACTACCTTTAATACAAAATATTAGAGTGATTAGTAAAATATTTACCAGTATTACACCTCAGATGCTGCCAAGCCTCGCACAGATCACAGGGACCACCACGAACAATCTTACTACACGCAACGCATAAGAAAAAAAACCCCAAAAAAACAAAGAAACAGGCATAATGACTGTAAATATACGAGTTTTAGACACATATGTACGTATTGTACGCAATAGATGCCAAAACTGGATGAGAAGCTTCTGGTGATTTGGCTTGTCTTTATACAGATCATGTCGGCAAATAAAAGAAATAATTTAAACAAAAGTTGGCAATTTGTTGTTGTTCAAACTTACTAATCATTAACCTTTGTCGGTTAAAGTATGACAATTAACACTTTTGTTGCGAATTAACTCATTGTAAATTTCAGTGCTTGTTGTTCATTAATCAATTAGCTTAACATATAATTAAATCAAACACTGAATAGTTTTAAGTTTGAATTAAATGATTAAAGGAGATTAACCGCTGATTACTGATTAAAGGTGATTACCACCCTTCATGAAAGTCTCTAATAATTTTTCTTCGTTTTTTTTTTTTTTTTTTTAAAGTCCGATTTTTTTTCACTTTTTTTTTCATGTCTGAATTCAGATAGATAGATAGATAGATAGATAGATAGATAGATAGATAGATAGATGGGTGAGTTGGATGGATCTCACGCACTTTTATTTTCAATATTGAATAATTTGTTTCGGTCACTTATGCTGCTATAACATCAGATGTCATTTAAGTTAGACTATGTACTTTAGCGATCTGATCTAAGACATCTGCATGTGCTTTTTCTGCATCAGGTACAGAGCAATAAAAATACCACCATCCAATCAGTTTTAATACACTAAGAGGTGCCTGGTCTGATTTTCATTGGCCGAGGTCTTCAAAAGTTGGGGAGTGTTGGGCCGAGTTGTCTTCTGAAATTGGGACGACTTGGGCCGAGCTGTCTTAGGCCGACTTTTTTCTGGGCCGAGTTGTCCTGGGCCGACTTGTCTTTGGGCCGAGTTGTCCGTAATTCTATATGTTTATATATTATATTTATTTGAGAAAATATCTTGTTATTCACATCACCGCAAAATTATTGACTAACAGTATTTTCCCTATATTTTTAATAGTCTGTTCCGGTATTTCGGAGGTGCCCCATTAATAAGGCTTATTCATTTGCTATTAATTTCCTCTTTAGTGTGTTTATTATACTGTATGCATGTTTATATATTATATTTATTTGAGAAAATATTCTGTTATTCATATCGCTGCAAAATTATTGACAAACAGCATTTCCCTATATTTTTAATGGCCCGTTCCGGTATTTCGGAGGTGTCACATTATTGAGTTTTAATCATTTGTCATTAATTTCCTCCTGAGTGCAGGTTTAATACTGTATGTATATTTATATATTACATTTATTTTGGAAAATACTTCGTTATCCATTTATTCCCATTTAAACAGCAGTTTCCCTATATTTTTAATAGTCGGTTTCGGTATTTCGGTTTCGTTTCGGTATTTCGGTTTCGTTTCGGTAAATCTAGGTACCGAAAAACAACAACAACACTTTAGACTATACTAGGGGAGCTCCAAAGTGATGTTAAAGAAAATCATACAGAATTTTGACAAATCTCCCTAAAAATTTTGCCTTATCTCACAGATATTTTAATTTTAGTTCACAGCTTATGGCATGTCGACTGACCTAGGATCCTTAACCTTCTTTCATAAAATCCATTATGGCCTGGTAAATATTGATAAGGCTCAGTATCTGACCTCTGCACCTGGACTGAGACAAAGTAGAGCATCTCACAACTTACTGTATACACAATGTCATATATTCTGACACTTTTTTTTTGTTCATTTATAAATTCAGGAGTCACCTCACTGAGGTGTAGGTCGAATGTACACAGTTAGTAGATCACTATCAGAAAGTATTACTGTTGGAAGTTTTCTTCCTTTTCTCAATCTGATTGATTGAATGATTAGGTAAAAATATGATTGACTAATTGTCTAATGGAAAGGTATTAATTTTGGGTGAAGGTCAGTCCTGTTGAAACTAGAATAGGACTGATGCTAAAGAGATCATCCAGCTCATCAATTTGAAGCAGTGTTCAAAAGAACTAATTCAAAATGGTTTTCAGCTTTTACATCTATTCACAGTATCTAGTTATGATTATTATTCCCTATATTTCCACAATATTGTCAACACTTAGACAGGCAGCTCACTTATTCCCCCACCCCCACAAAAAAAAAAAAAAAAAAAAAAAAAAAGAAAAGAAAAAAAAAGAGAAAAACAATGGCAGCCCCCTTGACACCCTGCTCAATCTGTTGATTTCTTATGTTTATCTGTTGTGCCATTTGTTATTGACAACCCTGTGTTAACCTGGAATGTACATCCGATCAGATGTTACAAGAACAGATTACATGGAGCAAAATACCCACATCTGAAAGCAACAGATACATTTTCTATAAATTTTGATTGTTGATTGTACTGTCCCCATTTCTTTTCAAATGTCCCGGACTTTTTGGAGGGTATGGGCCCCTGGGCCCCAAAACTGAAATTCCTGGCTTGAACACTGGTCCACCCAAATGTTTGCTATCCCCCCCACCCCCACACTTTTTTTGTGCTAAATTCTAAATTAGTGCGGGGCACAGTAACATAGTGATTAGAGCTGATCGAGTTTTAAAAGAGAGATAGCACAGTCTTCGCAAAATCTTTTCTTCTGATGCAGGACAGCTGTCAAACAAACTGTAATGTTTTTCAGGACAGATAAGTATCTGCTGGACTGAAGGCATATTTGTTGTCAGAATATTATTTTCTTTGCTAAGATTCACAGGACATTTGTCAGACAGACTAAAAGTTTTTGCAGAACAAACTGAAGAAATGCTTATTTTGTCAGGCACTCCTGCACTTTTTGCGAAGACTGATAGCATGTATGGTTGGTTGTGGTTGAATTTAACACTAATGCCTGGCTGTCTTAAGTGTTCACCGACTATTTTATTTTTTGTGGTAAGTTTTTTAAGAATCTGCAGGCTTCCCAGACTTGGAATCATTCCCATAGACACTTGGGGGATTAGTAGTTATATTGTCCAAATTTGATCTCTTGCATTTCTTTATCCTCCGTTTTGCATTTGTGTATTTTGAACAACATACCAACTGCCAAGTCAGACTGTTTTTCCCCCGTCTAAACACGCTTTTGGAAAAATGATATTTGATGGTAAGTTATCTATACAAGGAGTGACAGACCATTTCTATTTTTTTCTTGAATTTTCACAATTCTGACAACACAGCCTTAAACTTTAATCCAAGACAAATAGAATGCTGTTTAGGTCATCAATATCTATCAAGGAATAAAAAAGAGTAACAGGTTTGAGCAAAGGCGGTTGATAAATTTTGTGGATAAAAAATTGAGCAGCTGTTCTACCTGGATAGTGTGCCGGACCCTGTACTCATCTCCGATAGTGGGGATTTTCTCATTACTCACCATGTACATTTTGTATTTTGTTTGGAACAGTAGTCTTATAAATAGCGAAGGCGCAAAAAATCGCTTGTATATCTTGGGTTAAATTTACACTCACTTTGTTGGGAATTCCCTTGGGAATAGCTAGAAATAGTTTCTTTGAGGTCCTTTCCATAAAGGCAATTTTCAACACTATCAAATAAATACTCACTTTCCGAATCTGATTGTCTCTTTTTCTTTTTTTTTTATCTGAATAAAAATTTGAAAAATCCATCTTTCAAAATATAATATGGAATAATTGATTTGATTAGGGCAGTTCTCTATTTCATTTATTGAAGCATGGTTTGCATGGTGATAGATAGGAATGGTGAATATGGCCACACTGTTGTCATTCCTAACTATACAAATGATAAGTAACTCTGTCGAGTTGAAATCAGTTCTTGCAATTTTTTATGTAAACTCTCTCAAAAGAGATCAGGTTTTCTTTTAACACAAATCCCCACCAATCAGGGTTCAAATTTAACTTTTTTGACAGCTTGCTAAAATTAGCAAGTGGCATTATTTTTTACTTGCTAAACCTTTCAGCCAACTTGCTTTTTCACACTTATAAACGCTGTTAAATGTGGCTTTAAACCTTAGCACTCTGGGTAAAAATTTCAGCAGACATTTTAGAATATTTTTCTAATTTTTCCCAGAAAAGAGGTTTTGACATTACATGCAAATTGTCTCCATGGGAAAAGAGGTTTTGACATTACATGCAAATTGTCTCCTATGGAGACAATTTGCATGTAATGTCAAAACCTCTTTTCTGGGAAAAATAAGAAGAATATAATCATTGCTTTTGGAAAAGAAATTGCAAAACTTCAGCAACAATGTCTCAGGTTCTGCCAATTAAAGAGAATCTTTCCAACTTGCTAGAATTAGCAAGTGATGGAAATTGCAGCTTGCTTTTTGAGGAAATCAACCAGCATTTAGCAAGTTAGCAAGTGCTAAAATTGATCCCTGACCAATAAACATAAATAGATCACATGCACAGGCTCCTGGCTTACCTAAGCACGGCCATGTTATTCCGGAAACGAAAATTTTAATCTCCGTTAAATCTTTGGCATTTTGTCAGATATTGGCAGTGCTTGTTCAGGAAAAGCATAGCTGTGCTTAGCTAAGCCGGGAGTCTAGGGTTAGATAGTGCAGATAGTGTAGAGATTTCCTGTGAAAATATTTACCTACAATGTTCTGCTTGAAGCTGGCTGGCAGACCTGGTGTAATACATTGTATAAGATATTTAAACTTGTTTTCAGACTTTAGAGCTGCGAGCTTACTTGAAGGAATTAGGAGGTGATATATCAGCAGAAAATACTGGAGATGCAATCAGAGACTTGCTACAGTGTGTGGAGGCCAGTGACATTTGCTGGAAAGAACTTAACAATGATGCAGGTAACATGAACACTTAACCGTTACCTCTCTATGGGTAGATTCAGCTTACAACAAACTGATAATATTTTTCTTATTATACCCGGGGTATCGTGGTGTCAAGTTGGCTGTCCGTGTGTCCGTCCGTCTGTCTTATGTTCGTCCATCCGTATTTTCGTTTTCAGACAATAACTTGAGTAAACATGGCAATGGATTTTCACCAAACCTGGTGTGTGCATCAATTGATATAGTGGAGATCTGGTTTGGAATTGTTATTAGGCAAATTTTTGACAGAGTTATCTACCCGCCATACATCAGTATTTTCATTTCCGGATAATAACTTTAGTTAATTTTAGTGGATTTTCACCAAACTTGATGTGTACATTGATATTGTGGAGATCTGGTTTGGGATTGCTGATGGGCAAATTTCTGTTATCTGCCCGCGACACGTCCATATTTTCATTTCTGGATGATAACTAGTAGCTTAGTTAAGCAGCGTTTCTGCATATTTACCCAATTCAAAATATTAAAAAACTCAATTAAAACCAACATACAGTGGATGAAAACGCAAATAAAATTGCCTATATTCAAAACAGACATTTTCCGGTGTGTACCGGGTTTTATCAAAGCTACTGATTGGCAATTTCCGCAAAAATTCACAGCGCAGTAAATCCGGTTCTCGGATTCAGAAATCACAGGCAAACTTGCGGGATACCAATCTTGATGTTTCCAAAATGGCGTCTTCACGTCACAGAGGAAGAAAACACTATGTCGAGCCCCAGACCAATAAAATAACAGACTATCTGAGTGCGAAGTATGATGCAACATTGATTGTAACATTACCGACATTCTTGAAGAGTTGATTGACACATGCAAACCAGCGTATTGTGCAACACGTCAAATCTTAATGAACTCAGTACAAATTTCGAAATCGAAAGTAGCCATCATGCCGGCGAAACCTGTCAGAAAAGATAATAAAATCATGGACCAAAAAGTATCATACACATGAGATATTCAGTTACATATTCTGGGGCACTATAACCCAACCATGAAAATCAGTCCACAGAGCTCTACATTAATATGACTAGGTACTGCTAAAGGAATTTTGCAGCATCTAGAATGGCTTTAAATGTCTTTCAGATATAAAAACAAATTTGTTTACAAAATTACCCAATCAAAATTATTGAATACCCAATGCGTCAGACTAAGAACTATTAAATACCCAATTAAAAATCTAATTACCCAATTCAAAGAAAAAATGGTGGGTATTTACCGAATAAGGCCAAAACAAAATATATGTGTGGTTCCGGTCGCCCGACCGTGCCGAATTTTGACACCCGACCCTAAACATTTTTGCTTGTATCGAATTCAGAAATTTTTTTTACGTTTCGGAACGTCCGACTTTTTTTCCGGTAGTCCCGGATTTTATCTGACACGACAATACGGTATTTCCCAGTACCAATTCAGTAAACAAAAATGGCGGCGCTCATACGACCACATTGTTTACTGTCTTGCAAAGTAAAAAAATGTGATCACACCCCAGAGGAAACAAAGTCATTCATCTCAGTGGCGACGAATGACACGGTCAGCAATGTTTTCCACAGATGTCATCATTCAGTCGACGCTAACTACGAAAAGAGTTACCGTTTCACCGCCGCATGCAGCTTGGGGTTGAATGTTTCGGACGAGCAATTTCATGTAGGTCAGCAAAACCTGTCTCGATATATGATGTTACGAGCTGATGTTAGTGAGTTCCAGACCGACATATAATTAGAGATGTTGTTTACATATTGCATGCAAGTTACCCCAACCCTATTCCTGTATACAAAGGGTTTTGTTTTTGTATGGGTAGGGGGTGAAAGTGTCTCGCCAGCGCCTAAGGGGAACCCCTGCTCATTTTTATCGCACCTGCTTGTAGCAGGGTGCGATATAGGCGTCCGATTTTCTGTCAGTCCGTCCGTCAGTCCGTCCGTCCGTCTGTCAACATTTATGTCGATGTTCGACATTTATGTCAAAGTTAGTATTCTAATCAACTACAAGACTAAACAACCATCAAACCTTGCATGAAACATCTCCCTGACCTCCTGACTTTGCAACATAGGTGTCCGCTTTTCTCTATGTCCGTCCATTCGTCCGTCAGTCTGTCAACATTTATGTCGAAGTTCGACATTTATGTCAAAGTTAGTATTTTAATCAATTACAAGACTAAACAACCATCAAATCTTGCATGAAACATCTTCCTGACCTCCCGACTTTGCGACATAGGTGCCCACTTTTCCATTCGTCTGTCTGTTCGTCTGTCCGTCTGTCTCTTAACAGTTCTGTTATGTCGAAGTTCGACATTTACGTCAAAGTTAGTATTCTAATCAACTACAATTCTACAACAACCATCATTCCTTGCATGACACATCTCCCTGACCTCCTGACTTGGCAGATATGTTGACCCAGTGACCTTGACCTATATTTTGCGCTCCATTGACTTTGACACAATTTACGTTGATGTTCCAGATCTTCTCAACTATAAAGCGTACAACTACCAAACCTTGCATAGTGCTTCTTCTAGATGTACAGACTTGGCAGGTACCTTGACCCGGTGACCTTGACCTATATTTTGCGCTCCAGTGACTTTGACATATTTTGCGTCGACGTTCGATATCTCCGCAAATATAAGGCTACAACCATCAAACCTTGCAAAGTGCTTCTCCTCAATGTACTGACTTAGCAGATACCTTGACCTGGTGACCTTGACCTATATTTTGGCTGCAGTGACTTTGACATAATTTACATCAACGTTCCAGATCTCCTCAAGTGTAAGACCTCTAGCCACCAAACCTTGCATAGTGCTTCTCCTACATGTACTGACTTGGCAGGTATCTTGACCCGATGACCTTGACCTATATTTTGCGCTCCAGTGCCTTTTACACATTTTACGCAAACATTCAATATCTCCTCAACTATAAGGCCTACAACCATCAAACCTTGCATAGTGCTTCTCCTCAATGTACGGACTCTGCAGGTACCTTGACTGGGTGACCTTGACCTATATTTCATGCTCCATTGACTTTTACACCTTTTACATCACCCTTCCATATGTCCTCAACTGTAAGGCCTTCAACCACCAAACCTTATATAGCACTTCTTCTCGATGTACTGACTCGACAGGTACCTTGACCTGGTGACCTTGTCCTATATTGTGCACTCCAGTGACTTTGACACATTTTATATTGATGTTTGGTATCTCCTCAAATATAAGACCTACAACCACTAAACCTTGCATAGTGCTTCATTGCCCTGGCTTGGCAGGTACCTTGACCCAGTGACCTTGACCTATATTTGACACATTTTACGTTGATGTTTGATAACTCCTCAACTATAAGGCCTACAACCACCATACCTTGCATTGTGCTTCTCCTTGATGTACTGAATTAGCAGGTACCTTGACCCGTGACCTTGACCTATATTTCATGCTCCAGTGACTTTTACACATTTTACGTCAACATTCCATTATCATTGGGCTGTATAATACGAAAAGTCAGTGCTGAAGATATAGCCATTACAGGGAATGGCACTGGCCAGGAATATATGTGCCCCATTAGGCACTTTGTCTACATTTTTTTCAACCCAGTTTTCCAAGTAAGCTCTGCTAAGAATGAAATAAACTTTTTTAATAACCGCATTCTGATTGTGGCTCCTGTGACTTTTGCGCCATCAGGTGCGATGACGCCTTCCGCGGAATTCTTGTTTTATATAGTGTTGACAGTTTTTTGTTATTGTTTTTTTTTTGGGGGGTGGGGGGGGGGGGGGGGGCGGATAAGCGCAGGAATTTTGGGAGGGGGGTGAGGGAAGAATATACAAACATATTTGTTTAAATATTGTAGGGGGTGAACATATCTGGCCAGTGCCTCTGGGGAACCTCTATTCAATTTTGTTTTAGTAGGGTGGGGATGAGCAGGCATTTTTCTGGGATGGGGGGATGGAAGAATATTCAAACATACTTCTGTTTATATATGAGTAGGGGGTGAATGTATCTGGCCAGCGCCTCTGGGGAACCTCTGCTCATTTTTTTTTTTTTTTTCATGTTTACTTAGTTTTTTAGGGGGGATTGGACCAGGATAAGTCCCTGTCATGAAAGATCTATTTGAAACCTGTTGAATGCGGTGTTACTATTTAAACAAAGGTAAAAAAAGTGTAGACTCTGATCAGGCTGCAAGAGCAATCTGATCTGAGTCTTCACTGTTTACTAAGGCTTATCTCTTCTTCCAATTTTTAGATTTTTTTTTTTTTTTTTTAACAGTATACTGAGTCTATCTTTTTATGACTGCTGGCCAATAAATGTGCAAGAGCAGTCTGATCTGGGTCTTCACTGTTTGCTAAGGCCTTAAAAACTGTCCAATCTCAAGAGGTTTTACAGTATATTTAGTCCATGTTACGTCTGATTGCTGACCAAGGAATATGCAAGAGTGGTTTGATCTGGATGTTTCTATTAAATGCTTTTGAGAACTTTCTGTTGGCATAGTAAAAAAAAATGCACGAAAATGTGTGTGATAATCTTTCTGCTGCAGTTCAGATTCTTTCATTTTTCGGACTATATTAAATTGGACTGAACACCAAATTTACCATTTCTTGCAGTTTCTCCCTATTTTGGCTTTATGAACTTTTGAATTTAAACTAGTAGTTAATACTTGTCCTCAATAACAGTTCTCAAAAGCATGTAATAGGAACCTCATATATATTTTGTTCTGGCCTAGTATTAGTCCTTGACATACTCTTCATGCATGCACCATGACCTGGTTTGCTTCACCTACATTGCATACAGTAGTCATTTCAGCCAATGCAGGTGCGATATCTCCCTCCGTGGAGTTCTTGACTAGCTTGTTTACGTGCTGGCTTGAGTCTTACATATGCAGAGATGGACACTATCATTTTTAGACAACATGCTATCAAATGCAGCTGTGCCCCAGCAAGGTATAGAAAATAAAAGCTAAAACATGAAGATGCAACATTTTATTCAGATTTTATCAATAATTTTCACATAACAAACATGTAAATTGTTAGGGAACAGTGGTATTACAAAATACAAGCCATAATTCTTGATCAAAAAGAAAAAAAATAATAATTTAAAAAAATAAAATGTTTTTCCTACCTACCTACCCTATTTTTCAAAACCATGTAATAGGAACCATACATATATTTTGTTTTGGCCTAAGTAAAAAAAATAACTAAGGTACTGGATAACTTAAGTAAATATCAATGGATTTTCACCAAACTTGGTATGTGCATTGATATTGTGGAGATATGCTTTGGGATTGCTGATGGGTTAATTTCGTCAATTTTTGACGGAGTTATCTGCCCGCAATACATCAGTATTTTACTTTCATTACAATAACTTGAGTAAATCTGAATGGATTTTCTCCAAATTTGATATGTGCATTGATATTGTAGAGATCTGCTTTAGGATTGCTTGTTGGCAAATTTCGTCAATGTTTGACAGAGTTAGCTGCCAGCTACATGATAATGGCGGGGTATTATCGTTTCACAATTTATTTTTCCCAGATAATAAGCTTTGGCATTTCATGTGAATTCTCCTAAAAATATTTCAAAATGTCATCTGCTGAAACATTTACCTAGCTTGCTGGGCTGGAAGTAATAAAGGCATCACTCACGTCAGCAGCAGCTAGATGGACAATTCACATGATACATGTATATAAAAAATGTCCAGGTGGCTTAAACTAGCTTTGTTCAATCAAAACCTCAACCTTAATTCTGATGTAATTCAAAATTATTTTTTTTAGCTCATAGGCAAAGGATAGACAGTGGTCCATCGTTGGCATGGTCTGTGTCGAGAGTTTTGCCAGAATATTGCATCTGAGACACCCAAAATTATGTTTTTTGACCTTCCAAAACTATATTGTGTGTCCCTCAGGACCTGCAGAAATTGTTGGCTGTTATGATTAATTTTAAATAGAAATATAATCGGGCTGACAAATCCACTGCCGGATGCCCGGGACAAGCTCAAAACTGGTTAGTGCAAACACTGTTTCCGAGGCTGACCCCAGGCCAGACAAGTAAAAAAAAATGTCTACATTGTAAATTTTTCAAAAATTTCTGGTATGCGAGGATTTAAAAGACAGCAGAGCAGGTGGTTAATGATCAAGATAATCACTGACTCTTATCCCCAACTTTTATATATTAGTGATTTGTGCCTTAATTGATTGATAATTATACCCCCGGCATATGAAGTATGCCAAAGGGATATATAGTTTTTGTCCGTTCCGTTAGTCCATTCATCTGTCCATCCGTCCGTCCGGACGTTCCCACGAGCGGGTACTTGCGTGGCTTACCATCAGCATTTTAGATACTTAAGTGGCGAAATGGTCATCACAGGCTAGCCACATTAGAGAGAGCTATGGACAGGTAATCCATACTTAATCTGGCTAAATAAAGTTATTTTAATTTGTAGGCACATAATGATGGTCAGAAATCCATCCATTCCTGGGGACGTCCAAGTACCCTCGTACCATTTTATTTTATGCGCCTGCGCAGTAATACATCTTTTGAAAGCCACTTAAAATCAGTAGCCCCTTATGAACAGTTAATCTATACCTAACGTGGCTAAATGGCTAGCCACATAAGAGAATGGTAGCTACTGACAGGTAATCCATACCTAATGTGGTTAAATGGCTACCCACACAAGAGAATAATAGCTATGGACAGGTAATCCAAAGCCACTTAAAATAAGTAGCCCCTTATGGACAGTTAATCTATACCTAACGTGGCTAAATGGCTAGCCACATAAGAGAATGGTAGCTACTGACAGGTAATCCATACCTAATGTGGTTAAATGGCTACCCACACAAGAGAATAATAGCTATGGACAGGTAATCCATACCTAATGTGGCTAAATGTAATTTGTAGACACATAATGATGGACAGTAATAGGCACTTAAAATCAGTAGCCACTTAATGATATTTGCCACAAAGTGCATAGCCACGTATGTACCCATTCGTGAGTCCGTCCGTGATTCCGTCCGTTTACCCTTTCTATAACCAAGTTTTACGTTGAAGTTTTTTTGATTACTTATAATTCTGCAGCCACTGATAAAAACTTTTCATATTTGGTATGGGGGTACCTGGGAGGGTTCTCTTTGTATGAACCCCTGGGTCATGCCCCAGAGTGGGGCTAGAGGTCAAAATCTAGGACACCCACTAAAGTAGTATATTGCAGTTTGTTTATACAAACAACCTCTTATTAAAGAAGGATGGGCATCAGACATGTTTATCACATCAAGTTACATTCAGTGTAATAAGGTCAAGGTCATTGTGACCTTATTTTCATGCTTCAGTGATTTTGATGTATATTTTGAAGCCTATTTCATGGATTAATGCCTCAATAAAGTAATATTTTGCAGTTTGTTTATACAAACAACTTCTTAAAGAAGGATGGGCATCAGATATATGTTTATCACATCAACATTCAGTGTAATGAGGTCAAAGTCATTGTGATCATATTCTCATTCAAGACTATTTCATGGATTGTGATACTTGGAATATTGGTTCTGTGTGACACCATTATTGACAGCATAACAAATATAGGTCAACTTGACATATATTTCATGGTCCAGTAATTTTGCCTCATATCTTGAATGGTAATTGATGTATGAACATCATTATTTGGGATTATGAATTAGTATGATTCAACAGTTGACCTAAAAGTAAATGTAGGTCACTGTGACCTATATTTCATAGTCCAGTGATTTTATGTTACATCATGAAGACAATTTGATGTATTACTATAATATTTTGGGATTATGTGACCTATATTTCATAGCCCTGTCATTTTGTCTTATGTCTCCCACTATTTGATACCTAAATGTCATATTTACATATAATGACTCAGTGAGACCCAAACTTTCACCTCAAAGTAAATATACATCAGTATGACCTATATTTCATGGTCTAGCGATTTTGCTTAATCTTTTAGGTTATTTAATGGATTAACATCATAGTTGGTATAATGCATCAGTGTGACCATCAGATTAACTTCTCAAGTATATGTAGGTCAGTGACCTATGGCCGAGCAAATTTGCTTCATGTCTTGAAGACTATTTACTCCAGGAAAGTTGTACTTGGGATGATAGATCAGTGTCACTCAGAGACTGACATTGTAAACTATGACTTGCCTTATATCATTGTCATTAACTTTAAAATATATTATAATTAAGAAATGGTGCCGGCCGGGGGCACTTGCTCTAGTTATTTGTTAATTGAACCCCTGTTAATCCTCTAACAGTGACTGATTCGGTTATCTCCCTGAGCGCGCGTCGGTAAGATCAAACAGGTAACTGAAAAAGGGCTCCTGTTGTACTGAGTAACTTTATCATCGATTGGCTTGCACTTATATCGCATTTCATTGGGCAATAAAAAATACTTGTCCAATGAAATTTGGTATTTCCAACAGAAAAAAAAATGATGGCGGATTATCTGCTATTCCAAAATGGCGGCCGCCAGTGAACTTGCAAATTTGTGCCGATTTCAAAGGCGATTTTTTAGCGGTGATATCGGTAAAAATAATTTATTTTCTGGACACAATAAATTCGTATAGATAATATCAAGACTTTTTTTTTTTACTAGACATTATAGATAAAATTTTGGCAGCGAATGTGAAAAATGTCCCTGCTACCGAAGTAACAAACTGGAAGCTCAGTGGGTGGGTAAGGTGAGGTGATCGCATGAATCGGCACCAATACACAGAATAACTTGAAAACTAGCTCTGAATATAGTAGAAATATGATTACAGTATGAATCAAGCAATTGTATCTGGTAAAACTCCATTTAGAATTATGATAGTGATATGTGAAAAACAAAAATGGCACCGACCAACTGGAAGTTTGATTTCAAAGGCAATTTCAGCAGTAATATGGGTGAAAATGGTTTATTTTCTGGACAAAATAAATTAGTATTGACAAAATCAAGACTTTTTTGTGCCAGACAGTTCAGATAAAATTTTGAGAGGGAATGTGAAAAATGGCACTGATATCAGAGCGACTAGCCGGAAGTTACATGAAAGTTGGTTGGTACGACAAAGCGGGCTGCTGGTACAAAAAAAAAGACACCAATATACACTGAAAATTAGCACAGAGTAGAGTAGAAATATGATTATCAATGTAAACTTTAAAAAAATTTTCTGGGCGCATAATTAATTGAAAAATGAGACCATATTAAAACACAGGGGTATCTTTTTTTTTTTTTCATTTCTCCCTATTTATTTTTGTTATTTTGGATATAAATTCATATTTTTAAAATAGATGTTCTGCAGAAGCAGGAGACACTAAGAATTGTTTGAGATGAAGTTTTATGGCCTAATCAATACTGTTAAGGTCATGTCAAGTTGTTCAGTTAACCTACTCGTACTTTTCTTTAGTCCTCTAAATTCCCCTATTTGGCCTCTAGGCTAGGGGTAGCTGTGCTTAGTCTCCTGTCAGTGATAAGACTAATGACCAAAACACATCTTTTTATGTCTTTATGGGTCTATAATTATATATCCTATGTTCTTTTGGAAGGGTAAAGTCATTAATTCCATTCAGTTTATCATTCATTCCTTCTGTCAATATCAGTCCTCTGTAAGTGATGTTGGAGCAAAATGCTGGGCAAGCAAGTTTTTCCACTGGGCAAGTGAAAACATATTTTACTTGCCCAGTGGACAAGTGGAATTTGTTTTGATTTGTCAGCCCCTGTATAATGAATATCTAACCTTCTCCCTTTTGAATGCAATCGAAAAATTCCAATTTTTATCAAAAGAAACTGGCATAATTTCGAACAGCCTATCAACTTGTTATAATCAAGTAGCCAGCAGTTATGATCAGAAATCACCTGTATGTAGACTTGTATACTGACACAGCCAGCTTTAACCAAATGTATGGAAGAAAATCCACTGGTTACTGACCTCATTATTTTTTGCCATACCTTTTCATTTGGATCCAGTAAGAGGTTCTATTTTTAACAAACCTATTTTTAGAGTATGAATCAGCAAAAAAAAAAAAAAAAAAACACATTGTACATGAAGAAAAATGTTGAAACAGTGCGGCATCAAAAGGTTGATATTTCCATCAAAAAGCGGACATTTTGGCAGAGGACCCTTAAGTTTTAGCTTGGGACCCTCCAAAATTAGAGATGAGTCCCAAGGATTCCCAAAATTTAGAACCTTGGGAAAATTTTCTGCTCTGATAAATTTTCAAATAAAATCTCCTCTGAAACTGCTGGGTCAGTTGAAACCATCACGAAAACATGCCTATATAATTTTGACCCCCTTAAACCCCACTTTTATATAGTAAAACTGGGGTTTACAGCCCTGGTATACATTATTTTCTGATTTCTGCTCAAAACAGAGGCGGTTCTAACGAGTACCCACAATCTATGTTTTGAGCAGAAATATGAAAAATATCCGAATTTTTTTATCTGAAAATTTTCAATTTTTGCTGGTAAAATTTTCAGTATATTTGAATAGGCATATTTTCATAATGCAAATACAGTTGACTCTCGTTATCTCGACCCCTCTTATCTCGATCCTATCACTTATGTCGAACTGATTTCTAAGTCCCGATTTTTTCCCCTATGTTTTTATTGTATTTCAGCTTCACGTATGTCGAACTACTTTTATGTCGACACTTCGGCTATCTCGTCCATCATTTTCAGTCCCTAAATATATTTTTCACAGTTTTCACTACCGCGTATCTCGAACTAGGACCATGACGAAGGAAAAAAAATGTAAGATGCGGCGCCGCCGGTCTCTCATTTAATGAAAATCCTAATAGGCCATTGATAAATAAATCGATATTTTAATTTTCCCCTTTGTCCAGGTAATTACAAACAACACAAACAATGTCTAAAATCCGTAATTATGAAATCACATGCGTGTTTAGTCGGGTTTGACACGCGGCGCTCAACACCGTCTTGTGTCATTGATTTGTAAGATAAAAAGCGGCCCAGAATAGTGTTATGGAAGATTAATCAACGAAGTTTCTTTGATTTATTGTTTCGTCTGAATGATATAGCGTCTTCAAGAAAAGTCAGTGCGCGACAGGTTCCGACTCAGATCAGCCTGTATTGATCAGGCTAGCTAAGTCTGAATCTTCGTTTGTTACTCTTTGGTCAGGCGGTTCTCTTTGGTAAGCCCAGATAAGGCTTATGTGTATAATGGAAAATTCGTGGGTGTGCAGGCTGATCCCAGTCTTTGACAGTTGCACAGTCTTCTAATAGGAGTTGTCGTGCACGGCCTCAAATAGACGAATCACACGTGGGTACCAATGTTAACCCTTCCGACCCTGTAGACTGGTACGGATACCCGCACAAATAGTGTAGGTCCAGATGAGACGGTTCATAACGAGCTTTTTCTGCAGGATCTACAGTTTGCCGCGCTGAGATGGGTCGTTTATGCCAGGGGAGATAATCCAAACTAGCTTACAGCTGCCGCTTGACATTGTAAGCGTTTTATGCAAAAGCGGAAACCAGTCAACTCTTTATCGAGTCGTCTATGCGAAGGGAGCTAATCCAAACCTGTTCATATCGTATAGCAAACACAACCCGGAAACCAGTATTTTATTTATAGCTCATATGGAAATCCAAATTTGCAGGAGTATTAAAAGACAACAAGAGACGTTTGAAATTTATTATTATTGATGATATTATTTTCAAGAGAACCATTGCATCTCCTAAAACAAACAGTAACAATGCAAACTGAAGTACGCGTAAATTATTTAAATTGTCATATACATGTGCCTTCCAAGCACGTTTTGGCGAACAGAGGCGAACAGTCCTCATACCTATGACGTCACAATTTGGTTGTCTCGAACTACTGATAACTCGAACATATTTATCAGGTCCCGTGAAGTTCGAGATAACGAGAGTCGACTGTATATGCTGTCTTTTGCTTGGTGCTGCTTGGATAGACAAAGTATCCAATGCTTTGTCAGGCAGACAACAAAGTCTGGATGCATAGGCTTATCAGAGAGTTCACTAGATAACATGTTCGAAGGTATAGTTTCCCTCTCTGCAGTAGATATCTTTGTGTAGTCTGCTGGATAAGGAGTATCAGGTAAATATTTTTCTTATTTCTCCATGAAAATGTATGGGTATTCGTGAATGCCACACCAAGGCACTGCTCATGCAGGGTTGTGAAATTATAAATTTTGTTATTTGTCCATCGACAGGTAAATAGTCAAAATCTACTTGTTCAACCAAGATTTACTTGCCAGAAAATTGATCTTTTTAAGCTCATCTGAGCCGAAGGCTCAGGATGCCCTATTGTGATCATTCTTCAACCGTCCTTTGTCCATCTTCTCCTTTGAACTTCTCCTCTAAAACCCTGGGCCAATTTTCTTCAAATTTGTCCTGTACCTTCTGTTAATAGGGGATTGGAAATTTGTACAAATGGTCTCGGTCCGTTAATCAAGATGGCCGCCATGCCCATATATGTTATATGGTAAAACCACTTAAAAATCTTCTTCTCCAGAACCAAGAAAGCTTCAAGGCTGAATATTGGTATATAGCATCAAGGACTCAAGGTCTACCAATTTTCTTCAAATGAAGACCCTAGGATGACATTTGACTTTTTTTGCAGCAAGGTCAAATTTGCGTCCCTATGCATTTGCATGGGGAAAATATTGAAAATTCTGTTTCTCAAAATGTATTAAAGACCAATTGCTGAAACTTACAATGTATGATCAAAGTATCAAACCCTTTCAATTACAATCAAAATTTTGTCTCCCAGTGTTATCTGGTCTTGTCCCTGGGCTATATACGTAACATAAAATCTTGTATTCTTGAAACGTCTTCTCTGAAACAGCTTGACAATTTTCACCAGATATCACATTGGGCCTTCCATTGAAGGCATACTATCAATTTGTTCAAACTATTCTGCATGATTAAACAAGATGGCCACCATGCCCATATATGGTAAAAAAAAAGCTTCTCCAGAACCAAGAGAGCTTCAAGGCTGAATCTTGTTACAGAGCATTGGGGACTCGAGGTTATCCAAGTTTGTTCAAATGATGACCCTAGATTGACATTTGACCCTTTTATGGCACGGTCAAATTTACGTCCCTATGCATTGGTATGGGAAAAATATTGAAAATTCAGTTTCTCAAAATGTATTAAAGACTAATGGCTGAAACTTACAATGTATGATGAAAGTAGCAAACACTTTCAGTCACAATCAAAATTTTGTCCCCCAGGGTTATCTGCCCTTGTCCCTGGGCTATATACATGTATAAAATCTTGTTTTCTTTGAATGTCTTCTCTGAAACAGCTTGACCAATTGTCACCAGATATCACATCAGTTGTGCCTTCTGTTGAAGGCATATTACTAATTTGTTCAAACCGTTCTGCATGATTAAACAAGATGGCTGCCATGCCCATATACGGTGAAAACATTTAAAAATCTTCTCCAGAACCAAGAAAGCTTCAAGGCTGAATTTTGTTACAGAGCAATGGGGACTCAAGGTCATCCAAGTTTGTTCAAATGATGACCCTAGGTTGACAGTTGACCTTTTTATGGCACGGTCAAATTTACGTCTCTATGCATTTGTATGGGAAAAATATTGAAAATTCAGTTTGTCTAAATGTGTTAAAGACCAATGACTGAAACTTACAATGTATGATCAAAGTAGCAAACACTTTTAGTTACAACAAAAATTTTATCCATGGGGGTTATCTGCCCTTGCCCTTGGGCTATATACATGTATAAAATATCGTAATCTGTAAAGGTCTTGTTTGAAACAGCTTGACCAATTTTCACCAGATTTCACATTGGGCTTTCTGTCGAAGGGCAATTATCCGTTTATTCAAACGGTTCTGCATCTTTAAACAAGGTGTCCACCATGCCCATATATGGTGAAAAACACTTAAAAGTCTTCTTCTCCAGAACCAAGAAAACTTCAAGGCTGAATCTTAGTATACAGCATCGGGGACTTAAGGTCTACCAAATTGATTCAAATGATGATTCTAGGTTGACCATTGACCTTTCTGTAGCAAGGTTATTTGCATTCCCATATATTTGTATGGGGAAAATATAAAATCATTTTCTGAAAACGTATTAAAGACCTGGCTGAAACTTACATTGTATGATCAAAGTAGTAAACCCTTTTAATTACAATCAAAATTTTGTCCTCCTGGGTTATCTGTCCTTGCCCCTGGCTATATACAATGTATAAAATTGTATAATCTTTAAGCATCTTCTTCTGAGACTGAAACAGCTTGACCAGTTTTCACCAGATTACACTTTGGGCCTTCTGTCAGATTTATTCAAACTGTTCTGCATCATCATTAAACAAGATGGCCATATATGCTTACATATGGTCAGGTGGTTATCCCCTTGGTTCTCCTGTTTTCGCCCACCTTTCATGAATGATTGGCTCGATATAAGTGAAATATTCTTGAAAGGGCTGTGCAATCCATTAAAAAACAAGAAAATGCGCATATATGGTAAAAAACACCTAAAAACCTTCTCACAAACCAAGAAAGCTTCAAAGCTGAATCTTGGTATATAGCATCTGGGACTTAAGGTCCACCAAGTTTAGTCAAATGATGATCCTAAGATGACCATTAACCTTTCTATGGCAAGGTCAAATTTGCAGCCCCATACTCTTGTATTGGGAAAATGTGGCAATACTGAAAGACAGTTGTATGGCATCTGCAGATATGCAATTTATTTGGCCGTTTTACTCAGGTGAGTGAACTGTGGCCCATGGGCCTCTCGTTTTATTTCTCAAAGAAAATATATGTTGTGGGTATTCATTTAGAAGCGCCTCAGTGAGGCTGTACTAATGAGTACCTGCAATGTACGTTTTCTTGGAGAAAAACAAAAAATTCATCTCTCATAATCCGGATACTCATACCTAGAGCTATGAAGCCGTTGTCCCAGGACAAGTAAATTGAAACCTCTTACTTGTCCTCAGGAAAATGCCATTATGTGACAAGTTGGGCATGGTATTTCCTACAGCTCTGTATAATGAGTACCCACAACATGTTTTAATGGAAAATAAGAAAAATATCAAACTACTTTTGTTGAAAAACAAAAATGCTGTACCGTATTAATCCGCCTATAAGATGATTTGTTTATAAGATGGGAGCTGTTTTTGGGCCCTTCCCAGGGAGGATTTTGCTTTTACTTAATTATAAGACGGGTTAAAAAAGTCGCCTGTCGGAGATATTCCCTGCCACTCAGAAATTCCTAAAGTACATTAAGACATCGGCGATGATTGGTCAGATTTATCGTAGAGCAGCAATTAAAAAAACTTCCAACACCACTTACAAGCATGCATACCGTATTTAACTGTGTATAACACGCACCTTATTTACCCAGAAAACGTTTATAAAAATCCGATGTGTATTATTTATAGGAACACCAAAATCGGGACAGAAATCGCCAAGATAATCGGTCGCCAAAACTCATGACATTCACGATCGCCCGTTAAAAATGCGAAATAGAATGATTGCTATGATATTCATGATTTTTTATACCTATCTCACCCATACCATGGTTCTGTCAGCTCAAAACAAGCAACTCCATCTGATTTGCAGTAATTTGATATCCTTTTCATGTCCATGCTCTTTTTGTTTACGCTTTTTTATTTTGCTGATCATGTGATCTCTTCAAAGGGAAACTACTCAAACAGGCTTATGCATATGAATCTGTATTGATTACCGGACTTTGACAAGTCTCACACTGTAACTTGAATAAATCAGCCTGCACAACTGATTTATTGTAGTTCAAAATAGGAAATAAATTTGGTAGAACATAAATATTGGCACAAACGATCATACATTGAAAAAATAAAAAAGTATTTAATTTTTTGCAATTATTAAAATTATTGATAATAAACAAAACCAACTGGGCTTTTGAGGTAGGTAGATCGGTCATTTGCATTTTATCTTTTATTTTCTTACCATATGTTTATCTTTTTTTTTTTTTTTAAACTTTTCTTCCAACTTACCAAAAAAATTGTTTGAAATAAACAATGTTTATGATAAAGAAAAAGAAACAACTACCAGCATACATCTGTGCACTTAATTGTTTAATTGGCTGTCAGAATGACAACTAGATGACTTTAGTTGTTGTTTGCATTGCCCTGAGGCACTGAGTTGATAATTTCACGTCTCAGTTAAGAAAGTGACACAAAGTGACACAAAGAAGGTGTTAATTATGAGAACACAAAAGAAATAACGACATTTTTATTGTCATAGCGTCTGCAGTGGGGAAGCAAAGAACTGCCTACACTACATCAAGTTGCCTGAGGCCCATGGTAACAGAGCTGCACAATGAAAATTCAGTTAGCATTATCGAAAATTCGGCCTTTTAACTTCATAATACATTAACCTATAGATAATGTGCTATTCTCTTCTGTTTTCACACCTTCCACAGAAAAAATGACCTTTCAGTCGTTAATTAAAGTCTTAAACCAGAAGGTCCCTTAGGCAGTTACCTGTGTGACGTAACTCTTCCCGCTCAATTGACCACGTGTCAGTTTCTTTTCTGTGGACAAAGAAATTCAACAAGGATTATTTACCTGTGATAGAAATTTGGATTATTTCTTTCCTCACGGATAAATTTAAGTATCCTTGTGTTTCTTTTGTTTATTTATCACTCCTTTCACATTCTGTGTTATTATTTAAAATTTTCAATTTTCGATTTCATGTATTTTTTGACTGGTCTTTTTCCACATGCGTTTTCGCGACTCTCGCTATTCGGCACAATGCTCGTGCGCGATCGGTTCGATAGTCGTGTTTATATATGCAGAATATTTTTGTTCTTTTCGTTCCAGGTTATTCAGCAATTACGTAATTTTTTCCTGGACTTTTATTTGCAGAGATCTTCAGTTGGCTAAAGATTCTCATGGTGGAGAAGCTGATTGTAAAGAACTTGTCAACCCTTGATGGGTTATAAGACAATTCTTTACTGATGGGAGCCCCACCCCATATGGCTATACTGCCGGGGTAAGACCCATCAAGGTGGCATCTTTGGGTACTTAGTATCCGATAAAGTCTAAGTCCACCAGTCACCAGTCATCCAGTCACCAGTCACCAGTCAACCAGGCACCAGTCAATCAGCTTCACCAGTCACCAGTCAATCAGGTGCCAGTCAACCAGGCACCAGTCACCAGTCATCCAGGTGCCAGTCAACCAGGCACCAGTCACCAGTCACCAGTCAACCAGTCACCAGTCAACCAGTCACCAGTCACCGATCAACCAGGCACCAGTCAACTAGTCTCCAATCAATAATGTAATTATTTTCTGGAAAGACTTAGTTTTTGACATATTTCACCGCACAAAATAGTCACGTATACTAACTTCCTGTCATTATGTCTAATTATTAAAAATTTTTTCACTGGGCAAAGTATCAGTAATATTTCTGATACTTATACCCGGTCATATTATTATATTTTTTCTGATTTTTCACCAGGCAAACTTTTACAGAAAGTGTCTGTTCAATTTTTGCCTAATAATTTATTATCTTCGGGAAAAAGTTTCGAATACTTGTGCCCGCTCAGTTTTCATATATAATCTCCCTTTTTTCATCTGACTAGAGTTACGAATACTACTATCCGATCAATTTATCAAATTACTTGTAACTTTACCGGGCAACAGTTACGAATACTAGTGTCCGGTCATTATGTCGGGTAACTAGTGTCAAAATAATGATCACTAATTCCCAAACAATCTATTATCGTTCATAGAGCTCCATTCACGTTTAAGTCAATGGATATAGGTTATTAAGTGAAATACATAATAACTTTTTATACAAAAAGTTCTGTACAGTCTTTCCCGAATCAGACTAGAATCTTTAATATTCCATTGACTTATTATAGCTGTGTAATTCCATTAATATTTTAAATTAACTTATGTTTATCTCTTTTATCCGCTAGAAAGAGTTGAACTTCCGACTATAACAAAATTCTTACCGGGCAACAGTTCGTAGACTAGTGCCAGGTCATTCAAATTATGTTTTATCTCTTTAATTCGTTAGAAAGTGGTTAAATTCTGGCTCTAACGAAAATTTCATCGGGAGGCACTTCGTAGAGTAGTGCCAGGTCATTCTAACGAAATTCCACCGGGCAGTAGTTTCGTAGACTTTGTGTCGGATTACTAGTGTCCGAGTAGTAGTCACTAGTACTCGCTCAACATATATTTATTTATTAACCACTATAGACATGTATAGTCTTGGATTATAGGTTATTGAATGACAGCGATGGGTTCTAATACCTAGTAACCATATATATTGTTGAATACTGTCCAGTCACTTTCGAACTTGACTTAAATTCTATATATATATTTATTATTGAAAATGAATTAAGAATTATCGGTTACGATCAAATTCGCAATTCATTCACTAAGTGTAGAAGATACTTCCAGCTATAATTATATCTCTTTTATTCGCTACAAAGAGATTAGCTTCTTACATATTCACCTTATTTGGCTCTAGGGCAAAGGTGAACTATAAAACTATCGTTATTTATAAGAAGAAAAATATACACTAAATCTAAAAAAATTTTCTTCTTTCCTCCCCTGTTTTTCTTCTACATGCTCCGATATGTAATCAGCATGTAATCTAAGGAGTAAATTGACTAGAAAGTAGCAATCGATCTTTTCTACTTTCTATTAATTTTTCATTCTTAAGGTATCGGAAATTTACACCAACCAGATAAATAAATTAACAGTTTATTTATTTATTCGCTACCTCTCTAGATTACTACGATTTAAAATTCTAGTTGAGGTACATATTTTCCTTTTGCCTTTTCTACATGGAAAATAGTTGATCCGATAAGCTATTATTCTATTTTATACTATCTTTTGATTGATTATATAAGAGTCTAGGTCAGTCGTGCTCTGTCTAAACTCTGCTATAAAATAATAAATAAGAAAAAAATCTTATATTTAGGCATAGATATAATTCGATACGTTCTTTACTTTGCCTGTTTTATTTTTTCTTCTGGATCATTTAAGACTACGATAGCAATATACCAGATATTTTTGCCTCAGTAAGAATCTATTACGCCGAAGATTCTTCATATTGGAATAATAATTTTATTATGATTATAATTTCTAGACCCAATTAATCCTCGTATATTATAGGTCTACTTTAACTTATTGAGGAATAGTTTTGCTTCGACTAGCTCTATACCTCTGATATTTTATTTATATCTAGAGTCCATGTCAATCAAAATTTTCTTGCACTTTGGTATTGACAATGGATACATATTTAGTAAAGGCTTTAATTATTCAGTACGTGACAGATTATTATTGCCTAAATTAGATATTATATACAATACTTTCCTTTTGATATTTTGTTTTATTGACTTTGTAACTATTCAGAAACTGCCAAAGTCAATCATTTCCTTCCTCTAAACTTACCGAAGCTCTAGATTATGTTGATATATATTTTTGGTATATGCTTAGAGGTTAATTAACGAGAGTTTACCTCATAATAGCAGATATTATTATATTTATATTAATCAATCTATAGTCTAGGCTTAGACAAAAGGGAAAACATCCTTAATTACGAGCCGGTAAAGAATTAAGACATTCTTAATTATCTCTTTACCCCTTCTTTATGTTTACATTCGTTAAAGGGATCATAGTAATTCTCGCTAAGAGTTCAAGTTCAGTTTGCGAATAATGCAAAGATTAATATCTTGATTTCCAGTCCGCATCAAAAATGGTCTATATATATAGATAAATATCTTTTCCGAAACTGGATATTTATTTATTTTTTCCACACAATAAGTCATTTCAAGACGTCGATGATTTTGAAATGCACTGCTTCAATTTATAATATAAAATATGTTTATATTAACTTCACAACTTAGTAAGTGCTGCACCTACGTTCCTGGTCAGATCTTACTTTTGTGATACGTTTTTGAACATACTGAAAATTTTCTCCGATTATACATTCAGTAAATAAACTTTCGAGTAGTATTTATGCTTTTAAACATTCAGATTATTTGATAATTGTTGGAGATAATATATTATTCCGATATTTATATATCTATCTTCATTATTTATCTTTCTCATCTTACTTTTAAATTAGATTGACCTTCTCGCTACGTTCCAGGTTTAAATCTAGCTAACATTGTGGAACAGTCACTTTTTTATTTCCTAAACAATATTTTAACATTTTTCTCAGTATTCAGAGCATAACGACTTCATGAATACTTGGAAATAATTCAATTCTACGCTTGTTAAACTAAGCCTAAAACAAGCCCTAGTTTTTTAGAATGGATATTATCCTTCGATTCAGTTCATGGAGATACATCCTTTTAGATCCCATTATCTCTATTTCAATCATACAAAATTCTAATGACTAAGTACTCCTTTTCTACGTACGAATACAGAATATCGAGTCACTGTTGCTGCATATTGGTTAAAGATTAAACAAATTTTATCTTAAACCTATATGTCGTTAAATCAATTATTATCTCTTTCATATACATGTTTTTACCCTTCCGTCAGGGATCGTGGTAATAATATTATTACTCTATATGGTTTATGCATAGATCTCGAGAGTATATATATGTATTTTCTTCCTGAATTCATTTGCGAGTACGTAATTTGATATTTCAGGAATTACCAATTATGCAGACATAGATTTTATTCTAATAATATTCAATTCTAAAAATTTGATTGAATGTTTACCTATAAAATTTCTGGGCAGTAATTTTATAGAGAGTTATATGTTTAATAATTCCTTGCTTAATAAATAGTTACGCTTAACCTATTATTTATAGCAGGAATTTTGTTCCGTAGTATAATTTTAATTTAGTATTTATATATTTCTTACTATTCTTAAATATGCGTATAGAATAGTAATACTATCTCTTAACTTATAAATTAAGTGTTTTTTGAGATTATTAATCAGTATTATTGTATAATCTTTCTTCAGAGATTATCACACTATTACTTTTTCTCTGAGTCCTTCTCTTTTTATGGACATTTTGATTCGTATCAAAGTGGATTTTTTTTTTAACATTTCTTGATTTCCATGATTATTTACTCAAGAGTACTTTTCATGGCAATCTTCTGGTATAGAAAGATTCTATCCAGCTTATTTATTATTGCTTAATCTTATCAATACGGTAAGATTTAGCCAAACTGTGACCGTCTTACAGTTTGCTGCGATCAGCCTTATTCTTATCTCTCTTATTCTCTGTCAAACTCTTAAGTTATGATGTTGACAGTTTATTCTTTACTATTTTGTCAGGACTTCAAACGCTTTTATATGTCTATGACAAAACTAATTATCAATGGTTTAGGTTGTTTTTTCTTCCCAGCAGTTATATGCAAACTCTGTATTATTTTATTGCTTGACTAAAAATTCGTAATACAATTAGTCTAGCAATAGTTTTAACCATTATGTTTGTCTATACCTTTTTCTTCTGATGGATAACTTAGTTATAGTAAAGTTAACTCCATCTACTTTTATTATCTCCCCTTCTTTAATTTGATCAAAGGGAAATAATTACATATTATGGTTATTTTAAGTCTGTGTCTGTTCATCCGAAACTGTCCTGTCACTCCAATTAACAGAATCTAATTAGTTTATAATTCTAATAGCTTAGACTATTACAATTACATAGCTTCACATATCTAGAATTTTATCCAAAATATCTACATATGTCAGTTATCTATAGGAAACTCCACTGAGTAGACTTTTCCTTATTTATTCAAGACCCTACATAGACTACTTACAGTGTATGGTCTCGACTTTTTGTTTTACAAATTTTGTTTTGAAAATTTTTTCTATATTCCTAGCTTACTTTGCGATGGAATATTTATGTTATGTCTCAATGACTCCCTTTTCTTTTTGAAGCCAATTGTTGTTTCCCAAAAAGAAAAAAAGAGGGGGGGGGGGGGGGGGGGGGGGGTGGGCCAATGTTAGGTCTCTGAGATTTAAGAACTGGCTTCCTCTAGAGTCTACTATTATATATAAGGTTGTTAGATCATAACACCTTAAAGATATGCTATTTTGTGAATCTAGATCATTCTTTCTATTAAATATAGAATTAGAATGTATCTGATTCCTTTGAGTTTCCTGAGTCTTAACCAGAAGTGGTCAGATATTATTGGTGTTAGAATTAGGAGAGCACCTCCCTCCTATTCTGCAAATTCTAGCACATTATCTATAGGTTAATGTATTATGAAGTTAAAATGAAGTTTTTTAAAAGTAAAACATATTTTAACAAGTAATACTTAACCTATAGATAATCAATTATCTCCCTCCGTCCACCCTCGCTTATCTCTCCTAATTGTGTCTATTGTTTTACACATAAAAGAAACTGACACGTGGTCAATTGAGCGGGAAGAGTTACGTCACACAGGTAACTGCCTAAGGGACCTTCTGGTTTAAGACTTTAATTAACGACTGAAAGGTCGTTTTTTCTGTGGAAGGTGTGAAAACAGAAGAGAATAGCACATTATCTGTAGGTTAAGTATTACTCGTTAAAATATGTTTTACTTTTAAAAAACTTCATGATTCTACTCTAAACCTTCTGAATTTGGCCATTTTCAACTCAATCCTAGTGAAATTTGACACACTTAGTATCTGGTAACTTAGTAAATAATGCACGGATAAATTCTTTGTGTTTTACATAGGAACATCTTTTTTTTTATTTCAAAACTATTTAGCAAATATTCAGTGCGTGTTATACACGGGTGCGAGTAATACACAGAAAAATTCGGTACTTCACCTAAAAAATTACCTTGTTGCTATTTCTATCAAGGGACGAAGGTAAACATGATATCCTTCTACTGGTTTCGAAGATCGGCATTTTCCGTGACCACGTGGCACCACCGGACTTTGCCGAAAATACCGATATGGCCAAAGACCTCGATTATAAGACGGGTCTGGATTTTTGGGGGCTTTTTTTTTTTTGAAAAATCCCCGTCTTATAGGCGGATTAATACGGTATATAGAGAATAATGTGGAATCCCTCCATTTATTTTTCAGACATAGAGACAGTATTTAATGGGATAATCTCAATGATGCTATTGATTCCATCAGAACAGGCAGAGGAGCCGGTGTCTATGTTTTGTCAGAAAGTCTCCAAGTTTGTCAAGGGAGACAAGAAGGGCAGTGTTAGAATCAGAATGTAAGTTACCTATAGAAATTAAATCCTTCCATAATGCATTTGACAAGGGTTAGATAATCAGAGCCAAAATAATCGATTATCAGTCCTGTCATTGTGATCGATAATGCTAGGTTCCCCCTTTCATGCCTCTGTTACGAACACCAAGATTGGCCATTCTTAGCTGATCCTGTATTTTCTCTGAAATTTCATGTTTGGATACGAGGTGATGCAAGCGGATACATTCTGGTACAATTTGGTGTGCTTAATATGGTCATGATTGGTCGATTTCAGGTGACAGGATGTGCCACAATCTGGTCTCCCATTCAGATACGATCAGGTATGTTCCGATAGGATTGTCCCCATATGAGTCCATAATTGGGTTCCAATCTCTCTGAAGATTATCATGATTGGGTTCCGATCTGTCTGAAGATTATCATGATCTATATGATATCCGATGTGAATCCACGGTTCTGATCTTTCTGAAGATTATCATGATTGGGTTCTGAACTTTCTGAAGTTATCAAGATTGGGGTCCCCGATTTCGGATATGCAGATACAGTCAAACCTGCTGAATCGGCCACCTCTTTAAGAGCGCCACCTGCATAAAAGCGTCAGCTTTAAACATTCCCGATCAGTTTCTCTATAATTTTGTACTCTATAAGAGCGCCACCTTTACATGAGCGCCATCGGCCAGTACATTTATTCCCATAATACACATTGTCCTCCATATGATGGCCACATATTACCTGTAAAGATTTTAATTGCCCATAATTATCGACAATTAACTTCAAGTGTCAATTAGAAGCCAATCACGTGCGCAAACGTGTGAAAATTACAGGTAAATACTCTGGGGAAACCGGTCTGCTGTCATTTGTCAACACGCTTTCACCAACTCTTGTTGTGTCTCGCATAATCTCGTGTGTAAAGCGAAGATTTTTTTTTCTTTCTTTGAAATATTTTTACGCATTCAGGAGAAAAGATTTTCACATTAATAAGTAATTTAGTGATCTCTGTCGATCAAAACTAATTCAGTAATGGTAGTTCATAACCGAACATGTTAAGACAGCAAACGAATGCTGGGACGAACTTCTTGCGGAACGAAACATTTTTTTCTGTTTTTTTTTTTTTGATAAAACGATCTTTTAACTTCGAATTAGAGCAGATCAATGGTGTTCTTATGCAATGTAAGTGGTTTTCGGTACAATGCCTTCCTTTTGCGCACTAATATTGACCGAGATTATGGCAACATCCTGGATTTTAGCCGATAGTGCCGGAGTGATTCGCCCCCATAATGTTTGGCCTCGTTTTTGTTTTTTCTTAAAAAGTAATGAAAACAAAAAAAAAGAACAAAAAAAAAGTAGAAGTGCATTAAAATTGAAAGATGCTTTCAATTTTCTTTCAACTGACATTAGTACCAAGTCCAAACTTTATTATCACTTATTTAAATTAATGTCCTAGAAACCACCAGACCCTGATGTGTTGACCTTGTTTTCTTCCATGGTGGCAATTTTGACAACCTTGATAAAACAGCCACCTTTAGATAACAGCCAGTTTAGCCCACTCCCAAAGGTGGCGCTCTTATAGAGGTTTGACTGTACTTTTCGGTACGATCATCATGAACAGGTGCGCTCTGATGCAGTTGGATACTATTGTGGTCACGCTGTCTTTCACGATCAGGATAGAGAGTAATTATGATTTTAGCTATGATGAGACCCAGACGAGTATATATATACAGCCTGACTGACCATGGACTTCATTGTTTCTTGAATTTCTACAGACCTTGGTTTTCGTCCTGTCCAAGGTTGATCCCGATCACCATGAGTTTGGAGCATGATTAGATGCGATCTATCATGATTTGTTATGATCCAGTATGATTTGATGTGATGATCATGATTGACAATTAATCCTGTTGATCATAGAAAAACTTTTAACCGTTCAAACCTTTTTTACAATCAACACGATTGCCATGACTGACCTCAAGATCTGATAAGATCTGATTGTTTGTGTTGAGGTTTTACAGCCCAGTCAACCCATTGGGGTCATGTTGAGCACGGTCAGTGTACCTTACATGACATTTATTACACCAAGATAAAGACCACAGTTTCAGTCTTGGCAGGTATCGTGATAGTGTGAATGTAATAGTGTTGGGAATCGGAGAGGAAAATCACAATCAATTATGGGAAAAGTAAAACCGATAGATTATCGCCATAACTGGTGTCAAATAATGAATCATTATAGCATATGCGCTTTATGTTTCTGTATCACTTAAAATGCAACAGCATATAATAGCATGACTAGGGTAATTTAAGATATAGGTTGTTTCAAGACAAAGCAGATTTTGCAGCCATGTTTCTAGTCAATGAGTCTTTCATAGTACTCTTAATTTGTAGGGCTCATTATGTGAGCCCACGTTTCTAAAAATAATATTTCAAATAATCGATAGTGAAAAAAAATTATATTGATAGTTGCTGATAGTGGGCTCATTCGATTAGTTTTCGATTATTTCGATTAATCGGCACAACACTAGATAGAATGTAGTGTAATCAATTAATAATCGCTGAAGAGTTGGTCATTATCTTACCTTTCTAGCTTAATGTTCGAGCATAAATCCTAGTATATTTTATACTTAAACCATTATTGTGAGGCTCAAAACCATGAGTTGTCCAGCCTTTTATGTTTTGTTGATTTATTTTTATAAAACTACAAATCAAAATGCACAAGATGGACAGAATATGTCTCAGTGGATATGAAAATGATGCAATAAACACAAAAATCAAATAATCATTTATTTGGCAAGCTGTATCAATAATCATTTTTCTGCTGCTAATCGATCAATTAATAGATTATCCGATACATAATATTTTTCTATGAAAATTTATGTTGTGGGTAATCATTAGAAGTGCCTCATAGAGGCGCTTCTAATGGGTACCAAGTTTTTTCATGGAATACATGTAAGAAAAATATCAGTACTTTTTGGTTGAAAAAGGGGCCTTATCTGGAGCTATGTGAGTGATTACACCTTAAGTTCTTGCCACCATTTTGCCATGATTTAGGGATTGTTTTGAAGCTTGAAATATTATTTTAGAAGGAAATTATAATATTATGTCAGTGCTCCAGATTTTCATTAGACTTGCAGGGACACATTATTGGGACACACTTTAGAAGAATTTGGTGGCCTTCATTAATCAATATCAAGGAGAGGACAAATAGTATCAGATTTATGTAGTTGGAAGATCATTTTTTGTCACACCTACTTGTATCAGTGTGCTACATAGGCGTCCGCTTTTCCGTCCGTCTGTCAACATTTATGTCCAAGTTTGACATTTATGTCAAAGTTAGTATTCTAATCAACTACAAAACTAAACAACCATCAAATCTTGCATGAAACATCTCCCTCACCTCCTGACTGTGACAAAGGCGTCTGCTTTTCCATTTGTCTGTTCGTCCATCTGTCTGTCAACATTTATGTCGAAGTTCGACATTTATATCAAAGTTAGTATTCTAATCAACTACAAGACTAAACAACCATCAAATCTTACATAAAACATCTCCCTGCCCTCCTGACTGTGACATAAGTTTCCGCTTTTCCATTTGTCCGCCCGTCCGTCTTGTCAACATTTATGCCGAAGATTGACATTTACGTCAAAGTTAGTATTCTAATCAACTACAAGACTAAACAACCATTAAACCTTGCATGAAGCATCTCCCTGACCTGCTGACTATGCAGATACCTTGATCCGATGACCTTGACCTATATTTCACGCTCCAGTGACACAATTTACGTCGGTCATTCTCTCCCTTCCGCTGATTCAAGAAGGGCAGTTGTCAGTTTCTGGCGAAAGAATGTGCACAATACTGGTTAACCGCTTAGAGGACTAAGCCTGCCCAGTAAACGTGTGGTTAGGTAAACTGACCGCGCTCGACATGACCCCATTGGGTTGACTGGGCCGTAAAACCTCAACACAAACAAACACAATTTACGTCGACATTCCAGATCTTCTCAACTATAAGGCCTACAACCACCAAACCTTGCATAGTACTTCTCCTAGATGTACTGACTCGGCAGGAACCTTGACCCGATTACCTTGACCTATATTTTTCGCTCATATAATAAAATGTAGGTCAAGTTCAATTTAGGGTAAAATCCACCAATTATTTTGGGACTTATGGCTCTTTTTCAATTTTGAAAAATGGTTTCAGTTCTATAACTTTTGAAAAGATTAGTATATTGGATTAATCTTTTATGCACAAGCATATAATTATAGATTATAGGTCAAGTTCGATTTAGGGTAAAATCCACCAATTTTGGAGTTACGGCCCTTTTTAAACGTTGAAAAATAGTTAGTGAAAAATGGTTTCTTGTTTGATATCTTTTAAAGATTAGTGTATTGGATTGAAATTTTATACAAAGGTATATAATCATAAAATGTAGGTCAAGTTTGATTTAGGGTAAAAGCCACCAATTATTTTGGGAATTATGGCCCTTTTTCAACTTTGAAAATGGTTTCCGTTCCATAACTTTTGAAAAAATTAGTGAATTGGATTCATATTTTATACAAGAGCATATAATTATAAAATATAGGTCAAGTTCGATTTAGGGTAAAATCCACGAATTATTTTTGGAGTTACAGCCCTTTTCCAAAGTTGAAAAATAGTTAAAGTTTGATATCTTTTGAAAACATTAGTGTATTGGATTCATATTTAATACACAGGTATATAGTCATAAAATAGAGGTCAAGTTTGATTTAGGGTAAAATCCACCCATTATTATGGGAGTTATGGCCTTTTTTACCTTCAAAAAAATGCCTTTCGATATTTTTTTAAAAAAAATTGGTATTTTGGATTCATATTTTATACACAGGTACAGTACAGCTCAGGTGGTTATCCCCACCCCCCCCCCCCCCCCCCGACCCAGTGGGGTTGATTTTTTAGCCCACCGCGGATCTTCCTGATACCCCACTCCAATTCCCACTGCGACGGATTTTTCGTCCACCGCATCTCCGCCGAGTTCCCTCCGCAAAACCACCCATTTACCTGTAGAACTCCAATGTGGGCAAAAGTTTATCCTGGCGAGCTCGCAATGAAAGATTAGTGACGTCAGAATGATTGACAGCTCCAAATTTTTCCGAGTTTGCATGGGGAGGAAATCGGAACCTTTATTTTGCTTACGCATCATTCGGTTGATTTGCCGCTGAATAAATGCAGAAATATTTCTACCTAGAGATTAAAAAGAAAAAACAAAACAAAAAAAATAATAAAAAAAAATATTAATGAATAAAACAAGAAATACAAAATAACGTATTTCTGTTTGTTTATTTCTTACCTTGTACCCGGGTACTTAAAGGGGCGCTTCTGCTATCTTAGAGGCTTTTATTTGGAGACCAACAAGCATCGTCCCGGAAAAAAAAATACGAGTAATGCCACGTAAGCAGATGCATTAATCTCCGATGGTCAGGATCGTGCATTCGATCCTCACAGATTGAGCGATTTATCATGAAACACATGTATTTGCTACGGTCATTCTCTCCTTCAACTGCTTCAAGATTGGCAGTTACAAGTTTCTGGCGGAAGGGAGTTCAGTATACTAGTTCACCACTTATTGTATAAGCATGCCCCCCCCCCCCCCCCCCCCCCCCCCCCCCCCCCTGTATTGGCGCGATTCATAAAAAAATGCTCTTCCCCATTCCATTTCGCAGTAAGATGCGCCGTCCGACTGGAGACCAGGAGGTCGCGGGTTCAACCCCCGCCGAGGTCGGCAACATTCTTTCGTGGAGATTGATCATGAAATATTGTCTACGGTCATTCTCTCCCTACCGCTGATTCAAGAAGGGCAATTGTCAGTTTCTGGCGAAAGAATGTGCGCAATACTGGTTAACCGCTTAGAGGACTAAGCTTGCCCAGTAAACGTGTGGTTAGGTAAACTGACCACACTCGAATTGACCCCATTGGGTTGACTGGGTCGTAAAACCTCAACACAAACAAACAAACATTCCATTCCGCACTGATCAGACGTGTAAAGCAATTGCAGTTAACTCCCTTTTAAGTCGGTTATATTTAGCTCCCTTAAATCAGTAAAAACCTGCAGTGTGAGTACCTTACCCAGCATTTATCAGGGTACAAATAAATACTTTGTTACGTTATTCTCTTACAGAATAATACATTAATAACATTATATTTATTGGCTTATACAGCAATCTTCAGAACTTTCGTTTCCATGTAAAGTGTTCTGTTTTTGTGGCTTCAATATATGCGATATGCAAAACCAAGACTGTAATTTATTATGCTCCCCGAAGAATTTCGGGGGAGCATATAGTCGCCGCTTCGTCCGTGCGTCCGTGCGTCCGTACGTCCGTGTGTCCGTGCGTCCGTGCGTCCGTCCCGCTCTTGTCCACGCAAATTCTCGGAAACTGCTTGTCGGATTTCAATGAAACTTCATGGGAATATTAAGTATCAAAGGTGGATGCGCATATCACCTGCGTGTTCTGGTTCGATGATTTTTCCAAGAGTTATTGCCCTTTGATGAGTTCTGCATGAATATATAGGGTACTGTTCGTGTCCACGCGAATTCTCGGAAACTACTAGTCGGATTTCATTGAAACTTCATGGGAATATTAAGTATGGAAGGTGGATGTGCATATCACCTGCGTGTTATGGTTCGATGATTTTTCCAAGAGTTATTGCCCTTTGATGAGTTCTGCATGAATATATAGGGTACTGTTCGTGTCCACGCAAATTCTTAGCAAATACTGGCAGAAATTCAACGAAATTTTAATGGAATCTTAAGCAGCAATAGGGGATGCGCATATTGTTCAATCTTTCTGGTTAGATGATTTGTCACAGAGTCATGCTACTTTGTTTAAAGCTGCAGTGTAAGGTCACTGGCTATTTTTAGAAAAGAATTTGTCAACACTCTAGTGCCTACATTTATTGATGGATTTTGATATAACTTCAAACAAATGTTGGGTATGATAATATCTTGAGCATGTTTGACATTCAGGGTCCTGGGCTCAAGGTCAAGGTCACTGTGGCTATTTTTAGAAAAACTTTGTTTTTGCTCTAGTGCCTAGATTTATTCCTTTCATTTATTCCAACTTTTATGTTGCTGATGTTTGTATGACAGTGCCTTCAGGCAAGCTTATCTGTCCACCAACAGGTTTTGTGATACTCCATTTTGAAGTACAGTGAGTATACACAGTATACCGCTCTTTATCTAGGATAATGTTTCCTGTTCCGACTATTGCATGTTCGGGGAGCATCCATCGGTTTCACCGATATTCTTGTTTAATGAGTAAAAGAGCCGCATTGTATAAACCTAGCGCATTGGCGGGAAAGCGTCTTCTGGGCTAATTCAGCAGACGACAGATTGAATTTGTTTTCTTTTTTTTATGCCCCCAACTTCAAAGAAGTTGGAGGGGCATATTGCTTCTGGGTTGTTCGTCCGTCCGTCCGTCCGTCCGTTCGTCACGCTTTTTGATGCATAGCATAACTTTAAAACCGTGAATGCTACTGTTTTGAAATTTCATATATGGATTCCTCATGAAAAAATAGCTGACACATATTTTTTTTCTTGACAGGATTATGCCCCTTTTCTGAGTTATGGCCCTTTGAAAAAATATGGATGCAATCTTGTCAGCAAAATATCTCAAAAACTATTAAAGCTAGAGCCTTGAAACTTGATGAATAGACTGGTAGTGATGAGTAGACAACCTGATTAACTTTTGAAGAAATTTTGAAAAATACTTCTTGAGTTATGGCCCTTTGTAATTTTGGGCAATTTTACCTTGTCAGCAAAATATCTCAAACACTGTTAGAGCTAGAGCCTTGAAACTTAGTAAATGGATTTGTAGGGATGAGTAGATGACCTGATTAATGTTTGAAGAAATTCTGAAAGATACTTCATGAGTTATGGCCCTTTGTAATTTTGGGCATTTTTATCTTGTCAGCAAAATATCTCAAAAACCGTAGGAGCTAGAGCCTTGAAACTTAATGAATAGACTGGTAGTGATGAGTAGACAACCTGATTAACTTTGAAGAAATTTTGAAAATGCCTTTTGAGTTATGGCCCTTTGTAATTTTGGGCATTTTTACCTTGTCAGCAAAATATCTCAAAAACTGTTAGAGCTTGAGCCTTGAAACTTAGTAAATGGATTTGTAGTGATGTGTAGATGACCTGATTAACTTTTGAAGAAATTCTGAAAAACACTTCATGAGTTATGGCCCTTTGTAATTTAGGGCATTGTTAACTTGTCAGCAAAATATCTCAAAAACTATTGAAGCTAGAGCCTTGAAACTTGATGAATAGACTGGTAGTGATGAGTAGGCAACTGATAAACTTTTGAAGAAATTTTGAAATACACTTCTTGAGTTATGCCCCTTTGTAATTTTAGGCATTTTTATCTTGTCAGCAAAATATCTCAAAAACTGTTAGAGCTAGAGCCTTGAAACTTAGTAAATGGATTTGTAGTGATGAGTAGATGACCTGATTAATTTTTGAAGAAATTCTGAAAAATACTTCATGAGTTATGGCCCTTTGTAATTTTGGGCAATTTTACCTTGTCAGCAAAATATCTCAAAAACTGTTGGAACTAGAGCCTTGACACTTGATGAATAGACTGGTAGTGATGAGTAGACAACCTGATTAACTTTTGAAGAAATTTTGAAATATACTTCTTGAGTTATGCCCCTTTGTTATTTTGGGCATTTTTATCTTGTCAGCAAAATATCTCAAAAACTATTAGAGCTAGAGACTTGAAACTTGGTGAATTGATTGGTAATGATGAGTAGATGACTTGATTAATTTTTTTGTAAATTCTGAAAAATATTTCATAAGTTATGGCCCTTTGTAAATTTGGGCATGTTTCCCTTGTGAACAAAATATCTCAAAAACTATTGAAGCTGGAGCCTTGAAACTTGATGAATAGATTGGTAGCGATGAGTAGATGACCTGATTATGCCCCCAGTTTCGAATGAAATTGATGGGGCATATTATTTTGCCTTCATTTGTCCATCCGATTTTTTGTCCATTCATCAAGCTTTTTTTGTGCATGCCATATCTTAAGAACCCTGCACGCTAGGGTTTGAAATTTTATATTTGGGTTCCCAATGAAAAAATAGCCGACCCGTATTTTGTTTCTTGTCTAGCATGTTTATTTAAAGTTATGCCCCTTTGAAAAAAATCAGAATTAAATCTTGTGAGCAAGATATCTTGAAAAGTATTTAAGCTGGGTTCTTGAAATTCGACACAGTGAGTGGGAATGATGTGTACATTACCCGATTATATTTTGAGAGAATTCCATGAAAATATTGATAAAGTTACAGCCCTTTGCAGTTCTGCTCATTTTGACCTTGTCAGCAAGATTTCTCGAAAAGCACTTAAGCTAGGGTCTTGAAATATTATATGCTGATTGGGGATGATGTGGAGTTTACCTGGTTTGTTTTTTAGGGAATTCCATGAAAAATTGATGTAGTTATGGCCCTTTGTAGTTCTAGGCATTTTGACTTTTTCAGCAAGATATCTCAAAAAGTATTTAAGCTAGAGCCATGATATTTGGTATACTGATTTGGATTGAGGAGGAGATCACCTGAATAAATTTTGAACCAATTAAATGAAATGTTGGAGTTATGGCCCTTCGCAATTTCGGGCCATTTAATGTCGTTGCTTTATTGTGTATAGCATAAGTTTAGAACCATGTATGCTAATGTTTTGAAATTTCATGTTTTGATTCCTCATGAAAAAATAGGTGATCCGTATTTTTTTCTTATCCCAATCATCTCCTATTTTAGAGTTATTTCCCTTTGATAAAATAACATTGAAATCATATATTTGTACTGTTGTTACCGTCATGGCTAAGCAGTGTTGGAGTCAAACAGTGTTAGAGTCAGGCAGTTGGGGGCATAGTGTTTTACAAACACCAGCTCTAGTTTTTCTTTTCATTACCAAGAAAACAGGATTTGACGTTTCATGCAGTGGAGACAATTTGCATGAAGTGCAAATAATGTTCTCTTTGAAGAATGAGAAAAATATTTCAAAATGTCGTCTGCTGAAAATTGTACCCAGGGTGCTTAGCGTTAAGGTTTGCACAAACAACTCGCGCATGAGTCTGTGCATGGCAAAACCTACAATAAAACTTGTACGAAGAGACGGATCAGCCTGCACACTCTGAGACTGCACATCAGCAGATCTCAGTAGTCTGATTAGAGCCTTCGCTAATCGTAAGTACCCCCTATGATTACTGGGTGTAACAAAACGTCTTGTGCGACGAGCGAAGACTCGGGTCAGTACGTGCCTGCACATTCTAAGAGCATTCGCTGATCGTATTTACCATCGATAGCCTGGCTGTCCAAAGCGGAATAAACAGTGCGACTGCAACAGCACATTCTGTTCAGACCCTTCGCTGATCGTACAGTATGCAAGAAGCTTGCTTTATCTAGTGGGCCGATGCACAGACTAACCTGAGTCTTTGCTGGTGGCACGTACATTGTAGTATTGTAGGTTTTATCCGGTTCAAAGTTCGTACATTGTAAATCATACTTCAGACATGAGAACTTTGTACCGAGGTTTGTTTGAACTGGAGTTAAACTGCCCAGTCAATACTATTCATCGAGCCCGCACACTTTTCCGGGCGGGCTTATTCATAAGCTATTACAGCAGAAACTGACAACTGCCCTTCTTTTCTTTCATATACTTTGACGATAGAGCCTACTTTTGGAGTTATGACCCTTTGAACACCGAAACTATTTTAGTGATTTCTGTAATATATTTGTGTCTGCTCTGTAACTTGAGAACTGTTTGCGATATTTTCTTGAAACTTAATTTATTAACAAAGTTATGGTACTTGTTTGATGTAAGTGCAGTGGTGGGGCATGGTGAAATGTCTGCAGCGCTTTTATTAGATATTTAACAGGTTGAAATATTGGGAAAGGGTGCCTTGGTGGTGTAGTGGTAAAGCTGCGCGCCTTGTCACCCAGGGGTTAGAGTTCGATCCCAGGCTTCTTTCATATGGGACTTTAAACCAAGGTCCACACCTCCGTATGAACTAGCTATTAGTGGGACGTTAAAAAACTCACTCAGTCATTTGAATTGTCATTAACTTCTGTGGCCCCTTGTTCGTTACGTGTGTTTTTGTATGACAGACACCATTTTTGCTTGGGCTGTCTCATTGATTCAATGTCTCTTTGATAGCAGAAGCGCCCCTTTAAGTAAATTTATATTGACACGTGCGGTTGCTGCACGCGAGTGAGAATTTCCCGGTCTTTTACCACATTACGTCATTTATATTGAGCGCATGCGGTTGTTGCATGGGAAAAGGCAGTTACAGGAATACAAAACATAAATACGTAATTTGTGGATTCGAGGCAGATGTTTGATTCTCTTTTAGATTTTTGAGTGTTTGTTATGTTTTTTTACGGCACATTAAGTAAACATGACCATGCCGTGCCCACTTTTTGCCGGACCAAACTAAGCCACAGAATCCGGTACTTTTTCATATGGAGCTTTGTTGTGGCCCATGTTACCTGCTCGAACAGTGAATGGGCCTACCGGGGTTTTCTGTGGACCAAGGGAACACCCAAATATATTTCAAGGAACAGGGCAGCATTGGTTAATATTTCAAGAGAACAAGGGAATAAACCTAATTTTGGGGGATCGGAAAGTGGCAATTTGGAAAACTCATCCTTTTCAATGCATTGGCCATATGCATTCGTTATTGTCCGTCGGCAATCGCAGTGTTTCGATGCTTTATTAATATTGAAAAGGATGCTGATGAGCGAAAACTGACTCAAGCAGGACGTACGAATATTGCAATTTATGCATCGAATTTGCGGTATGTTTTGTGTACGCAAATACTAACAATTCTGTACGCTCATGGTGAATGGGAATGCTTACAATCAAAATTCGTTAATTGCTGTCACACAATGAGTTGAAAAGGCTGATTTGATCAGGTCAGCAGTTTGGTCCTATTCAACCGTGCATGCCAAAAAAGTACGACTGGCTTTAGCCACGCCCCTTTGGAAACAGCTTTCTCACTTCATCGCGGAAACACCGCGTGCCCCCCGCGGCTGTTTCAATTGCCTGTCATAATCGCATCGAATTTTACCTGTTCGAAAGTAATTTTATCAGGCGATTTTTACCACGGGAAAGCAGCGGATCCACCGGCAGGGTGAAACCACCGTGGGATACTAAAATTTAATCCTTTCCACCCGAATCCACTCCCCACCGGCTCGGGGGGGATTTTGAAAAACCACCTGAGCTGTACTGTATATTATCATAAAATAAAGGTCAAGTTCAATTTTGGGTAAAATCTGCCAATTATTTTGAGTTATGGCCCTTTTTTCAACTTCATTTTTTGCAAAATGCCTGCCTGTGGGTGAGGATGGCCTTGGGCTGGGGCATCTGTGTCATATTGACACATTTCTAGTTTAATTTGTCATGCTTTTCTTCCAAAGTAGGAAATTCCCGCTTTTCACTTATTATTTTCAAGCTTAGCTTGTGCTGCTGCTGCCAAGAAAATAGTTTGAACCCCTGAAGCGCTGCTGAAAATTTTAGAGCAGATGCTGATCTAACTATTTTCAGTATTTTACAGTGAAAATAAGGTTGAACTTTTCATGTGAATCGTCTCCCCAGCAAACGATTCACATGTAATGTCACACCTTTTTTTGCCCATTTATTTGCACTGGAAAATTAGAAAAAAATTGAAAACGTCATCTGCTGAATGCGCAGAGCGCTTCAAGGGTTAAGGGAGACCTTAAGGAGCATCGGTACATTTCATTTGACATGGCAGACAGAAACAGACAGGCTGAAATGTATTTACACTGCTCGGACCGAGGCCTGGGAGGTTGATGATTGGATCAGGGCTATGTCTGTCCATTTTAACACCACTTAATGATGCTGGTGATTTTGATGTCTCATGTCTCTTTCAACATAAATTATTTAAGTCATATCGAGATGATAGAATGTGGTGTCTGATCAGGGTCTTCACTATTTCCCCATCAAAAAAAACAATAACAGTTTAGCCATTTTCTGTAGGAATACCTAAATCTCATAGCCGGATGTTCCAAAAATGGACGGACAAGAATCTTGTAAGTTTTGCAAAGTCTTTCTCTCTCTCTTTCTCTCTCTCTCTCTCTCCGTTTCTCCCTCTCTCTCTCTCTTTGGAATGCTCTTTCTCTTTACCCACATGCAAATATGATATGTCTCCTTTTGAACTATAAGTTTTTAGCACTGACTTCATTGGAAAGAATGTTATCACACCAGCGGGAACCCAACACAAACCTGATCGCAGTTCGATCCCGTAAGATTGTAGTGATTTATCAGTAAACACATGTATTTGCTATGGTCATTTGCACCTTTCACTGCTTCAAGATTGGCAGCGGAAGGGTGTTTAGTGTACTGGTTAACCGCTTATGTATAAGCATGCCCCCTCTTTATTGACACAATTCATGCCATTTCACATGGGCCCCCGACTCGTAAAGCAATTGCAGTTAGCTCCTTCTAAACAGTCAGTTGCCGTTAGCTGCCTTAAAACTGTAAAACCTACAGTGTGAGGACCTTACCCGGTATTTAACAAGGGACAAAAAAACATTATGTTACATTATTCTCTTACAGTATATACATTTAGAGCATTATATTTAAAGGCTTACAGAGTAATCTTCAGAACTTCCATTTTTGTCGCACCTGCTTGTAGCAGGGTGTGATATAGGTGTCCGCTTTTCAGTGCGTCCATGCGTCCGTCTGTCAACATTTATGTCAAGGTTAGTATCCTAATCAACTACAAGACTAACAATCATCAAACCTTGCATGAAACATCTCCCTGACCTCCTGACTTTGTGACATAGGCGTCTGCTTTTCCATTCGTCTGTCCGTTCCTCCGTCTGTCTGTCAACATTTATGTCGAAGTTCGACATTTATGTCAAAGCTAGTATTCTAATCAACTACAAGGCTAAACAACCATCAAACCTTGCATGAAACATCTCCCTAACCTCCTGACTTTGCAACATAGGCATCCACTTTTCCGTTTGTCTGTCTGTTTGTCCGTCCGTCTGTCAACATTTATGTCAAAGTTCGACATTTATGTCAAAGTTAGTATTCTAATCAACTACAAGGCTAAACAACCATCAAACCTTGCATGAAACATCTCCCTGACTTCCTGACTTTGCAATAAAGGCATCCACTTTTCCATTTGTCTGTCTGTTTGTCCATCTGTCTGTCAGCATTTATGTCAAAGTTCGACATTTATGTCAAAGTTGGTATTCTAATCAACAAGACTAAACAACCACCAGACCTTGCATGAAACATCTCTCTGTCCTCCTGACTTTGTGACATGGGCATCTGCTTTTCCGTTCTTCCCTCTGTTTGTCCGTCATTTATGTCAAAGTTAATATTCTAATCAACTACAGGACTAAATAACCATCAAACCTTGCATGAAACATCTCCCTGACCTCCTGACTTTGCGACATAGACATTTCCGTTCGTCCATCCGTCCTTCTCAACATTTATGTCTAAGTTCGACATTTACGTCAAAGTTAGTATTCTAATCAACTACAATTCTACAACAACCATCATACCTTGCATAACAAATCTCCCTGACCTCCTGACTTGGCAGGTATATTGACCCGGTGACCTTGACCTATATTTTTAGTGCTCCTGTGACTTCGACACAATTTACGTTGACATTCCAGATCTTCTCACGTATAAGGCCTACAGCTACCAAACCTTGCATAGTGCTTCTCCTAGATGTACTGACTTAGCAGGTACATTGACCCGGTGACCTTGACCTATATTTTGCGCTCCAGTGACTTTGGCACATTTTGCGTCGACGTTCGATATCTCCTCAACTATTAAGGCCTACAAACATCAAACCTTGCAAAGTGCTTCTTCTCAATGTACTGACTGTGCAGATACCTTGACCTGGTGAAATTGACCTATATTTTGGCTGGAGTTCCTTGACTCGGTGACTTTGACCTATATTTCGCGCTCCATTGACTTCTACACCTTTAAACGTCTCCCTTCCATATGTCCTCAACTATAAGACCTTCAGCCACCAAACCTTGTATAGTGCTTCTTCTGGATGTACTGACTTGGCAGGTACCTTGACCCGGTGACCTTGACCTATATTTTGCACTCCAGTAACTTTGAAACATTTTACGTTGATGTTTGATATCTTCAAATATAAGACCTATAACCACTAAACCGTGCTTCACCTCATTGTACTGGCTTGGCAGGTACCTTGACCTATATTTGACACATTTTACATTGATGTAAGATAACTCCTTAACTATAAGGCCTACAACCACCATATCATGCATAGTGCTTCTCCTTGACCTGGTGACCTTGACCTATATTTCATACTCCAGTGACTTTTACACATTTTACATAGAAGTTCCATTATCATTGGGCTGTATCATACGAAAAGTCAGTGCTGAAGATTTAGCCATTAGAGGGAATGGCACTGGCCTGGAATAAATGTGCCCCACTAGGCACTTTGTCTACATTTTTTCAACCCAGTTTTCCAACTAAGCACTGCTAAGAATGAAATAAACTTATTTAATAACCACGTTCTGATTGTGGCTCCTGTGACTTTTGCCCAGCAGGTGCGACGACGCTTTCCGCGGAATTCTTGTCATGTAAAGTGTTCTGTTTTTGTGTCTCCAGCATCCGATATGCAAAACCAAGACATTAATTTATTTAACAAGTAAAAGAGATGCATGTATAAACCTAGCATCAGTGGCGAAGCGTCTTCAAAATTATTTAAATTTGTCTATATTGTCATATACCCTTGCGAACATTCTAGGCAGTCTTCCTGTATAGAAACCAATACTAAGTTATGAAGATAAAGTTTCTTGCTCAAGGATACAACATTTGGTGCTTGTGGGTATCGAACACGCAACTTCTGGATTACCACTCTCTTGGCTAATTCAGCAGACGACAAATTCATTATTTTTTTATTTCCCAGAAAACAGGATTTGACATTTCATGCACCGGCACAGTGACTCAGTGGTAGAGCTTTGTGACCAGAAGGTTGCGGGTTTGATCCCCAGCCGGGTCATACCAAAGACTTTAAAAAGAGTACTAGCTGCTCTTTCGGTTGGCACCCAGCATTAAGAAAGAGAGCTAGAACTGGTCAGCTCAGTGTCAGTATAATATGACTGGCTCATGTCAAAGTGTCTGGGGCATGGTATTTCATTGAGGCAGCACTCTAAAAGTGAGCATTGAGCTCCCTGCTACATCCAAACATTGTTGGGATATGACTGAAAGTGAAGTTAAGTCCAAGTCAAACAAAAATTGACATTTCATGCAATACAAAACAGGATTTGACATTTCATGCATTGGAGACAGTTTGCATGAAATGCCAAATTGAAGAATGAGAAAACTTATTTCAAAATGTCACCTGTTGAAGATTTTAACCAGAGTGCTGTGTTAAGGTTTGCATTACCAATTTGCGCATGAGTCTCTGCATGGTAAAACCTACTATAAAACTTGTATGAAGAGTCAGATCAGCCTGCACACTCTGAGCCTGCACATCAGTTGTCTGATCAGAGCCTTTGCTAATCGTATATACCTCCTATAATCTCTTGGTTTAACAAAATGTCGTGTGCGATGAGCGAAGACTTGGGTCAGTCTACGCAAATGCACATTCTGATCAAAGCATTTGCTGATCGCATTTACCTTCTATAGCCGGGCTGCCACACTCGCGCCAGTAATACTTTTCACACTTCGATTACGAAACCTCGCGTTCCATTCCTTCAGGCTTAACCCACGCTAAACCCATGCTCATCCTGCACTTGTTTTGCACTAACAAGTAAAATTTTTTATCGTGGATCGCGAACGATATAACCATCGCGATACTTGTACTGTACATTATTGCTATTTGACATTTCAAGCACCAAGCAAAATTTGTAGCAGACCACATTCTAATTTTTTTCCCCAGAGAAAATAAGTTGACATTTCTTGTGAATTGTCTGCTTGGCAGATGATTCACATGAAATATTAAGGCTTATTTTTTTGGAAAAATAAAATATATCAGAATGTCGTCTGCTGCAGTTGTGATTGACGCTTAAAGAGTTAATAGATAGTTCAGCCAGCAATGAATTTGATTTATAAAGTTTTTTTTTCTCTTTAGGTTATCTAATTTATTTTATTGTTAGCAGTGAAATCAGTGTATATCTGGTGAAAATAAAAGTGGTTTCAATCACTAGTGAAATGATATCATATCATTTCACCAGTGACTGATATGATTTATATTTTTACTCCTCACTTTGGATGACTTTGGTTTTCTTCATTGTGTCAAAAACAGATGTTACCCCCACTTCAGATTTTTGAACACCTCTAACTTTTTTGTTTCTGAACTAAACTACCAAGTTGGGTATGCATTTTCTTAGAAGCTAAGGAACATTCTGGTATGAAAATTATTTTGATATTTGCCGAAATATTTGTTTTTCTCTCTCTGTGGTAAGCACTCAATATCGACGTCGTAATGTTTCTGATTTGTTTGGTGACGTCAATTATGACGTCAGAAGCGCTGAAGGCTTAGAAGCACAAAAACAATAAAACAAAAGAGAATTTGCTTTTTTTCTGTAAATACCATTGACAAATGCCTTTTTTAGCTCCCCGAGACTATGTCCCTGGAGAGCTTGTGTTATCATCCCGGCGTCGGCGTCTGTGTCCGTGTCAGCACAATGTTTAAGTTTTCAAAGGTGTGCATAGTTTTTTAACTGTTTAAGGTACTACTTTCATATTTGGCCTACACCTACCTTAGGGTACGACCTTTCAATAGCATACACCCCCATCCCCAAGTTAGACCCTTTATGTAGGTCAAGGTCAGTTCTTACTTTGTCATTTACACCCATGTTTAAGTTTTGCGTTTAAGTTTTGAAAAGTGTACATAACTGCTGAAGTATTGAAGATAGAGCTTTTATATTTGGCCCACACCAGCCTTAGTGTTAAACGGTTCAGTAGCACACACCTCTTCCTCAGTTTGATCTTCTGCCTAGGTCAAGGTCAGGTGAGGTCATACTTTGTCATTTGAACCCATGTTCGAGTTCTGTGTTTAAGTTTTGAAAAGTGTTTGTAACTGCTGAATCATTCAAGATACCGCTTAAATATTTGGCCCACACCAGCATTAGGGTAAGACCTTTCAAAAGCACACACCTTTTCCTCAGTTTGGCCTTCTGCCTAGGTCAAGGTCAGGTCATACTTTGTCATTTAAACCCATGTTTGAGTTCTGCGTTTAAGTTTTGAAAAGTGTTCGTAACTGCTGAAGTATTCAAGATTCTGCTTTAATATTTGGCCCACACCTACCTTAGGGTAAGACCTTTCAATAGTACACACCCTTCCTCAGTTTTTGACCTTCTGCCAAAGTCAAGAGCAGGCCATACTTTGTCATTTATAGCTGTTTTTAAGATTTGAAAAGTGTACATGACTGCTGAAGTATGTAAGATATACCTTACATATTTTGTCCACACCAACCTAAGGGAAGATGTTTCAGTGGCATATTCCCCATCCCTCAGTTTGACATTCTTCCGACATCAAAGTCAGGTCATACTCTGTCATTTACAGGTATGTTTAAGTTCTGCATTTAATCTTTAATGTTTAAAGATTGTTTTCTTATCCGATCTGCCCTTTCTGGCGAGCTGCCTTGTCTTTTGACAACTCTTGTTGTTGTTTTTTCAGGTTATCTAATTTATTTCATGGTTTGGAAGAGAAATCTCCTCTCAAGGCTGATGTTTATCTAAGTATGTTGAGATTAGCTAAAGAAGCAGATCTAGCACAGGTGGTGGTTACAGATTTAGAACAGGTGAGTCATATAAAACTTGGATATTGTATAGGTCCAGGAAATGGGATATACAAAAAAAAAAGGGGGGTATCAGTTTTTTTAGTCAACTTGTCTCAGAAGACAATATTAAATATTAATACACTACAATCTCTTTATAACATGGTTTGTTATAACACGGTTTTGTATATAACACGGTTCAAAGGTAGATCCCAAAAATGTATAGATTATATTGAAAAATGACCATAAATGGTCATTTTTCAATATCATCTATACATTTTTGTTTGGATATAACAAGGTTGTTTAACGAACAGGATGTCGGCCTCGGTGGCTCATTTGGATGCGCCGTCCGACTGGAGACCAGGAGGTCGCGGGTTCAACCCCCGCCGAGGTCGGCAACATTCTTTGTGGAGATTGATCATGAAATATTTTCTATGGTCATTCTCTCCCTTCCGCTGATTCAAGAAGGGCAGTTGTCAGTTTCTGGCGAAAGAATGTGCACAATACTGGTTAACCACTTAGAGGACTAAGCCTGCCCAGTAAACGTGTGGTTAGGTAAACTGACCGTGCTCGACATGACCCCATTGGGTTGACTGGGCCGTAAAACCTCAACACAAATAAATTAACAAACAGAGTTTCTGCTATGGACCCCAGCATTAGTGTTATAAAGAGGTTGTGGTGTATGCGAGTTAAAGTGCAAGACTAGCTTGCATGACCCCTCAGTCTGGTCAGGGCTTTCACTGTGTAAATGGAAGTGATTGGATGGCCAAGTGGTTAATGCTCTCAACTTTTGATCACAAGGTTCCAGGTGTGCTGGCGGCAGAATTCAACCCATGACCATACAGCACTTTATTGAGCAGAGTTTGACGTAAATAATGCAGAAAATCATCATCAATTAACTGAATAATAGAAATTCTTCATAAAAGGACCCACCATAAATGCTGGCTCTGGCTTGATATGCAGATGGGTCTAGGGTTTTCTTGTTTCTGTGCATGGCATAAGTCTATCAAGAATCTATCAAGAATCATACCTTGAGAAAACAGGCCCCGAGGCTATAACACTTTTTTTCATGCTCAACTCAGCTGAGCATGAAATTTGTCCTGCTAATAAATGATCTCAAATTACAAACAAATTACAAACAAATTGTTTCTTGCTTAACATAGCTGAGCATGAAAATTTCTCTGCTAATAAATTTGAAAATGCCATCTATTTTTGGCCTTTTTAGTGCACCTGAGCCAAAGGGTGATACTGACTGAAAATTTTTCAAAGATGTTGAATCCATGAAGGATTCTGGTTGACATGGCAACCAAAAGAAAAAAAACTTCTTGTCAGAAACCACTGGACCCATTTCAATATAACTTGGCAGAAATGTTCCTTTGATGACCCTCAACCAAGATTGTTCAAACCAACATGATTCTTCAAAAAACATGGCAACCAGGGAGCGGTGCTTATTTTTCATATATATCTATATATAGAAAACTTTAAAAATCTTCCCATGGCAGCAATGTTCCTTTGATGATCCGCTACCAAGATTGTTCAAGCCATCATGATTAGTCAAAGAACATGGCTGCAATGGGCAGGCCTTTTTTTTTCCTATATATCTATATAGAAAACTTTAAAAAAATTTCTTGTCAGAAGCCACTGGATTGATTTCAGTATAACATAGCAGAAACGTTCCTTTTGCAACCCGCTACCAAGATTGTTCTAGCCAGCATTTGTTAAAAAACATGGCCACCAAGGGTTGGGGCTTATTTTCCCTATATATCTATATAGGAAACTTTAAAAGTCTTCTTGTCAGAAACCTCTGGACTGATGTCAATAAAATTTGGCAGAAATGTATCTTTGGTAACTCTCTACCAAGATTGTTCAAGTCATCATTATTCGTCAAAAAACATGGCTGCCAGGGTGCTGGGCTTATTTTCCCTTTACATCTATATAGAAAACTTTAAAAATCTTCTTATCAAAAACCACAGGACCAATTTCAATATAATTCATGTTCCTTTGGTAACCCTCTACCAAGATTGTTTAAGCCATGCTTATTTGGTAAAAAACCTGGCTGCCAGTGGGCGCGGCTTACTTTCCCAATATATTTATATAGAAAACTTTTAAAATCTTCTTGTCAGAAACCACTGGACCGATTTCAATATAATTCTGCAGAAATGTTTCTTTGATGACCCTCTACCAAGATTATTCAAGCAATCATGATTCATCAAAAGACATTAGACACCAGGGGGTGGGGCTTATTTTCCCTCTATATCTATATACAGAAATTTTTAAATATCTTCTTGTTAAAAGCCACTGCAAAAATTTCAATATGATATATCAGAAATGTAGGACCATCATCATGATCATGTTTCATTTGATCATAAAATTTATGCACAAATCTTAAACCATTGAACTTGGGTGAGTATGCAAGTCTGTTGATTCAGATTCGTGCCAAGCATAAAGGGTTTAAAAATTCTTTTATCTTCTGATGACAAATTAAAATGGAGTCCACATGGGAGCTCATTTTGGAGACTTTATAATCGGTAAATTATTATCATATCTTGTTATCTTTGGTTTGGGTGGTAGGGTGGTGGTAAGGGCCTATTGTACATGCAGCAGGTGGGGGAAGTGGGGTGCATATTAGTATTTCTTCTGTTTCTACACTGTCATTCACTTCTTAGCTCACCTGAGCCGAAGGCTCAGAATGAGCTATTGTGATCACTCCCTGTCCATCATCCATCCATCTGTCTGTCTGTTCACACCTTTGAACAACTTCTCCCCTGAAACCCCTGGGCCAGATTTCTTCAAACTTCATGTGCAGACTCGTGTTAAGGGGGATAGTAAAGTTGTGCAAATGGTGATGGTCCGTAAATCAAGATGGCTGCCATGCCCATATATAGCTCCCATAGACTTATAATGGGAAAAACTTAAATCTTCTTCTCTGAAACCATAAGGCCCACAGCTTATGTATTTAGTATGTAGCAATATTTAGTGGTCCCCTTCATAAATCCTGCCAATCAAGCCCCTGGGGTCCAAACTGGCCATACCCCAGGAGACATTAGCTCCCATAGACTTGTAGTGGGAAAAACTTAAAAAAAAAAATCTTCTTCTCAGAAACCATGAGGCCCACAGCTTACATATTTAGTATGTAGCAATGTTTAGTGGTCCCGTACATAAATCCTGCCAATCAAGTCCCTGGGCACCAAACTGGCCACACCCCAGGGGGTCATATGTTTATACAGATCTATGTAGATAAAGAACCTTCAAAAATCTTCTTCTCTAAAATCATAAGGCCGAAAACTAACAGATTATGTACGTAGTGATGTTTAGTGGTCTCCTACATACATCCTGCCAATCCAGCCCCTGGGGTCCAAACCGGCCACACCCCGGGGGTCATTAGCTACCATAGACTTATAATGGGGAAAACTTAAAAAATCTTCTCTGAAACCATGAGGCCCACAGCTTATATATTAAGTATGTAGCAGTGTTTAGTGGTCCCCTACATAAATCCTGCCAATCAAGCCCCAGGGCTCCAAACTGGCCACACATGGGGGAGGGGGAGGGGGGGAAGGGGTCATACGTTTATATAGAGCTATAAGCTAAAGAACCTCCAAAAAATCTTCTCTGAAACCATGAGGCTGAGAGCAACAGATTAAGTAGTTAGCGATGATAAGTGGTCTTCTACATAATTCCTGCCAACCATGCCTCTGGGGTCCAAATTGGCCCCCAGGGATCATTAGCTCCCATAGACTTATAATGGGAAAAACTTAAAAAATCTTTTCTCTGAAACCATGAGGCCCTAAGCTAATATATTTAGTATGTAGCAATGCGTAATGGTCCCCTATTTAAATCTTGCCAATCAAGCCCCTGGGGTCCAAACTGGCCACACCCAAGGGGGTCATACGTTTATATAGAACTGTATAGCAAAAGAATCTTCAAAAATTATCTTCTGTGAAACCATGAGGCACAGAGCTAACAGATTTAGTTTGTGTCAATGTTTAGTGGTCTCCTACATGAATCCTGCCAACCATGTCCCAAGGGTCCAAATTGGCCACTCCCTGGGGGTCATTAGTTTCCATAGACTTACACTGGAAATTTTTTTAAAAAAATCTTCTTCTCTGAAACCATGAGGCCCACAGCTTATATACTTAGAATGTAGCAATGTTTAATGGTCCCCTTCATAAATCCTGCCAATCAAGCCCCTGGGGTCTATATTGGCCATGCCCCAGGAGTCATTAGCGCCCACTGACTTATAATGGGAAAACCTTAAAAAAATCTTGTTCTCTGAAAGCATGAGGCTTATAGCTTATATATTTATTATGTAGCAATGTTTAGTGGTCCCCTACATAAATCCTGCCAGCCATGTCCCTGGGGTCAAAATTGGCCATGCCCCAGGGGCCATTAACTCCCATAGACTTAATGAGAAAAAACTTAAAAAATCTTCTTCTCTTAAACCATGAGGCCCAGAGCCTATGTATTTAGTATGTAGCAATGTTTAGTGGTCCCCTACATAAATCCTGCCAATCAAGCCCCTGGGGTTCAAACTGGCCATGACCCAGGGGATCATTACCCCTTATAGACTTATAATGGAAAAAAAGAAGCCTAAAAAAAACTTTTTCTCTGAAACTATGAGGCCCACAGCTTATATATTTAGTATGTAGCAATATTTAGTGGTCCCCTACATAAATCCTGCCAATCAAGCCTACAGGGCCAAAACTGGCCATGCCCAGGGGGTCATTTGTTTATATAGAACTATATAGCTAAAGAACCCTCAAAAATCTTCTTCTCTGAAGCCATGAGGCTCATAGCTAATATATTTAGTATGTAGCAATGTTTAGTGGTCTCTTGCATAAATCCTGCCAACTATGCCCTGGGTTCAAATTGGTCATGCCCCGGGGTTCCCACAGATAATAGTCTTAGCGAAATCTTTACTACTGATGCAGGACAGCTATCAGACAGACCGTAATCTTTTACAGGACAACAGATAAGTTTCTGCAGGACTGAAGGCATATTTGTTGTCAGAATATTATTTTCTTTGCTAAGATTCACAGGACATTTGTCAGACAGACTAGAAGTTTTTGCAAGGCAAAATGAAAAAATGCCAGTTTTGTCGGGCAGACCTGCACTTTTCGTGAAGACTGTTATAACAGGAAAAACTTCAAAAATCTTCTTCTCTGAAACCATGAGACCCACATCTGATATATTATATTTAATATGTAGCAATGTTTAGTGGTCTCCTACATGTACATAAATCCTACCAACCATGTCCCTGAAGTCCAAACTGGCCATGCCCTGGGGGTCATTTATTAATATAGAACTATGTAGATAAAACTTAAGGAAAAAACTTTTGAAACCAAAGGGCTCTAAGCAGGTGCCGTCATCATGAATCTTGCTCAAAATACATATCTTGATGATTTCTAGGTGGGTCACTTATGACCTATATTTCATGATCCAGTGACTTTCTTTCTTCCATTTAGGTCAGTTTCTCAGTAACTGTTGGTCCTACAGCAGTGATACTTTGCACTTGCAGACATCTTAGCATGGCCTCTTGAATGCAGTCCTCTATATTTGACCTTGACCTATATTCCACAGTCCACTGACTTTGTTAAGGTTTTGCATTTAGGTCAGTTTCTCAGTAATTATTGGTCCTACAGCCAATGCTAATTAGCACATGCATACATCTTAGCATGGCCTCTTGAGTGTTTTCATTCATATTTGACCTTGACCTATATTTCATGGTCCATTAGGCATACAACATTGTCTAACTTGTTAATATAATCATTATGAATCTTGATCAGAATGTTTGCCTTGATCATTTATGGGTCAGGTTCTCTGAGTGCTGCCGGCCTCGGTGGCTCAGTTGGATGCGCCGTCCGACTGGAGACCAGGAGGTCGCGGGTTCAACCCCCGCCGAGGTCGGCAACATTCTTTCGTGGAGATTGATCATGAAATATTTTCTACGGTCATTCTCTCCCTTCCGCTGATTCAAGAAGGGCAGTTGTCAGTTTCTGGCGAAAGAATGTGCACAATACTGGTTAACCGCTTAGAGGACTAAGCCTGCCCAGTAAACGTGTGGTTAGGTAAACTGACCGCGCTCGACATGACCCCACTGGGTTGACTGGGCCGTAAAACCTCAACACAAACAAAATCTCTGAGTGCTATGATACTCAGGTGAGTATAACAGGGCTCTCTTGTATCGTCATCCTCCTATAAATCTTTCTGTACTCTCCACTGGTAGCTCATCTGTCCCATAGCTCCAGTGAAAAGGGGTATCAGGAAAATATTTTACTTATGTCGCCATGAAAACATACATTGTGGGTACTCATTAGAAGAGCCTCAATGAGGCACTTCTAATAAGTACGACAACATATGGTTTCTTGGAAAAATAAGAACAGTATCAACAGTTTTAGGTAGAAAAAAAAAAACCCCAAAAAAAAAACCACCTTATCTGGAGGTATGTGCTTCTTCCCTTGCTTTCTCTGGGAGACGACACAAAGGTACCCACAAGGGTTGACTTTACAAACAAAATGATCTTACCTGGATGAAGCATCACAGACTTTTTATTACCCTGCCACACGATAGTGGCGGGGTATTATGGTTTCATGTTGGAAGTCTGTGTGTCTGTCAGTCCGTCCATCCATCCGTCTGTCCATCAGTCAGTCATAAGTCTGTCCATCCATATTTCGTTTCTGGATGATAACTTGAGTAAACATCTATGGATTTTGTGCATTGATATTGCGGAGATCTGGTTTGGGATTGCTAATAGGCAAATTTCGTCAAATTTTGACTGAGTTATCTGCCCGAGTCATGCCCATATTTCGTTTCTGGAAGATAACTTGAGTAAATGTCAAAGGATTTTAACCAAACTTGGTGCATGCATTGATATGAAGGAGATCTGGTTTGGGATTGCTAATGGGCAAATTTCATCAATGTTTGACAGAGTTATCTGCCCACAACACGGTAATGGCGGGGTATTATAGTTTAAACGTTTTTTATTAAGGATAAAAAATTAATTAAGGAATATTATTTTCCAGGTGAAAAAATGGATATCAGACTGGGACATTGGAACAACAAAGATACAAAACATGTATAGGTCCTTACATGAAACATTAATGGAATCTAAAATGAGGTAGGTATGTCAGCTAATGACAGCAATCCACATTCTTAACAAAACTTTATTTGATCAAATTTATTTGTTTGGACAACATTGTGCTGAATAGATCATTTTTTTTTTTTTTTTTTTTTTTTTTTTGAGCTCCCTTTGAGTATCATTATAGCTAAAGTTTATATTGATATCTTGTTAGAATCCTCTCTTAACCCTTAAAGCACAAGTCTTGACTGTAGCAGATGGTATTTTATTTATATTATGCCCCTGTGAACTGTGTTTGTGTGTGTTTATGTTGGGGTGGGGGTGGGGGAGGTATACTGTTTCCACATTGCCCATTTGTGTGTTCATCTGTCTGTTACAGTTTGGTCCTAGGACTGGGTATCTAATAAGCACTGCTTATTGCCAATTTCTTGTTTATTTTGTTTTTAAGAGAAAACAAGGCTTGACAACATGTGAATTGTCTGCTAGGCAGACAATTCATATGAAATGTCAAGCCTTATTTTTTTTTTTTCAGATAAACAATGAAAAAAAATAAAAATAAGAATGTTGTCCGCTACAGTTCTGATTGGCACTTTAACGGTTAAGAATATAAGTTTTTAGCTCGCCTGTACGAAGTACAAGGAGAGCTATTGTAGTCACCCCGGTCGTCCGCGTTTGCGTTTGCGTTCCCGTCACACTGCGTTAAAGTTTTTCAAATGCTTATATCTCAACAGTCACTCCTCACAGAGGCATCAAATTTGGAACTTAGGTACCTTGAGGGGTCTTCTGAGATTCCAAAAGAATAAACACCTGGGTTCATGCCCCTGGGTGGGGCTAGGGGTCAGAATCTAGGACATTTTTGTAATACTGTGTTAAAGTTTTTCAAATTCTTATATCTTGACTTTCACTCCTCATAGAGCATTCATATTTAGAATTTGGGTACCTGGAGGAGTCTTCTGAGATTCCAAAAGAACATACCCCTGGGTTCATACCTCAGGGTGGGCCTTGGAGTGGGGCTAGGTGTCAAAATCTAGGACACATTTGTAAAATCTTATATGCCTACAGGTTATAGACACAACTGGTTATACATCAGCTAACTATGTTACATCGGTTTAAGTGTAAGAGAGTGAAGGTCATGGTGACCTACATTTTACGGTCCAGGTCACCTAGATTTCATGGTCCAGTGATTTTGCCTCATATCTTGAATACTGTTTGATGGATAAATGTCACACCTGGGATATTACTTCCATGTGACCCAATGAATGACCACTTACTATATCTAGGTCATTGTGACCTATATTTCATGGTTCAGTGATTTTGCCTTATATCTTGAATACTATTTGTTGGATAAATGTCACACCTGGGATATTAGTTCCTTGTGACCCGATTATTGACGTCAAAATATATCTCTGTTGGTGTGACCTATATTTCATGGTTCAGTGATTTTGCCTTATATCTTGAATACTATTTGTTGGATAAATGTCACTCCTGGGATATTAGTTCCATGTGACCCAATGAATGACCACTTACTATATCTAGGTCATTGTGACCTATATTTCATGCTTCAGTGATTTTGCCTTTTATTTTTATTACTATTTCATGGAGAATTGTCATACCTGGATTATTATATCTATGTGACAAAATGATTTACATACAAATACATCTAGGTCAGTGTGACCTATATTATATGGTTGAATGATTTCGCCATATAACTTGAAAATTATTTCATAGAAATATGTCATACCCATTTGACTTAATCATTCTAGGACACTGTGACCTATATTTCATGGTTCACTGATTTTCCCTTATAAAGGAAGACAGTGTGATGCAGAAATATCATACCTGGATTATAATTTTCATCTGACCCGAAGATTGTCCTCAATATAGTTCAGTTTGACCTATATTTCATGGTTCACTGATTTTTGTCCTTACCTTGAATACTATTTCATTGAGCAATACCATAAATCAAATATTAGTTCCATATGATCCTATGATTGACAGCAAAATATATCTAGGTCAGTGTGACCTACATTTCATGATTCAGGGATTTTTGCCTTATATCTTGAAATTATTTGATCAGCAATTCCATTTGTCAATCTACTTGCATGTGATCCCAAGGGTTGACTTAAAAATATGTCAGTGGTACATCTAACACAGAGATTTCCTTGAACATTTATAGAGGGAGAGACTCAAAACTTATTTAAGTCCTATTTATGTCCTCTCTCAAAATAGGAAGAAAGTCTGCTCTTGACCAACTTACAACAATATTTCTCAAAATATGTGGGTCCTCAAAAATCAGTTCTTGATATGTTTAGTCAGATGTACCTACATTTACACATAACTTCTTAATATTGTAATTTAATCTTAAGTTAGCTTACCTCTATCAGACAGCATCAATCAGAAGTCATATTCTCAAGTACCCATCATCTATCAGAATATCATTAGTAGGTATGTACCCAGCAGGCGAGCTACGCTGTCCTACGACAGCTCTTGTTGTAAAAGTATTAAGCCGCAATGTGCATCCAGTGTACTCAAAGTATATCCATGCAGTCTGATCAGTCTTCTCTGTTCAACTGAAGAAGCTATCCACAGAGTGTTTAATAAGACTGACTGGAGTTTGAGGATTTTCAGGCTGATTGGAATTCACTGGGTGCACATGTCATCTGGTACATTTCTAAGTATTTGGACAGAGAGACCTGATCAAACAGTGTATACCCAAATCAGAAGCCATAGAAAATACTGCCTGATCAGGCTGTACACTGTTTGCACACATCCAGCTGAAAACTTTTATGCACACATCCAGCTGAGGCACTTTTAATAAGTACCCAAGATTTCTGAGGAAATAACTATTTACATGGCTCTAAATAAGGCACTTTTTTTTTTCTGCCCAACAGTATTGATATTCTTATTGCCCCTGAAAATGTGTTGATGGTACACATTGGAAGCACCTCTACAAGGTGCTTCTAATGAGTTTCCACAACATATGTTTTTTGTGGGGAGAGAAGAAAACTGTTGGGATAATTCGACTTATATGGAGTTATGATACCTTTTTTTTTTTTCAGTCTATAAATGTTGATGTTTTTCTTATTTCTTCACAAAAACATGTTGTGGTACTCATTAGAAGTGCCTCACTGAGGCACTTCTAATGAGTACCCACAACATATGTTTTTGTGGAGAAATAAGTGCCTCGCTGAGTACCCACAACATATATTTTTGTGGAGAAATAAGAAAAATGTTTATCTGATACCCACTCTCATCTAGAGGTAGGAACTATTTACAGTTGGCTTGTAGTCATTGGATACTGTAGAGCTACAGGTTTCATGTGAAGGCTCTGCATTATATGTGCCTTGTCTGGAGCACTGGGTTGATACAAATGAAAACCAGCTGGCTGGTTTTCATTTGTATCAACCCAGTGCTCCAGACAAGGTTTCGGTACAAGGAGTACTTACCCCCTGCTTTAAAGCTTATTGCTGAATGCTTATCTGCAATGCTTACACTAAAAACAACAAGCAGAATTGTAGCATATAAAATTCCTTTTTTGATAGAGAGAATGGGGCATGGGATTTTATGTGAGTTGTCTTACTAGCAGACAGTTCATGTGAGTTGTCTAAAATTTTGGTATTCTTTTAATGAATCATCAAAGAACAAGCTAAGTTACTCTGATAATGATCATTTTCCTGTTGTAAAGTTCAATGAAACTGGCCCCCTATATTTGATTACAATGCTGAAATCCACAAGATGATTCAGTACTTTTACCCCCTCAGCTTCAATTCCTATGCTGATTTAAAAAAAAACCCCAATAAAATCAATTCTGAAATACCCTTTACTCTTATCTGGAGTTCTGTCAACCTTTATTTTTCCTGACAAAGCTCTGATACATGATGTGATCTGTGTTTCAGTGAACAGGCGACTAAGGTGATGATAGAATTACTAGGTACATATACAGAGGAGAATGCATCACAGGCTAGAGATGATGCCCAAAGGTAAACATGTCTTCCATCTGGGCCATACCAGGTGAAAGGAGCAAGTTGTGAATCCCCAGATTATCTTGTCTGTGTGCTTGGTCTTTTCAGGGTCTACAACATTATTGCTAGTCACTTCTAGTGCTTTAATAGTCCTGCAATGGCCCACTGAATTAGAAGTTTTCTTCCAGCTTTCCATCCTGCCGACATCTTGTTTGTTGCATATATTTTGTAGTGAATGACCTACGCTTACCAAATTTAGTTTTGTGGGTGCATCTTTTGAAATAGGCATGGTTATGTACCAAAAATTGCTTGGACCTTTATTATGTCCGCTGCAAACTGAGTTTGTGTGGGGGTATACTGTTTTCACATTGACTGTCTGTGTGTCTGTCTGTCTGGTCTGAAGAATGTATATGTGAGTTGTTTGAAAATTATGGACACTTTAATGTATTCCAATGAGATTTATTCCACAGACACACAAATTGGCTTACTTATGTGTCAAAAATGGTGACTTGTATGTCGAAAAGCGTGACTGGTGTGTCAAAAATTTGATACACAAGGGTCTTTATTGAAGCAGACACTGAAGTATTAGTCTGTCAGGACCTTCGTCCATTCGTCTGTTATGTTTTGATTTCTGCTTTTTATCTTGCTAAATGATCTAAGGAATCTTTTCATATTTTGCATAACTCATGAGCTTGATAAGATGATGCTGTTAGAGAAAAATAGGGCCTAAGGGTTAATTCCTTTAGAGTTATTATGTCCCCCCCCCACCCCTTTAGGGTAGGGAGACATATTGTTCCCCCCCCCCCCCCCACCCCCCCCGGTGTCTGTGTATCTGTCACAAAATTGTGTCTGCTCTATAACTTGAAAACCATTCAAGCTATCTTCATGAAACTTCATATGAATATCAGTCAACATTAGACGACATGCAGAGTGCAAGAACCATAACTCTTGCTTTTATACTTTTGAGTTATTTCCCTTGGAACTTTGTCTTCTGTCTGTAACAAAATCGTGTCTGCTCTGTAACTTAAAAATCCTTGAGACTATCTTCACGAAACTTCAAATAAATATTAATCAACATTAGATGATGTGCAGAGCGCAAAAACCATAACTCTTGCTGTTATACTTTTTGAGTTATTTCTCACAAAATTGTATCTGCTCTGTAACTTGAAAACCGTTCAAAGTATCTTCACGAAACTTCATATAATGTCAATATACATTAGACGATGTGCAGAGCGCAAGAACCATATTTCTTGCTTTATACTTTTTGAGTTATTTCCTTTGGAACTTGGTCTGTCACAAATCGTGTCCGCTCTGTAACTTGAAAACCATTCCAGCTATCTTCATGAAACTTCATATAAATATCAGACAACCATTAGACAACATGCAGAGCCCAAGAACATTAACTCTTGCATTCATACTTTTTTTTGTTGTTTCCCTTGGAATTTTGTCTGTCTGTGTGTCAAAAAATCATGTCCACTCTATAACCTGAAAATTGTTTAAGCTATCTTCAGGAAACTTTATATAAATATCAATCAACATTAGACACATGCAGAGCACAAAAAACATAACTCTTGCATTTATATTTTTTGAATTATTTCCCTTGGAACTTGTCCGTCACAAAAATGTGTCCGCTTTTTAACTTGAAAACCGTTCAAGCTATCTTCATGAAACTTCATATAAATATCAGTCAACATTAGACAACGTGCAGAGCGCAAGAACCATAACTCTTGCATTTATATATTTTTTTAGTTATTTCCCTTGGAACTTTATTCTTCAAAAAATCGTGTCTGAAACCTGTTCAAGATATCTTCAGGAAACTTCATGTAAATATCATCAATATTAGGTAACGTGCAGAGCATAAGAACCACAACTCTCTCATTTATACTTTTTGAATTATTTCCCTTGGAGCTTTGTCCGTCACAAAAAATGTGTCTGCTCTATAACTTGAAAACCTTTCAAGCTATTTTCATGAAACTTTATAGGACTATCAATCAACATTAGACAACATGCAGTGCAAGAACCATAACTTTTGCAATTATACTTTTTTAGTTATTTCCCTTGGAATCTCATTAGTTAATATAAATGTTCGCTGAATGTACAATACAATATGACACCAAAAATGGGGGTAGACATCTGTGTTTTGTAGAAAACCAATTCTAGTTTCCCTTTGTTATTCTTGAAACTGTCTTTCAGGTTTTGGTTTCTGCTTCTTGCTAGATAATTTAAGAATCTTCGTATTTTGCATAAATGTTGATGAGATATTGCTGTTTAAGAAATAAGTTATTCCGAACCGTGCTCAAATGCCCAAGATAAAACACAGTTGAGTTTGGGTTGTACCCATTTGAGCACGAGCGAGCGCAGCGAGCGAGTGTTCAAATGGGTATAACCCAAACTCAACTGTGCTTTATCTGCGGCATTTGAGCACGATTCAGAATAATTTATTTCTTTTCTAACACCCCTCACTGAGCGAATGTTTTGCATAAATGAGATTTTTATTGATTTTTATGATTATTTTTATTACCTGACTTCCCCATTTGGTAGTTGACGTCTACCCTTAAGCATTACGTCACACGGCTACGTAGTTACAAGGTTCGATGACGAACATTCAAAATGGCGGATACTTAGGCGAATCAGCTGACGATGTAAAATATTAAAACGATGTAAAACATAAAAACTTGTATCCTGTGTTCATGAAAGAAGTGCAAATCAAATGAAATTGGAGTGCCACGATGGACCCATGGAGGACAGATATAAAACAACAAAATAAGAACCGACACTTTTGTTTTCGATAATGCCAACAAATACATGATTGAAACAAGAGTAAAACGAATGTGTTTGAATGTTATAACCTGTAGAGGAACTCTTCAGGTAAAAAAGTCAAAGAACTGCAATGTTCGTAGATCATTTTCTCTTTTACTAATATAATTTATTATGTATATGAATGTTTCGACCGATATTGTAAGCTAGCGTCCATAGTTACCAGGACGCAACTTTCGCAACAGGCTTCCCGTTGATAGCGCGCGATGAAATTCCTATGCTCAAATGCCTTAGATAAAGCACGGCTAGAAATGTAAAGACAAATAAGGAACAACACGAGCAGGGGTGTTAGAATAGAGAATAATAATGTCCACATATGGGTTAATTCCTACAGAGTTATTTCCCTTCGCTATTCTTGAAAAAAACTTTTGCATAAATCTATATAGTGCATGTATGGTGAAATCAGCTTGTTTCAAAGTATTTGTTGAAGCAATCAGGTACTTTGCAGACTTATTACATGTTTAACATGTGCATGAAGAAGTATGATGCTGAAAAAATCATTTGGCAAAACGACGAATGTTTTAACTGAGCCGTTTTTTTTTTTATCTCACCTGAGCTCTGCTCAGGATGAGCTATTGTGATCACTTTTCTTCCGTCCGTCCGTCCATGCGTCCGTCCGTTAACATTTTCAAACAACTTCTCCTCTGAAACCGCTGAGCCAATTTTGCTCAGATTTCATATGGAGCCTCCTTAGGGTGGGGGAACAAAAAATTGCTAAAATGGTCGTGGTCCATTGACCAAGATGGCCACCACGCCCATATATGGTAAAAACCTTTAAAAATCTTCTTCTCCAAAACCGAGCATGCCTTATGGCTGAATCTTTGCATATATCTTTGGGAACAGGAGAGCTACCAAAATTGCTAAAATAATGGTCGTACATTGACATTTGACCTTTTTACGTTAAGGTCAATTTTGCTTCCTTATGCATTTGTATGGGAAAAATGTTCAGAATTTCAAACAACTTCTCCTCTGGAGCCTCTGGGCCAATTTTGCTCAAATTTCATATGGAGCCTCCTTAGGGTGGGGGAACAAAAAATTGCTAAATTGGTTGCGGTCCATTGACTAAGATGGCCGCTACGCCCATATATGGTAAAAACCTTTAAAAACCTTCTCCTCCAGAACCGAGAATGCCTTGGGGCTGAACCTTTGCAGGAATCATTGGGGACAGGATGTCTACCAACATTGCTAAAAGAATTTTTGTATGTTGATGTTTGACCTTTTTACAGCAAGGTCAAGTTTGCTTCCCTATGCATTTGTATGGGAAAAACCTTTAAAAATCTTCTTCTCCAAAACCAAAGATGCCTTATGGCTGAATCTTTGCATATATCTTCGGGAACAGTAGGGCTACCAAAATTGCTAAAATAATGGTCGTATATTGACATTTGACCTTTTTACGTTAAGGTCAATTTTGCTTCCTTATGCATTTGTATGGGAAAAATGTTCAGAATTTCAAACAACTACATGTACTCCTCTGGAGCCTCTGGGCCAATTGTGCTCAAATTTCATATGGAGCCTCCTTAGGTAGGGGGAACAAAAGATTGCTAAAATGGTTAAGGTTCATTGACCAAGATGGGCGCCATGCCCATATATGGTAAAAACCTTTATAAATCTTCTTCTCTAGAACCGAGGATACTTTGAGGCTGAATGTTTGCATAAATCATCAGGGACAGGGGGTCTACCAAAGTTGCTAAAAGAATGGTCATACATTGACATTTGACCTTTTTACGGCAAGGTCAAGTTTGCTTCCTTATGCATTTGCATGGGAAAAAACATTTAAAAATCTTATTCTCCAAAACCGAGGATGGCTTGTGGCTGAATCTTTGCATATATCATCTGGAAATCCAGGAATGGGCGGTCTACCAAAGTTGCTAAAATAATTGTTATACATTGACATTTAACCTTTTAATGGCGAGGTCAAGTTTGCTTCTGTATGCATTTGTATGAGCCCCATACATTTGTATGGAAAAAATGTTGATAATTTCAAATGGCTTTTCCTCTGAAGCCTCCGGGCCAGTGTTGCTCAAATTTCATGCGGAGCCTCCGTGGGCAGGAGAATGAAAGATTGCTAAAATGGGTATGGTCCATTGATCAAAATGGCTGCCATGCCCATATATGGTAAAAACCTTTAAAAATCTTCTCCATAACCAAATAAGCCCTGGGTCCTAATCTTTGCACAAATTACGGGGGACAGGAGATCTACCAAAATTGCGCAAATGATGGTTCTATGTTGACATTTGACCTTTTTGCCTTCAAGGTCAAATTTGCTTCCCTATTTGTGTGGGCCATATACATTTATATAGTCTGGCCCCAGACCCTTTTTTTATTTTTCTTTTCTTTCTTTTTATGCCCCCAACTTCAAAGAAGTTGGAGGGGCATATTGCTTCTGGGTTGTCCATCCGTCCGTCCTTCCGTCCGTCCGTCCGTCCATCCATCCGTTCGCCACGCTTTTTGATGCATAGCATAACTTTAAAACCGTGAATGCTACTGTTTTGAAATTTCATATATGGATTCCTCATGAAAAAATAGCTGACACATATTTTTTTTCTTGACAGGATTATGCCCCTTTTCTGAGTTATGGCCCTTTGAAAAAATATGGATGCAATCTTGTCAGCAAAATATCTCAAAAACTATTAAAGCTAGAGCCTTGAAACTTTATGAATAGACTGGTAGTGATGAGTAGACAACCTGATTAACTTTTGAAGAAATTTTGAAAAATACTTCTTGAGTTATGGCCCTTTGTAATTTTGGGCAATTTTACCTTGTCAGCAAAATATCTCAAAAACTGTTAGAGCTAGAGCCTTGAAACTTAGTAAATGGATTTGTAGTGATGAGTAGATGACCTGATTAACTTTTGAAGAAATTCTGAAAAATACTTCATGAGTTATGGCCCTTTGTAATTTTGGGCATTTTTATCTTGTCAGCAAAATATCTCAAAAACCGTTGGAGCTAGAGCCTTGAAACTTAATGAATAGACTGGTAGTGATGAGTAGACAACCTGATTAACTTTTGAAGAAATTTTGAAAAATGCCTTTTGAGTTATGGCCCTTTGTAATTTTGGGCATTTTTACCTTGTCAGCAAAATATCTCAAAAACTGTTAGAGCTTGATCCTTGAAACTTAGTAAATGGATTTGTAGTGATGTGTAGATGACCTGATTAACTTTTGAAGAAATTCTGAAAAACACTTCATGAGTTATGGCCCTTTGTAATTTAGGGCATTTTTAACTTGTCAGCAAAATATCTCAAAAACTATTGAAGCTAGAGCCTTGAAACTTGATGAATAGACTGGTAGTGATGAGTAGACAACCTGATAAACTTTTGAAGAAATTTTGAAATATACTTCTTGAGTTATGCCCCTTTGTAATTTTAGGCATTTTTATCTTGTCAGCAAAATATCTCAAAAACTGTTAGAGCTAGAGCCTTGAAACTTAGTAAATGGATTTGTAGTGATGAGTAGATGACCTGATTAATTTTTGAAGAAATTCTGAAAAATACTTCATGAGTTATGGCCCTTTGTAATTTTGGGCAATTTTACCTTGTCAGCAAAATATCTCAAAAACTGTTGGAACTAGAGCCTTGACACTTGATGAATAGACTGGTAGTGATGAGTAGACAACCTGATTAACTTTTGAAGAAATTTTGAAATATACTTCTTGAGTTATGCCCCTTTGTTATTTTGGGCATTTTTATCTTGTCAGCAAAATATCTCAAAAACTATTAGAGCTAGAGACTTGAAACTTGGTGAATTGATTGGTAATGATGAGTAGATGACCTGATTAATTTTTTTGTAAATTCTGAAAACTATTTCATAAGTAATGGCCCTTTGTAAATTTGGGCATGTTTCCCTTGTGAACAAAATATCTCAAAAACTATTGAAGCTGGAGCCTTGAAACGATGAATAGATTGGTAGCGATGAGTAGATGACCTGATTATGCCCTCAGTTTCGAATGAAATTGATGGGGCATATTATTTTGCCTTCATCTGTCCATCCGACTGTTTGTCCGTTCATCAAGCTTTTTTTGTGCATGCCATATCTTAAGAACCCTGCACGCTAGGGTTTTGAAATTTTATATTTGGGTTCCCAATGAAAAAATAGCCGACCTGTATTTTGTTTCTTGTCTAGCATGTTTATTTAAAGTTATGCCCCTTTGAAAAAAATCAGAATTAAATCTTGTGAGCAAGATATTTTGAAAAGTATTTAAGCTGGGTTCTTGAAATTCGATACAGTGAGTGGGAATGATGTGTACATTACCCGATTATATTTTGAGAGAATACCATGAAAATATTGATAAAGTTACGGCCCTTTGCAGTTCTGCTCATTTTGACCTTGTCAGCAAGATTTCTTGAAAAGCACTTAAGCTAGGGTCTTGAAATATTATATGCTGATTGGGGATGATGTGGAGATTACCTGGTTTGTTTTTTAGGGAATTCCATGAAAAATTGATGTAGTTATGGCCCTTTGTAGTTCTAGGCATTTTGACTTTTTCAGCAAGATATCTCAAAAAGTATTTAAGCTAGAGCCATGATATTTGGTATACTGATTGGGATTGAGGAGGAGATCACCTGAATAAATTTTGAACCAATTAAATGAAATGTTGGAGTTATGGCCCTTCGCAATTTCGGGCCATTTAATGTCGTTGCTTTATTGTGTATAGCATAAGTTTAGAACCATGTATGCTAATGTTTTGAAATTTCATGTTTTGATTCCTCATGAAAAAATAGGTGATCCGTATTTTTTTCTTATCCCAATCATCTTCTATTTTAGAGTTATTTCCCTTTGATAAAATAACATTGAAATCATATATTTGTACTGTTGTTACCGTCATGGCTAAGCAGTGTTGGAGTCAAACAGTGTTAGAGTCAGGCAGTTGTGGGCATAGTGTTTTACAAACACCAGCTCTAGTTCTTCTTTTGTTTTTGAGGTGACACAACACTTGTATAGCTTGTAGAATTTTTGTTTACTTCAGTCCCTTGGCTAGAGGTAACTTGAAGTTGGATTAAAGAGGATCATGATAAAAAAATAATGTAGAGAAAGAGAGAAATAGATATAAAACAAAAACAACTGGAGCCAGTCTAACATTTATTTTGAAAGTATCGAAGTGACTTGTAGATCAACAGTAGTTAAAATTGTTCTGATTGGAAATCTAAGATGGCCATCATCTGGTTTATATTTATAATATTTCCCTGCCACTGTGCTGTTTACATGTATAAAATCATGATTCTTCAGAAACCACTTAGCCAATTTCCACCAAATTTCACATTGATCCTTCTGCTGAAATGTGATTGATAGTTTATTAAAATGATCATGCTCCATTGACTGTCAGGCCCATATATTCTTCTTCAAAACTAAGAACTGCTCAAATGATGATATTTTGATATTTTCATTAGTTGCGATGATAGGATTGGAAAAATGTTGCATAACATCTGCATGTCTGCAGTAGCTATGTCACTCAGGCGAGCGAACCGTGGCGCTTGGGCCTCTTGTTTTTTTTTTTCCTGACGACTGGGTTTTGTATGGTCCTGAGATAGTCACTTGTGCATGCATGGTGAAATCAACTTGTCTCAAAGTATTTGTTGATACAATCTGATACTTTTCAGTCTCTTTACAGATACACATTAACCTCTTTATAAATGGTTCATTATAACATGGGTTTGGATACAACATGGTTCAAAGATGGATTCCAAAAATATATAGATTATATAGAAAAATGACCATAAATGGTCATTTTTCTATATATAATCTATACATTTTTGTTTGGATATAACACGGTTGTATAACTAACACAGTTTATACTTTGGACCCGAACAATAGTGTTATAAAGAGGTTGTGGTGTATATTGAACATGTGCATGAAGGAATTAAATGCTGAAAAAATTATTTTCATATAACCTGAAGCAAATACACATTTTGATAACATTGCTTGACAGTCATTACCCTATGGGTGTATCTAATACCCGACTTTGGATCACAAGGTCCCAGATTTAATTCTTGCTGGAAGGTATGGAGCGTCATTGCACAGAGCCTTTCATCATCACCCTTCTGTCGTCTCGGTATGGCTCAAATAATGTTCAAAGGTATGTAAAACATCAACCCTTCATCATCAGATTGTTCAAGCTGGTTTCATGTGCTGTTTTGTGAATCAGATCAACAACACTCTTTTTATTTTTGTGTCAGAATTTCACTCTCAGCTTGCCCTGCTGACAGAACACTAAACCCAGGAATGTGAATTTCAGCCTTTTGGCTTGTGGATATAAGGCCTAAAAAAATAAATGTTCTGTTTCCGATTTCATCACCAATTCGCCATAGGGTCAGTAGGTCGGGAACTTTTTGTTTTTCTCTCCTTTTTTTTTTTTTCCAAGTCAGATTAGGGTCGGCGAATCGTAATATTTTTTTTGATGGAATCTTAAAATATTTTGACTTCTCTTACTGAACAGTTGACCATTTGTGAATACCGATGGTAAAGGGGCGCCGTGTTAAACAGCTTTTATTCTATTTTAGGCAGAGATGGGGCTGCACGCTTCGAAATAAACCACTAATGTGCTTGGTTTGTCTTGTAAGGGTGCGGCCATATTGGAAATAAATAAACAAACGATGAAGACCGACAATATCCGAAAATTGGCACGGACAAATTATGTAATGATGGAGTCAGCTAGACCAAAATCAGTTCTGGACATTTTGTCCAAATGGCAGCTGGTTCTTCTGGACATTCTGAAGTTTTCTTGGACAAATTATAAAAGCTAGTAAATCTCTTAACTATGGATTCAGCAGTAGGTGGGGGGCTAGCGTAGTTATCGCCATTTCCTTGCAGGGATTCCATGTAGTCACTGCTGGATTTCGGCATGAAAAATGTCACTTTTTCTTTTTTGTGCGATGTTATGTCCAACCCTTCACAAAATCACGAGTGTAATATTTCGCCTCGCACGGTGTCACATGTAAACAAATTTGATCAGATCAAGGGAAGTAACTTAAACAGGATTCAGCCTTATCTACGTTTCGACCAAACAAATTAGAAAGGTCCACTCGGTTAATGAACGCAAAACGAATGGGCATTACCGATCATCACAAAAAAAATCAATAATTTTCGATAAGCAGTCCAGTACATCTTAGATTGACCAATCATCGGTCGTTTTACAAGATAAAGATCGGCGTCGAAAACAGATTGTAAACAACAGTAGAAATCCTTATATTACGAGCCAAAATTGGCAGTCGGACAATGTGTCCAACCAGGTCAGAAAAGTTTCGGACATCTGGAAATTTCGGTGGAGTATGGCCGATGGCCAGCGTCAAACTGAATCCCTGAACGAATGTATATAAAACCTGGGATTGTCCGGGGTCGGTCGCGGATTATTTTTTTTTTCTTCGTGTGCCAAAAAAAAATTAGTCGGTGCATTTTTTTTGACAGTCACTCGGGAAATCAGAAACATAAACATTTTTTTTTAAGGCCTTATGTTGTGAAAAATACTTCCAGAACAACATTTCTCACATACTTTATTTATACAAAAAAAAAAAAAAAAAAATCATAATAATTAAAATAAAAAAGATTTTATCTTGCTGCAGTTGTGATAGACCTTTAAGGGATCATGATGAATAACCTTGGGAAATTATTGAATTATGATCAGTCATCATGAAAACATGCCTATATATTATGTTGACCACCTTAAACCCCACTTTTATATAGTAAAACTGGAGTTTACAGGGGTATACATTATTGTTCTTATTTCTGCTCAAAAACATAGATTGTGGGTACTTGTTAGAACTGCCTCAATGAGGCTGTTCTGAGGAGTAACACTATCTATGTTTTGAGCAGAAGTACGAAAAAAAAAATCAGAATTTTTATTTGAAAACTTTCATTTTTTGGTGGCAAAATTTTCAGTACATTTGAATAGGCTTCTTTTCGTAATGGTTTGTAGTTTTTCTGTCCAAGTCTTATAAACACCGTTCTTTATAGCTGATGTCAGAAAATACTTGTTTCTGGTTATTTGTTTTGTATTTATATTTCAGATGTATAGTCACATGTTTAAAAGATCCAAACACATTCTTATTAGACCATTTATTGTCATTGAAACCTGTGAAATTCCTTGAAGGAGCACCCATTCATGATGTAAGTAGATGAATATTAATTTTGATATATCTGCTGTACAGCATTTTATACACTAATACATAGCTTTAATTAAAAGGAGTATTCAGAGAAATACTGTATGTCCAGATATTCTGATATTTTTTGCTGAAAAAATGTGAGTAGCTTTTGCACTGCAAAAGCTACTCACATTTTTTCAGCAAAATATTTCAGAGTATTTGCTTATCACTCGATGTAAATTTTAATGAATCGTTAACTAATGATGTCGTTAGCTTTGAACAACAGGGCCCTGGTTATTAACCACTTGGAGGACTAAGCCTGCCCAACAAAATTGTGAGTTGGTCATACTGGCTTGACATTACCTTAACAGTGTTGAAAGGGCCATAAAACACCAAAAGCCTCCAGTGAGTACCTACAGGTGGCTTTTTTCTTTTTTTGTGGAGATCCACACTTTCTGGTTCTTTTTATTTTACAAGGGCTGTGCAACAATAAAGAGCTTGTTTCAGTCAAAACATGATAATAATTCTTTTCATATCTCCACAAAATTACATATTCCTGTTGTTAGAAGCTCCTGGCTGAGGCGCATCTACTGAGTACCACAGTGTGTGTGTTTTTTTTTTTTCTTTTCTGGAAAAATAAGGGAAATATTGATACCCATCTGTATATGTGTACATATATGTCAATGCTATCAGTGATTCAACCAAAGTTTTTTCTCCTTGAATTTTTTCTCATCAGTAACTTTCAGAGCAGAAAATTATCTTATAATGATAGTAGGGCCAGAGTTTTTTATCTTTAGGTAATACGGGAGATTTCTTAAGAAGTTGCTGTCTGGAGGGAAGAACAAAAATATAGACATGAAAAAGTTTGGGTCGATTAAATAAAATAATTTCAAACAAGACTACATGTAAAAATGCAGTATTTCAGCTCCAGAATTGAAGGGTATGGACATAAAATAAAACTAAAATTCCAAATGCAAATTGTATTTTTTGGTCGGGCTAAAATCATAAATTAGGTCTTGTAAACCTAAAAATAAAACTCTGGCCTAAGTAATGAATCTTATTTTCTTTATATAAATTAGAACATACCATAATATATGTATATATTGGGACACTCAAAGTAATAGGACACACTTACAATTTGTGAAAACAATTATTTTTTATGACTCAAAGAACTGGGACATATCAAACATTGCCAAAATTTTCAGTAATTTTTTGTACCATATGAGTTAGGACTGCATTTGGGTGAAAAAAAAAATTGATCTAACTATAATAAAACATTTTTTCTCCAAGTTTTGTTTGTTAACAAGCAATTTCACACAAAATTTGTGTCTCTGCATACAACAGAGGTTTCGTACGACAGTCTGGTTAGAAAGCAGAAACTGAATAAAACCTATATTTTTGCACAGTTTATTTCACAATTAAATCTCAACGTTTCGGCTGATTAAAGCCTTTTTAAAGAGAGTTAAGTTCTTTCAGTGCTACACCATCTTCTTATCAATACTGTCAACCATTTTGAATACAGATGTTATTCCCAATGTATTGATAAGAAGATGGTGTAGCATTGAAAGAACTTAACTCTCTTGAAAAAGCTTTAATCAGCTGAAACGTTGAGGTTTAATTGTGAAATAAACTATGCATAAATATATGTGTAAAAATATGCGCTTATGAGATAAATAAAACCTGCCTTTCAGAATATTAATCTAAAATTCATTTAAGAAAGCTGCAAAAACAAAAGCCCACATGCAAATTGCATGTCCGGATGCTTCGCCATTTTAAGCAGGTGGTTGTCACGTGACAGTCACATACTTTAGTAGCTGATTTCTTTTGCAAGTCAGATGCATCACTGACGATAAAAAACAACAAAACTATAAATAAATAAATAAATAATAACAAAAAGTAATACAATATAATTGTTTACCAATAACGTTAATGAAAAACAGTGTTGAGAAGAACCCCAAAACACTGTTTACATGGACCCACAAAACATTGTTGAGATGAACCCCAATAATAACATCATCATGCATATTTTTAAAGCAGGTAGATTATTACCCACATTCGCGATGTCGATACTGCGCAAATAACCAACAAAGAAGGAAAGCAGTATGTGAATAATTTTTTCACCTGGACACTTTCAGCACATGACAGATAAACAAGGGAATTATAAATCAAAAGAAGATAATCAGTGGTAATCTGTTTATTCAATATTAACAGTAGATTGAATGTATAAGATAACGGCACCGGCCTCGGTGGCTCATTTGGATGCGCCGTCCGACTGGAGACCAGGAGGTCGCGGGTTCAACGCCCGCAGAGGTCGGCAACATTCTTTCGTGGAGATGATCATGAAATATTTTCTACGGTCATTCTCTCCCTTCTGCTGATTCAAGAAGGGCAGTTATCAAATTCTGGTGAAAGAATGTGCACAATACTAGTTAACCGCTTAGAGGACTAAGCCTACCCAGTAAACGTGTGGTTAGGTAAACTGACCGCGCTCGACATGACCCCATTGAGTTGACTGGGCCGTAAAACCTCAACAGAAGCAAATAAGATAACAGTCTGGAAATGCACCAAACTGTGAACACAAATATGACACATTTGCATTTATGATAGGAGCCATTTTCAGCTACAGGACATAAGTATTGGGACACTTAAGAAAATAATTAATTTTTGTGGTCCAAAGTAATGGGACCGCTAGAAATTTAATTATTTCCTATCCCAATACTTAGGTATCGTACGGTAGCTCCAGATAAAAGAGAGTATCCACATTGTTAGTGTGTTGGGGTTTAATGTCACATCAGTTCTTGTGGGTTATTTTGTGTCGTTTCACAGAGAAAGGGAGAAAAGAGATAGAAGTGATAGTAGAGGAGATGAAAAAGAGGGACATGGAAAAAAGAGGAACAGGAATGAAAGGGAAGAAACAGAAGAAATAAAAGCATTCCCCTCTACCCTTACCTGCTACAAGGATAGCAAGCCTTGCCCAGCTGTAAGCCAGTATCAGTTGGATGCCCCGGTGGCATAAGATACATAACACCTTCGCCACACTTGACCGCCCCGGAGAGTATCCACATAATATTTTTCTAATTTCTCAATGAAAACATGAGATGGGTACTGGGCAGGGTGCTTCTAAAGAGGACCCACAGCATATGCTCTTTTTGAGCAGAAATAAGAAAAATATTTGTACTTTTTGGTTGAAAAAAAAGTACAGTCGACTCTCATTATCTCGAATTCCAAGGGACTCTCTGAAACACTTTGAGATATCTGTACCTCGAAATATCAGAGCTGCAGAAGTGAGGAAAACAATAAATTGAACAACCACATTTAACAAATGAATATGTAATTTGACTCCTGAAGTTAGAAATATATTGAAAATATTGTGGAAAAGAGGAGAAATTGCTCCTTAGGAGCAATTTCTCCTCTTTTCCACAATATTTTGTTACCTGTTCTTAGATTTCCATGTTAAAACAGGGCTCAGAAATTCACTTCGAGATAAACGGTTATTCGAGATAAGCGAGGTCGAGATAACGAGAGTCGACTATCTTATCTGGTGCTTTGTAATTAGAATCTTTAATAATTTAAACCAACTGACTTTCAGCTACAAGCTGTACATAGCACTAGATTTATTTATAGGGTACATATTTTATTAAAAAAATATTGATAATTTTCTTATTTGTCCAGGAACATGTTGTGTATTGTGAGTACTCATTAGATTTACCTCTGTGAGTATGTACATCAGATGGGTATCCACAACATGGATTTACTTGGAAAAATATGGAAAAAATATTTGACTGAATAGCCCTCTTATCTGGAGCTTTGGATATGTATTTCAGCGGAGATTTGCTTTCTTCTTTTACAGTTGTTGACGATATTTGTCACTGGTAAGCTGACTCAGTACCAACAGTTCTACAAGAATAATACAGAATTCATCAAATCTCTAGGTAAGCTCACATTAAGTTATAAATTCTGCTTGTTGTGGTACTAGAATATAATACACTTATATGTCTAAACATCAACTTCTTTGCAAGGACAGAAAATAACAATTTCAAACCAGAGGCCTCTTGGTCAATTTTTTTTAACCCTTCTCATGCTGAACACGACATGCCCTGTCTTGGCAAACACTGATCTGGATCTGTACTGTTTGTCATTAAATATGTGAATTTCTATTAAAAACGCGGATAAAGTAATCTGATTTGCTGGAAATTAGAAGTGGGCGTGGCATCTTAATTTATTCAGCATGACATGGGTTAATAGCTGTAGATAGAGTACCCATCTATTAAAGTATTTTTCTACTTTTTTAATTTTCAAGAAAACATGTTGTAGGTACTCTTTAGACTCACCTTTAGAGATGATTCACATGAAATGTCATTTTCTATTTTCTCCAAAAAGAAAAAAAAAAAGAAAAAAATGTTGGCTGCTGATGTTGTTGAGTACTTTAAGGAGTAATAATCGGTCATGATGCATCAGGAGAAATCTACATATGGCTTATTCTAATGCACTTGCGTATGTAACGCGACGTCTGATTGGGTAACGTCAAAAATTTGCGACGGTATATTCTGCGATATACTGTCGGAAATCCGACATCATCACGTAACGTCGCATCTCATTGGCTGGCATTTGGTTTTACTGCAGCTCACAGCAGTTGTCGCTTCGTGCAAATAGTACAATTTTTCAACAGAAAAATGAATAAATGCATTAGAATGGGGATAACTGCATTCAAATTTGTCATTTGGGGAGGTAAATCGGCGGTTTTACGGTCGCAAATTACGTTTTACGGCTCCGCTGACGCGTCGCCGTAAAACGAAATTTCCGACCGTAAAACCGCCGATTTACCTCCCCAAATGCCAAATTTGAAAGCAGTTATCCCCTAAATCTGTGCTGTGTTTAGAAAATCAGTGATGCTAAAGAAACAGAAGACATCCAAGGAGAGTGACTTATTACTGTCTGTCTGCATTTTCACACTTCTTACATGTAGACATTTATGACAAAGTTGCATACATATAACTAGCAATGCTGTAGCAGAAGACTGCTTCATATCAGCTTAGGCAAGTACGTTAGGCAAGTGGTTCACTCTTCAACATGTGCATTTAGCTTTGTTTCTAATTTAGTTTTATCAAGATTAAAGTGCCTTATTCAAGGTCACAACTTCTGGCATGTCAACATTAAATTAAAAAAAAAAAAAAAAAAAAGATTTTTTAAATGACTACTTCTCCAAAGCCACTGAAGCAGTAGGACTCTAATTTGGTACAATGTTAAATGGGTAAGGACAATCCAAAATAGCTAAAAGTTTGCCAACCTGCTTCTTGGTTTGGTTGCCATGGCAGCAGAAAATTCCCATAGACTTATAATGAGAAAATGGTTAAATTGCATATTCTCCATAACCATTGAAGTGATGTGAACCATATTTGGCAGTTATGACCATTGGATGATTGTCTACCCAGTTTGTGTGTTGTATGACTAGTGATCATTTTGTTTGGTTGCCATGGCAACATTAAATTAAAAAAAAAACAACAAATTTTTAAATCACAGCTCCTCCAAAATCACAATAAGCAGTGTTGCAAACTTTATTATTGCTTATGAAGAGTCAATAAAACTGAGACTCCCATTTTCTAATCTGTAACGAGTTCTTTGTTTCCAAAGGCAATCTTTTTGGCATTTATTATATTTCCATGCCCCTGTGCTGTTTACATGTATAAAATTATGATATTGTTAAACAACTCTTCAGAAATCAATTAGCCAATTTCAATCAAATTTCACATTGATCCTACTGTCGAAATGTGATTTAGTTTGTTCAAATGATCACGCTCCATTGACTGTCATGCCCATATATTCTTCTTCAAAACTAAGAACTGCTTAAATGATGATCCTTTCATTAGTTGCAATGATAGGATTGGAAAAAATGTTGCATAACATCTGCATATCTGCAGTGGCTATGTCACTCAGGTGAGCAAGCTGTGGCCTGTGGGCCACTTGTTTTAATTCTGTCTGTGTGGTTTGTAGAAATAAACTTTCATGTAGCACGTCTAGCATGGTTAGGAGTCTTAGTTGGCATATTATGACTGCGAACATCAACCTTGGCAAGCCTGCAGACAGAACAGTGTGATGAGGCACTAAGATTTTGTCTAAAATGATTTTCAGGTGTGAATAATTGCCTGTTTTGATTGTCTGTTGTTGCTGTCCTCAAGAACAATACTGATTTCCAGTTTGCACAGCCAATTTGCGATACAAACTTTCTCTCAGCTGATTAGCAGGACAGGTTTTGATGACACAAGCATTAAAGTAATCGGCGATAATTTGATTCCTTAATTAATCAAATCGTCTTTAATCCATGTTTGTTGCATCAAAATATGTTGGCATATTTACTTCTAACATGTAATTTCCCTTCAAAGATTACACATTCTAAGTTTGGAAAATAATTGATAGACTATGACGTCATCTGAAAACTGATTTCATTGGACATGGGCAGTACTTAGAAAAGGCATGGAAAGACATGGGTGTTACTTAGAGGTAGCCATTGACAGATTTGTGTTGTTGTTGTTGGGGATGTAAATTAATTAACATAATAATTACACCAGCCCATGTCAATTGATGTCTGACTGTCTGTTATTTATGGATTAAGAATGTGTAACCAATGCTGATAAGAGCATTGTTGTCAAGCAGAACAGTTAATCAATTAAAGGATTATTGGTACCTGTTTGTTATTTTGGCCAAATACCATAAATACACGTTAGGGCAGGATAAAAAATAAAAATAGACTTGCCCAACACAGTTTTTACTCATGTCGGGCAAGCGGGCAATCACATATTTCTAACACTGGGATTGAGTAAAGTTGTCAGCTGCACACTTTTATCGTGTGTATTATGAAATGTATTCTTGAACTGTATAAGGACAAATCATATGACTCAGAAGTTAAATGATATTAGTTTTTGTGTACAGGTTGTTAATACTGTGTTTCATTTTTATCGCACCTGCTTGTAGCAGGGTGCGACATAGGAGTTTGATTTTCTGTCTGTCTGTCTGCCTGTCAACAATTTACGTCAAGTCTAGCATTTAAATGGATTTCTCTGTAACAGTGATAGCTGCGAGTGTCAAACCTTGCATAGTAATTGTCCTGGATATACTCTTCAAGCACCCACTATGACCTGGTGACCTTGACCTAGATTTCGCGCTCAAGTGACTTTGTCGTGATTTTACATCGAGTCTAGCATTATTTACGTCGAGTCGAGCATTAAAGTGTGTTTCTCTGAAGTGGTGATAGCTAGGTGTGTCAAATCTTGCATAGTAATTGTCCTTGACATACCCTTGAAGCATACATTCTGACCTGATGCCATTGACCTAGATTTTGTGCTCAGGTGACTTTTCCATTATTTTATGTCAAATCTAGCAGTAAAATGCGTTTCTCTGTAGCGGTGATAGCTGCGATGGTCAAATCTTGCAAAGTAATTGTCCTTGACATCATCTTCAAGCATGCACTATGACCTAGTGTCCTTGACCTAGATTTTGCACTCCAGTGGCTTTGTCATGATTTTAGGTCAAGTCTAGCAATGAAGTGCATTTCTCTGAAGTGGTGATAGCTGTGACATCATCTTAAGCACGCAGTATGACCTGGTTTCACACTCCAATGACTTTGTCATAATTTTACTTGAGTTTAGCATTAAAGTGCATTTCTCTGTAGTGGTGACAGCTGTGAGTGTCAAACCTTGCATAGTAATTGTCTTTAACATACTTGCACGTACTAAGACCCTGTGCCATTCCTTGACCTAGATTTTGTGCTCCAGTGATTTTGCCCAATGCAGGTGCGACTTTGACTTACGCGATATTCTTGTTATATTCATTACCTACATTGAGCAAAAAATTGTTTGCTATTATATTTATACCCCCCCCCCCCCCTACAACCTACCTACATTGAGCAAAAAATTGTTTGCTATTATATTTATACCCCCCCCCCCCCCCCCCCCCTCCCCCTCCCTCGATGGATTTTGATCAAATTTTGCATATGCCTTGACTTTACCAGCTCTAGGTTGGGATTGTTACCCATCCATTTTCACAAATTTACAATAGGGTTATGGCCCTTGATTATTGTCAGAATTTCATTTCCGCTCAATATCTTGAGAACGAATTGATGGAATTAGACCAAATTTTTTATAAGCGTTGATGTTGACCAGACCTACGTTGGGATTGTTACGCGTCCATTTTTTCGCGTCCATTATTTCCCTTAGTTTTTGTCATAATATTGTTTCTGCTCAATATTTTGTGAACAAATTGATGGAATTTGATCAAATTTTGATTATGCATTATCTCAACCAGATCTAGGTTGGGATTATTACACATCAATTTTTGCAAATTTACAACAGAGTTATGGCCCTTGGTATTGGTTAGGTTATGTTTCCCCGCAATATCTTGTAAACAAATCGATCAAATTTGATCAAATTTTGCATATGCATTGATCTAAACCAGATTTAGGTTGGGATTGTTACGCGTCAATTTTACAAATATACAACACAGTTATGGCACTTGGTTATTGTCAGATTTTATTTCCTCTTAATATCTTGGGAACAGATTGATGGAACTTGACCAAGTTTTGCATGTGCATTGATGCTGACCAGATTTAGGTTTGGATTGTTATGTGTCAATTATACATATTTCCAACACAGTTATCACTCTCAGCTATTGTCAAAATTTCATTTCTGCTCTATATCTTGCCTGTAAAGGAAAATACGCTTCATGTAAAACCTGTTCCTACGTGTTTTATGCGGGGATATCTAATAAGCACTGCTTATTGACATTTCTTGTTTGAGCTGGTGGCTAACTTGTATATTACGAAATAATAATATTTATGTTGGTGTCAGCCTTGTGTATTTAGAACTTTTCACAAGCCTAATAGGCCCTAATTAACTAAATGTTACATTGTTGTAGTTTGAGGTGTTCTGTTATACTGTAGTACTATGTTAGAACATTTTTTACACTCTTGTGTGTCAGTCCCATGTATTTAGCTCTTACTGAGACACTACAGAGACTGAAGTAATAAAAGGATTTGTATAGGTCATATCGAGGGTTGAGCGCAAGACTGGCATAAGTCAGATGGTTGTTTTTCCCCAAACCTAATCTCCTCACCATGAAGGCGTTATGAAGAGTACAACATTTCTTTCTGTAAACTATGAAAATTTAGGTGCCATTGCTCGTATGAGCAATGGCACCTAAATTTGCATTGTTTACAAAGGGGTCCAAGTTGCCCCTAAACAAGGGTTTCAAAAATATGTTTGAGTTACCATAGTCTTGCGCTCAACCCTCGATATAGCCCACCTCCTAACTACTCACTGATACTGCTGTGGATGTTTTTTCAGTAGCACTGTATATGCCACAAAGACTCATTCCTCACAGTGATGGTGCAGTGGCTGTGGTGGGTTAGGGCCGAGCTTGCAGCAAGTGGGGGAAGGGGGCATGTTTTAGTTTCTTCTGTTTCTCTGCTGCCACTCGCTTTTGACTCAGTCATCTCTGTCTCTCTCTTTTCTCTCGTTTACTATCTTCTATCTATCTCTTTTCTATCTTTCTCTGAGAGACGATGCAAAATGACCACAAGAGTTGATATGTCGTTAAATCACAGCACCTTTACCATCATGGTGATGCTTATTTAACCCTGGTCCTGCTGAACCTGGATATACCCTGCCTTTGCAAACAGTGTAGATCCAGATCAGTTGGCTTCTGCCAATAGATAACAGATCTGAATCTGCACTGTTTGCCATTAAGTATCTAAATTTGTATCAAAAACCTGGATCAAGTATTCTGATTGGCTGAACAACAGAAGTGGGCATGGCATCTTAATTTATTCAGCAGGACAAGGATTAATACTCAAGCATGAACAGTTCATAGCTCTAGATAAGAAGGCTATCCAGATATTTTTATTTCTTCACAAATATGAAAAAGTAATAAAAAATACAAATTGTTTTGGTTGAGAAAACAAAGCACCTTCTGATTCGTATGAGCCTCCTCTAGATAGGAGTACACCCACGATCGGGGTAGGTTGACTGTAGATATCATAAGTGTCTCTACATATATAAATACTGAAGAGTTCTGGTCAGTAGGGATTTAGTAGTACATCACCGACAACCATCTTTAAATGTAAATATAAATGCTTTAACTTATTTAGAGCTATACAAATGAAGGGGCATCAAGAGAAATCTACATGTGGCTTTGTCTGTGCTGTATGTAGAAAATCAGTGATGCTAGAGAAACAGAAGACATCCAAGGAGATAGACACTTAATGTCTGTCTCTATTTTCACACATTATACACATTACTAACAAATTTTCATGAATTTATTGTCATGCTAGGATAATTTTTTGTTTTAATTTTTGTAAGAACATCTTAACCCTTAAAGCGCCAATCACAACAATTGTCGTCTGCTTTGTCTTCTGCTGGTTACTTTAAAAGTCATTGTTGCAAACAGTGTGGACCCAGATCAGACTGCTCCTCTAGGAGCAGTCTGATCTGGGTCCACACTGTTTGCCTGTATGCAAAAATAGGTTTGAAAAGTCTGCAAGAATATTCAGCAGACGACATAAACAGACGACATTTTCAGATGCAGTTTTTCTTGGCGTTTTAAGGGTTAATAGATGGTTGTCTGACATAACTATAGAAAGGCGTCTTTATTTAGCCAAAAAAGTATTGCTATTTTAAGTATTTTTACTTATTGCTCCACAAAAACATACAGCCTATGCTTTTGTGGTTAACTCTTTCCCTGCTAGTGGCAACTTTTGTCGTCTGCAAACAGTTTGGACCCAGATCAGGCCCAACAAAATGTCGGGCCTGATCTGGATCCAAACTCTTTGATACTCCGATGGTATTCCTGAAAGATTTTTTTGAAAAAGTTCATTTTAAAAAAAAAATCTACAGACGACAAAAAAGCATGCAAAATTACCCACCATGCAAAGATTTAAGTAACTTCTTACCAGTCGGTATAATGTGACTTGGTGATAGTGTGATGTTGGTGTGGAAGAGAAGTGATACTACAATGAGATGGCTCTCAGTTCCCAGCATAAAATACAGACAGCATCAGGACTTGACTGAAACATTGTTCACAGCGATGTTAAAGCTCAGCTCAAAAAAAAATATATAGCTGTGAACCCCACTTATCAAGAGACCTAGATCCCCGGCCGGGTCATACCAAAGACTTTAAAAATGGTGCTAGCTGCTCTTCCGCTTGGCGCTCAGCATTAACAAAGTAGGGCTAGAACTGGTCAGCTCAGTGTCAGTAAAATGTGACTGGGTGGAATATCATGTCAAAGTGTCTGGGGCATGATATTTCAGTGAGGCAGCACTCTAAAAGTGAGCATTGAGCTCCCTGCCACATCAGACACCGTCGCGGTATGACTGAAAGATTGTTGAAAGCGACGTTAAGCCCAAATCAAACAAACAAATTAAGAGACCTAGGTAATCAGCTGCTTCATGACTGGTCTGACTAGATAGTACATGTAGTTATTTCCATAATACATGCAGGGGCATAACCAGAAACTTCATGAAGATGAATTCTGCTAATCTCTGAAATTTCAGCTGAGGCACAGCATTTCCTACAAGATAACATGTCCGCCCAGCATTCACCTAAAGAAACTTGGATGTTTGACTAATTAGTGCAAAGCAATGATCAGCCTGTGCATTTGCGTAGGCTGATCTGAGTCATTGATTAGCAGACATGTGGTCTTGTATGAAATGCTGTGGCCTGGCCCATTTGATGTCATCTGAACAAGTTCGAGGTGAAAATAAGGTTAAATTACCAAATTTATGTTGAAGCCCGGACTTCATAGCTTCCACCTGGCTACTTGCCTGATGTGTACATACAAGTAGCTCCAGCTAAGAGTGGGTATCCAGATAAATAGTTTTCTCAAGGATTTCTCTTGTTTTTGTCCCAGTTTTCTGCATTTCAGCATTTGATCCTCAGTACTCAAGTGAGCAATTCAGGCCAACTTGGGCCTCTTGTTACATGAGACCGAAAGAAATCTGGCAAGAACTTTGAGGATTCTCGATTTTATTAATTTATGGTGTAAGGATGAAAGGCATCTTGAGAATTCTGTACTAAGCTATGACCATGCTATTTATAGAAAGTCATTGATGCTATAGTAACCAGATATATCCAAGGAGATTGATTTTCTTAATCTTTCTCTTTTTCACTTTCTGTACATTGGTTACATTAAACCTGTATCACAGATTAAGATGATGATATTATTCTGTTTACAGCACTTCAGTGCATACATTGCATGTTTCCAGGACATGTCTCAGAATGCTGTTTTCACCGTAAAATTTGGGATACCTTAACTCCTTAGTATATTTGTCCTAAAATATGAGCTGGCCTCGGTGGCTCAGTTGGATGCGCCGTCCGACTGGAGATCAGGAGGTCGCGGGTTCAACCCCCACCGAGGTCGGCAACATTCTTTTGTGGAGATTGATCATGAAATATTTTCTACGGTCATTCTCTCCATTCCGCTGATTCAAGAAGGGCAGTTGTCAGTTTCTGGCGAAAGAATGTGCACAATACTGGTTAACCGCTTAGAGGACTAAGCCTGCCCAGTAAACGTGTGGTAAGGTAAACTGACCGTGCTCGACATGACCCCATTGGGTTGACTGGGCCGTAAAACCTCAAAACAAACAAAATCCTAAAATATGAGCAGTACCATTTTACTACCTATTGATATGTCTGAAAGACTGCTGGGTGAGTGGCAAACAGTATAGATCCAGATCAGATGCCACAGAATGTGGTCTGGGTCTACTTTGTTTATGCAAACCTGTCTGTGTGGGCCCCTGAAGCCTAGTGGATAGGAGAGTTGACTCTTAATCCATCAGGTTTCTCACCACTGTGGTTGGAGCCTCACTCGGGTCACATGTGGGAGAGTCAAGTTCTGCTTACAGATAGTCAGGTGGATTTTCCCCAGGTTCTGTGGTTTTTGGCCCACCTTTGATGAACAATTGGCTCCATATAAGTGAAATACCTGGTATTCTTGAAAGGGCTGTAATACCCAAATCAAAAAAAAAAAAAAAAAATTCAAGCTTGTCTGTCTCAGTACTTAGGGTTATTATAGTACATTACATATATGTCAAGAGTGAGTGGGACTCTTTTTGCAGGTTTATCTCATGAGGAGAATTTACGGAAGATGAGGCTGTTGACTTTCATGCAGATGGCCGAGAACAAGAAGGATATAGATTATGACAGTATACAGAAAGAAATGGACATCAATGAGGATGATGTGGAAGACTTTATCATTGATGGTATATTCAGAACTAAGCCATATTGTATTTATTACAAATATTTACTCAGATATGCCCAAGCTATCAATGCAGATTCAGAAGGAGCATTTTAATTTAACCCTTGTCCTCCTGAATAAATTAAGATGCCACACCCACTTCTAGTAATCAGCCAATCAGATTACTTGATACAGATCATTGCTATTAATTCATATACTTAGTGGAAAACAGTGCAGATCCAGATCAGTTGGCTTCTGGAAGCCAACTGATCTGGATCTACACTGTTTGCAAAGGCAGGGTACAGCGGGTTCAGCAGGACAAGGGTTAATAATTGTTTTACATCCATTTAGCATAGCTGTAGATAAGAGTGGGTATCTGTAAAAAATATTTTTCTTATCTCTCACATGAAAACGTTCTGGGTACTCATTAGAAGTGCCTCAATGAAGTGCTTCTAATGCATGCGCGCAACTTATGTTTTTGTGGAGAAATAAGAGAAACAGCGATAATTCTTGGTTAAGAAATGCCTTGCTTGGATCCGTGATTTTATCTGCACTTTTTAAAAACATCAGGCAGTCAGTTAGACTGGTTCAAATTTTAACCCTTGTCCTGCTGAATAAATTAAGATGCCACACCTACTTCTAATTTCCAGCCAATCAGATTACTTGATCCGGGTTTTTGATAGAAATTTACATATTTAATGACAAACAGTGCAGATCCAGATCAGTTGGCTTCTTCAGAAGCCAACTGATCTGGATCTACACTTTTTGCTAAGATAGGGCATGTCGTGTATAGCAAGAAAAGGGTTAAGATATCACAGGAATATAATGGATCAGGTTGTTCAGGATTCACACAAAACTGTCTGTGTTGTAGAGTTGTTTGCCTCTGTGTGGAGTGGTTTGTTTCCTTTTCAGGCTTTAAATCGCTCTTCTGCAGGGAAAATAATCACACTTCTCTTTAGGCAGTGTATGAAAGCTAATTACACCCTACACATTCTACATTCTGATCAGATTTAATCTGTAAAATACCATATTTACCCTAAATGTTTGGACTAACTCCTTACTGTACTGGTCCAAAAATTTGAATAAGTCCTTTGTACTTCCAGTTGATGTATCTAAAAATGGGCCGCGCCATGCAAAACTGTGTCTTCACCCATATATGGACAGTGAAGACCCAGATCAGCCTGTGCATCCGCATTCTAATCAGGGCTATTGCTATCCAATAACAGCATCATTGGACACTATAAAATGTATGAATGGAGAGCAAATGGAGACTTCGCACATGCCCGGGATGAAACTGTTCATTTTGTGCATGCTCAAAGACACATTTTTGCTTGGTGTGGCCAAAATGATGTGGCAAACAGTGTAGACCCTAATCAGATGCTGTGTTTTGCAGCATCTGATCTGGGTCTGCACTATTTGATCACACCTGCTGTTAAGCTTTGCAAACAGTTTGGACAGATCAGGCCCGATAAAATGTCGGGCTTGATTTGGATCCAAACTTTTTGACACTCTCATAGTATTCCTGAAAGATTTTTGTTTGAAAAAAAAAAAAAAAAAAAAAAAAAATTAAAAAAAATCCACAGACAACCATAAAGCATGCAAAATTACCCAGCATGTAAAGAGTCAAACAAGAACTCAAACCATCCATACAGCTGAGGAAGCCAATGAACCATTCATGCAGCTGTCATTGACACCCCACAGCATCATGCCTTTGAAATTGGTTGAAGCGTCTTTTCATTTTGTCGCAAACTGTAATTGAGGGGCCGACTGGAGACCAGGAGGTTGCGGGTTCAACCCCCGCCGAGGTCGGCAACATTCTTTCGTGGAGATTGATCATGAAATATTTTCTACGGTCATTCTCTCCCTTCCACTGATTCAAGATGGGCAGTTGTCAAATTCTGACAAAAGAATGTGCACAATACTGGTTAACCGCTTAGAGGACTAAGCCTGCCCAGTAAACGTGTGGTTAGGTAAACTGACCGCGCTCGACATGACCCCATTGGGTTGACTGGGGTGTAAAACCTCAACACAAACAAACAAATTGAGAGGATGGATGTTTACTGTTTTCTTGTCTGTCAATCCATATGTCTGTCCGCCAGTTACTTTTTGGTCCTTGCAGGGAATAATCTAATAAGCACTGCTTATTGGCAGTTTCTTGTTTAAACTTTTAATTCAGTTGTCAATGCCAATAAACAAGTGAATACAAGAAAATGAAAACAGGATTTGACAGTAAGGAATGAACCTTATTTTAGTCATCTCCTGAAGTATTGTTGATTGTGAAATGGAATATTTTAATACATTTGAAAATATTATTTGGTAATTTTGACTAGTAAAAGGTAAAGTTCTTCACTGGAAAGTGCAGTTTAATTTTCTGCCTGTCATTAATGCATAAGGATTGTAGGACTTAATTACTTGAAAAACTGTGGTTAAGATGCAATAAAACTGTCTTTATCCATATTTCAGTATGAATACTTAACGGAAATGGATACACGGTAGAATTTCCTTCGTTATTTACAAGGGAGACCACTTTTGTGACTTCCTGTTTGCTTTAATGCATTCTAAGCTCCTGAAAAGGATTCTACTCTAAAGGGAAAGTGTTTGCACCCTTTGTGAGATTTACACCTCTTGTGAGCAAAATCTTACCCTTGAGAAAAGATCCCTTTCAGAAGGGAGGTGAAAAACAGTTTTGATATTGCCTGTCCTGAAAGTGTATCCATTCCCCTTAACCCATTGTAGACTGAATAGACTCTCCCACACTATATGTTGGAAGAGTCCAATTTAAATTTTAGGTAAGTCTGGCTATGAGATTTACATATTCCTAGAGAAAAATAGCTAAACTATTTGCAAACAGTGGACCCTGATAAGATGCCGCATTCTGCAGCTTCTGATCTGGGTCTGCACTGTTTGCCAATTACCCTTTTACAGGTCTCCCGAATACAATAGGTTAATAGATAAAATCTAGAACAGAAAGCACTAATGTGTTGGAGAAGCATCCGGTGGTCGAGTGGTTGGCGCTCTCGACTTCGGATCACAAGGCCCCAGGTTCAAATCCCACCAGTGGCAGTGAATTCAAGTGGGCCCTACGTTTTCCCACTTTTATTTTGTGCTGCTACTTTTTCCTACTTTTTTTCTGAAAATGCCCTACTATCCCTATTTTTTTAGTCCAAAAATGTTCGAAGTGACCAAAAATAATAATTTTTTTCTTCACTTGCTTGGAGTTGGTAAAAATCAGATCAATAGCAGCCATGTTGCAGAACTTTATAAAATATTCTTACTTAGTTGTAACTCCTTTTTTGGAACAATATTTTGGTATTTCTTTTCCATGGTAATGCAATGTTAGTGTTCAGAAAATACTTTGTTTGCTTATTACATCTTTTTCTAAGTCTGAAAACACTCAGAACAGCCTTACTATACCTACTTTTCATGAAGATATTCCTACTTTTGCCCTACTTTTTCAAAATTTTGAGCCCTACTTTATCCCTACTTTTTCGATGGAGGGCTTACATCACCGGGGCGTCCAACTGATATTGGCTTACAGTTGGGCAAGGCCTGCTATCCTTTTAGTGGGTAAGGGTAGAGGGGGAATGTTTTTATTTCTTCTGTTTCTTCACTTTCATTCCTGTTCCTCTTTCTTCCCTGTCCCTCTCTTTCATCTCCTCTACTCTCTCTTCTATCTCTTTTCTCCCTTTCTCTGGGAGACGACACAAAATGACCCTCAAGGGTTGACGTGTCGTTAAACCCCAACACAATCAAAATCAAATCGATGGAGGGCACTTGAAAGCCTGACTTCAGCTCATGACTACAGTGCTTCATTACTCAGAGCCTTTTATTTTCATTATTCCATCATCTCAATATGACTTAAATAATGTTGAAAGGGACGTAAAACACCAAACAATCATCACTAATGTGTCGGTCTTGGTGGCTGTCTTGGATGCACGTCCAGCTGTTGTTCAGGAGGTCATGTGTTCAATTCCCGCCAGGTCAGGCAACCATCTTTCATTCTCTCCCTTCCGCTGTTTCCAGAAGGGCAGTTGTAAGTTTGTGGCAAATGAATATGCACAAATACTGGTTAACTGCTTGGAGGACTAAACCTGCTCAGGAAAACTATGGTTAGGTAAACAGACTGGCTCGACATGACCCTAATTGGTTGACTGGGCCATAAAACCTCAAACTCAGTCCATCAGTCATCACTGCTGAGCTTGCTATTTGTCTATTCTGTTGTTAGTACAATATATTAATCCTTAAAGAATCATAAAAATTGTAGTAGAATTTCATTTTTTTTTTTTTTAAAGGCGGCATTTCAGGTCTTATTTTCTATGAAAAAAAATAATGTTATCAGCTGGTACTTTTTAAAAAGGTTAATGTACAAAAATATAGATGGCTGTCCAGAAAGTAATTTACAAAGTAGGTTAAGTAATCATTGCCTATGTTTTCAGTTTTACGAACCAAGACAGTAACAGCCAAGATTGACCAGATGCAGCGTAAAGTGATTATCTCTGCTACAACACATCGTACATTTGGGCGGCAACAATGGCAGGTTCTTCATCAGACATTGTTACAATGGCAAGGAAATCTAAACAGTGTACAGACTAGTTTACGGGCACTGGAACTCATGCAGACACAAGCTTTACCTCAATGAGGGCTGAGTCTTGTTTTTAGGGAAAACTGAAGTGCTATTATTTGACATGTGGCACAGAAAAGTATACATTCAGGTATATGTAAACAGCAAATATTTTAACCCTTAAAGTGCCATTCAGAATTATTGCAACATTTCATTTTTTTTTTCAGAGAAAATAAAGCTTTACATTTCATGTAAATTGTCTGCTACTTAGCAGACAATTTACATGAAATATCAAGCCTTATTTTCTCTGAAAAAAAAAAAGAGAGAGAGAAAAAAAAGAGTACTTTAGAATGTGATCAGCTGCACTGGTGACTTACACTTCATTACGAAAACATACCTATATAACTTTGACCCCATTAAACCCCACTTTTATATAGCAAAACTGGGGTTTACAGGGGTATACATTATTTTTCTTATTTCTGCTCATAAGCATAGATTGTGGGTACTTGTTAGAACCGCCTCATCGAGGTGGTTCTAACAAGTACCCACAATCTATGTTTTGAGCAGAAATGTGAAAAATATCAGAAATTTTTATCTGAAAATTTTCATTTTTTGGTGGTAAAATTTTCAGTATATTTGAATAGGCGTGTTTTCGTAATGTTAAGGGTTAACTGGATTGTAATTATGTGATAGGAGTCAGAATATTTGCTTTTTACATATGCTATATGTACTGGTTTTTCCTACACCAGGAAGATTTACTCTGGACCAGATTCAGAGGCCAGACTTGTAACAAGAATGGGTGTTTCTAAATTACAGACATAAACGGTTTGTTGTCTCCTCAATAAATTGTATAAAAGTTTAAAGAACCAGGAGTTTGCAATCATTTGTTGGCTTGTTTATGATACCATGATTTATGTTTGGAGATTGGAGGTCAGCAAATAGTAACACAATATAAGGTTAATGCACTATAATTAGGACAACATAAAATAGCAGGACTGATAAAGAGAAGTGAAGTAATCTGTTCTGCAAAGGGGGACACTTAAGGGGAATGGATACACTATGAGGGGGAGGTAACAGTATGTCATCAACACAACAGTATGTCATCGTCTCCCTTTTAACCCTTGTCATGCTGAATAAAAAAATGCCATTCCCACTTCTAATTTTTAGCCAATCACATTACTTAATTCAGATTATTTATACAAATTCACATACAAAATGACAAACAGTGCAGATCCAGATCAGAGCGAACTGATACTGTTTGTAATGGCAGGGTATAGCCGAGTTCAGCAGGACAAGGGTTAAAAAAAAACATCTATGAATGACTGAGGGGAGTCAGTTCTTAATTTACCAAAGTCTTGGGGTAAAAATAGTTACTTCTCCACCATAATAGGTTGTAGCTACATATTAGAAATAATATACTCAGCAAATCTAATGAGTACGTACCCACATTATTTGATGGCGAAATAGTTCAAAGAAAAAAAATAAGTAGAAACATAGGATAATGTCCCTTAGGATATGTGCCCAGCAAAAACTCGGATCAACCTTCACATCCTCTCGGTTTGATCAGTCTTTTCTGTCGGTCTGAACAAACCTAGGATTTATGATTATCCAGAGTGCTTTGCAAGGACTGATCAGACTCTGCAGATGTTCAGACTGACCTGAGTCTTTACTGAGTGCAAATGTCCAAAGATACATTTTCTCACTTTTTGGCTCAAACAATGTGGCACATATAATCTGGCATACTGATGAGTGCAGGTACACAAGCTGTTCTGGTTCTTTCCTGCATACAGGCCCCGAGATTATAAACATTTTTTTTATGCTCATCATAGCTGAGCACGAAATTTGTCATGCTAATAAATTCAAAATAACTAACAATTGCAAATTCTTTGTTGCTAAGCATAGCTGAGCATGAGATTTTCTCTGCTAATAAATATGAAAATGCCAACTATTGTTGTCATTTTCATATTTATTAGCAGAGAAAATTTCATGCTCAGCTGAGTTGAGCTTGAAAAAGGTTTTATAACCTTGGGCCCAGATGTTCTAATATAAGTTGCAGAACACATCATCATAGCTCCAGGTAAGGCTTTTTTCAACAGAAAAGTATCAATATTTTTCTAATTTCTCAACAAAAACCTGTCTTGTGGGTACTCAGTAGAAGTGCCCCACCGAGGGTCTTATAATGAGTACCCACATGATATGTTTTCGTTGAGAATAAAAAATATAATCTGATACCTCTTCTTATCTAGAGCTGTGCATCATTTGAGGAAAATTTTACCAATAGTGTAAGACCTGTTAAATTGAAAAACACAAACTAAGTACATGTAATGATGACAATAAAATGTACAAAACTGGTTGTTTCCTGGTTACTAAATTGAAAAATAAACAATCCAAGTAAAATGTGAGCCAGATCATGCCGAGTCCATGTCCTGCAAGCTAAAGAGAGTCGGCAGTACCACAACCTTGTATACCCATCCTCGCCGCCTTCCCACCACCCCAAACAAGATCTCATCTTGGATTGAATATAAAGAGGATAGGGTTGTATTTATGGATGGACAGAGGCTGTATATGTGCATAGGAAGTCCATGAAAGCAAGGCGATACAAATGTATGCAAACACAATGCTGAACAATATAATGATGCCAAATGCAGTAGAAACTCAATCATTCAAAAGCAGATTTTTCGAACTACCGTTTTTTTTTATAAGACAGATCTCAGTCGCGACGTTTTACTCTAATATTTTTTGTAAAAATATTACTAAGTCGAATTTTGATTATTCAAAACATTCCATTTTCAAATGAAATTTTCAGTCGAAGAAATTCCTATTATAATCCTCTGCTAGATTTGAATTCAAAGCTTTCAAACCCAGGTCAGGCATGAGGAATTTGTTTCCTTTGTGTGATGAGATATCTTCTCTACCAAGCAACTTCATAGGTTTATTATTGGTTTTGTTTATACAGGTAATTGACACCGGATTATTATTAACTGCCACAACACTCATGATGATCCGTTATTGAGTAAAAGATGTCTTTGATTCACATAGTTAAAAATGATAATCTTATTCAATGCTTTTACATGACTGAAATTAAATGCAATAATACAAATGCAATAATACACTTGAATTGTATTTAATTTGAGCCTTTCTCATCCCTTCAAGCTGATTTTTGTGTTGCCTGCATAGCATGGCAGACACATAGGAATCATGTTGTCTGTCGCGGCGGATCGTCATCGGTGTCGTCGTCACACTATTCTTTCCTGCTCAACAACTCTTGAAAGGATGCATTGATTTCATTCAGACTTTGCAGAACTTTATATCACTGTAAAATACAGGTCAGTTTTGATATTGGTAATCATCCACCAAATTTTGGCTGAGTTATGGCCCTTTTTCAACTTCGCTTTTGTTCATTTCCGCACAATAACTTTTGAAGGGATGCATTAATTTCATTCAAACTTTGCAGAACTTTATATCACTGTAAAATACAGGTCAAGTTCGATATTGGTAATCATCTGCCAAATTTTGGCTGAGTTATGGCCCTTTTCTGACAGTTTTTGTCGTTGTGTTGATATTGGTTTCCGCTCATAACTTTTGCAAGGATACAGTGATTTTATTGAAAGTTTGTAGAAGGATATATCATTGTAAAATACAGGTCAAGTTTGATATTGGTAATCATTTGCAAAATCTTGGCCAAGTTATGGCCCCTTTTTCGACTTTGTTTTTGGTGTTGGGGTGGGGGTGGTCGGGTGTGGCAAAGTTGTCATGTATCTTACATCACCGGGGAGTCCAACTGATATTAGCTCACTGTTGGGCAAGGCCTGCTATCCTTGTAGCAGGTAAGGGTAGAGAGGAATGTTTTTATTTCTTCCATTTCTTCGCTTTCATTCCTGTTCCTCTTTCTTCCCTGTCCCTCTCTTTCATCTCCTCTACTATCCGTTTTATCTCTTTTTCTCCCTTTCTGTGGGAGACGACACAAAATGACCCACAAGAGTTGACATGCCATTAAACCCCAACACAATCAATGTTGCTGGGATAAAAATATAAGGTAAAGATATTGTTTCCCCGCAATAACTTTCGAAGGGATGCATTGATTTCATTCGAAGTTTGCAGAATGGTATATCAGTAGAGGTCAAGTTTGATTTTGGTAATCATCCTAAAAATTTTGTCAAATCATAACCCTTTATTTAATTTAGACAGTAGTGATGGGTTGCCTTTAGGGATAGGAGAATTATTAGGACAAATACAGTGTTTTTTTCTCTTTTCATGTAAAATGGTTGGCGCTTTAAGCAGGTGACTCATCCAATGCTCAGAATTCTAGTTTCTTGATCACAGTTTACTTATGGTACGGAACAAGCGACAGCTTTGATCTTTTGGTCCAATATAGTATTAAGTTGAATTTTTATTCCATTGTTTCCCTGAGTCCCGTAGAATCCCCTAGTAGCCTTACGTATTTTTCTGTCGGCATGTCAAACAACTCAGCAAAGGATCCAGTAATGGGGTAGGGGGAGAACAGTTGGTGCTTGCGACTATTGCTGAGCAACCTGGCAAATGACCCCGGTATTTTTCAAAAAACATAAATTGGGCCAACCCTGCAAATTTATGGACTGGAAAGTGAAAGAAAATGAAATGCGAAACAGGAGTGTCTAGAAACATGTTTATGTTCCTGGTAGATCTATATCAGCTGCAAAGGTAAATCATTTGGGCCTGCTATTTTTATCGGTAAAGTACTTTGTCTGTGAATGATTTTTGGTTTTACATTTAATTAGCTGGCCTCAGTGGCTCAATTGGATGCACATCCGACTAGTGATCAGGAGGTTGTGGGTTTGACCCCCGCCAGGTTGGCAACATTATTTTGTGGAGATTTATCACGAAATATTTTCTGCGGTCCTTTCTCTCCCTTCGCTGATTCAAGAAGGGCAGTTGTCAGTTTCTGGCAAGAGAATGTGCACAATACTGGTTAACCGCTTTGAGGACTAAGCCTGCCCAGTAAAAGTGTGGTTAGGGAAACTGACTGTGCTTGACTTGACCCCATTGGGTTGACTGGGCCGTAAAACCTCAACACAAACAAACAAACATTTAACTTTCATTTTACACACTGTTGACGGATGTAAATAAAAGTGTAAGTTCACACATCTTTTTTGGCTTTTCTTTGGTCTGACAAATATGAAGATGAGGTTAAATTGACATTCTATTGATGTAATGGGAATGTCAATTGAAGATGAAAATTTGGTCAAACAATGGTGCTAAACACATAATACCAAACATATCCAAAAATTGCCGATTTCAAATATTCATAATACAGATAATTCGAAGGAAATCCTGGGGTCCCTGTCACTTTGAATTATCAAGATTTTTCTGTATTGTGTGCTGGATGCACGCACACTTCTATGCTTATCACATCTTTAGAAACTCAAAATGAAAGAAACTTCATTGTGCTTATCATAAATGAAAAAAAGTGTCAGCAAACCAAAGCTTACAATCACTCCAAAAACACAACATACAGTGTAAATCCCAAATATATTTAACCCTTGTCCTGCTAAACCCGGATATACCCTGCCTTTGCAAACAGTGTAGATCCAGATCAGTTGGCTTCTGAAGAAGCCAACTGATCTGGATCTGCACTGTTTGCCATAAAGTATGTGAATTACTAGCAACAATCTGGATCAAGTAATCTGATTGGCTGAAAATTAGAAATAGGCGTGGCCTCTTAATTTATTCAGCAGGACAAGGGTTAAGTCCATAATGAGACAGCATTGAAAATATACTTCTGTCTATACTGAGAAAGCATTGAAAAGTGGGACACTATTTACTATTTTACAATTTATGCTAAACCAGAGAAAATAAGCTTTACTGCAAAAAGTCGCATGCTCTGGTAAACATCTGTGAGGATCGTAGCCATCTGATTTTGCTCTGTATTGACATTATCAAATGCACACTGTGGTTAAGATATCTGAATATCTAAGATGCATAGGGTTACATGTATCTTTGCTAGTATATTAACCCTTGTCCTGCCGAACCCAGATATACCCTGCGTTTGCAAACGGTGTAGATCCAGATCAGTTGGCTTCTGGATCTGCACTGTTTGTCATTCTATGTGTGAATTTTTATCAACAACCTGGATTAAGTAATCTGAATGGCTAACAATTAGAAGTGGGCGTGCCATCTTAATATAGTCAGCAGGACAAGGGTTAATCGATTGACCTGCAATGCCAGAAAACATACTTTCGGACTTGCCCCTGGCAAAGACTCAAAGCCTGTCCATTCGTGGTCTGATCAGAATCTTTACTGGGGCAGTTTGGATAGCCAAGGATGCAAAGTTTCTACCATATTAGATCTAATTACTGCACTGTGTACTTAAGTTTTTCAAAATTACTGGAAAAACATGTAGTATATCCACCTAATAAGGGCACACTTTAAGAAAGATCAGCAGAGGACTGCATAAGGAGCATATTTAGTGCTGCCTATGCAATATTATTTTCAGAGTTTCTTTACGATAGCATATATTGTGGGTACTCATTTGAATTGCCTCAGCAAGTTGAGGCAATTCAAACCAGTACCCACAACATATGCTTTTATAAAAAGAAACCTGATGAAAGTACACTAAGACTACTGAATTGCTTGATTGTGCGCTAATAGGAGCATGTGCGGTAATTAGGTCGATTACGATATATGCAGACAATTAAGAATGATCAGATGCTCAAGCTGATTTGAATCCTCATTGGGCAGACGTTGGAAAGTATGTTTTCTCACCTTGTGGCTCATTTATAATTGTATTGTTACTCCTACTACTAGATGTATTGAAGGAATGTAAACTACAAGGTGAATCAAAATCTGTAAAACTGCATGAAAAGCAACGCATTCAGCAATATAAGTCCCAGATTAGTCTATGTATGTCAGAGAACTGGTCATGGTCCATTGCACCACACGTGAATATTTTATTTCTCCCTGAAAATATGCCTTCACTCATTAGAAGCTCCTCAAAGAGGTCACAGGTTTTGGGCTTTGACTGAAGTACTAGCACTAGCACTGGCTTTGACCAAAGCACTAGGACTAGCACTAGCTGCTATTTTGCATAAAGTAGAGGTAAGAGTCAGTACTTGTTAGCCCAGAGTCCGTGTAGTGTGGCTGGATGGAATATCAAGCTATGTGTTTGGAGCATGAAATTTCAGTGAGGCAACACTCCAAGCATTGACCTCCCTGTCACATTCTGACACATCATAACCAAAGATTGTTACAGTAAAACTAAAATTCTTTACAAAACACTTTTGAACTCTCTTGATAAAATTTTACATCATTTTTTATTGTACAAGTCAATTTGTTGATGTACTAGAAATCTCTTTTCAGTTTGCATAGGAACTTTGAAACTTTCAATGAACATCATATTTAACCTTCACCATTCTTGAAGCAAATTCAACAGATGACAGATTGATGATTGTTTTCTTATTTTTATACCCGCCACATGATAGTGGCGGGGTATTATGGTATCACGTTGGCTGTCTGTGTGTCTGTCCGTCTGTCGTACGTCTGTCTGTCCATCCGTATTTTCATTTCCTGATGATAGCTTGTAAATATCAGTGGATTTTCATTTAAACTCGGTGTGTGCATTGATATTGTGGAGATCTTGTTTGGGATTGTTAATGGGCAAATTTTGTCAATTTTTGACAGAATTATCTGCCTGTGATACATCTGTATTTTCATTTCTGGATGATAACTTTAGTAAATATCAATGGATTTTCACCAAATTTGTTTTGTGCATTGATATTGTGGAAACCTGATTTGGGATTGCTGACGGGCAATTTTTGACAGTTATCTGCCCGTGACATGTCCGTATTTTCATTTCTGGACGATAACGTTAGTAAATATCAATGGCTTTTCACTAAACTTGGTATGTGTATTGATATTGTGGAGATCTGCTTTGGGATTGTTAATGGGCAAATTTCTTTTATTTTTGACAGAGTTATCTGCCCACAATATATCCGTATTTTACTTTCAGGACAATAACTCGAGTAAATCTCAGTGGATTTTCACCAAATTTGATATGTGCATATATATTGTGGGAGATCTGCTTTGGGATTGCTCATTGGCAAATTTCGTCAATTTTTGACAGTTATCTGCCTGCGACATGATAATGGCGAGGTATTATTGTTCCATGTTTATTGTCTCCTAGGAGACAATTTGCATGAAGTGTCAAAGCCTTTTTTCTGGAAAAAAATAAGAGATTAGGTGACAATAAGCATGAAGTAATGTCAAATATTTTAAAATGTGGTCTGCTGAAATTTTTACCCTGAGTGCTAAGCATTAAGTTCCTTATACCACTTCTTTGTGTGATTACAAAACAATATTAAAGGCATTTAATAGTGAAAGCAACTTCCAGGGGACTGGAGCAGATTTTTTACTTTTACAACAGACCATTTTCAGAAAAGAGAAAAATCATTGTATAGGGTTGCCTCCCCTGAAAGTATCCATTCAACTTGACTGCTGCAGCTGCAGAATCAGGTCAGTCATTGCTTCCAGAACTCGGACATTTTTCATTTCACATACTCTGTATCATATATTAGTAATAGAATGGGCAAATTTGTGCTGGGATGTTAAGGTCCTCTCAACAGTATTTTAGTTATCTGGTCGGGGTTTACTGCCATTTTATGCTTGTATTCTGCCCATATATTCAAAAGGGTGGCTCAGTTGGATGCGCTGTCCGACTGGAGACCAGGAGGTCGCGGGTTCAACCCCCGCCGAGGTCGGCAACATTCTTTCGTGGTGATTGATCATGAAATATTTTTCTCGGTCATTCTCTTCCTTCCGCTGATTCAAGAAGGGCAGTTGTAAGTTTCTGGCAAAAGAATGTGCACAATACTGGTTAACCGCTTAGAGGACTAAGCCTACCCAGTAAACGTGTAGCTAGGTAAACTGACCGCGCTCGACATGACCCCATTGGGTTGACTGGGCCGTAAAACCTCAACACAAACAAACAAATGGAAACAAAATTTACAATATTGTCAACCCTGTTGTTAACACTTTTATTTATGATTTTCACTTGTACTATGTGTATTTATAATTCACTGATATATTAACAAGTCTGTTCAGGAGTTGCAAATGAACTTCTTAACCTGTTTGTGAATATCTCTTGAGTAACTCCTTACACATTTTCATAAAAGGATTGGTGAATGATAAAAAAGGTAGGTTAATGATAGAAATTGGGGAGGTTGGGTGAGGCAAATGTGGCGTGTATCTTGTGTCAGCGGGTCATCCAACTGATATTGGCGTACAGCTGGACAAGGACTGCTATCCTTGCAGCAGGCAAGGGTAGAAGGGGATTCTTATTTCCTTTGTTTCTTCACTTTCATTCATTTTCCTCTTTCTTCCCTGTCCGTCTCTTTCATCACCTCTACTATCTCTTCTATCTGTCTTCTCCCTTTCTCTGGGAGACAACACAAAATGACATACAAGGGTTGGTGTGTCGTTAAACTCCAATACAATCAACAATTAATGATAGAAGTGTGAGGTCACTCATCAACCAAATAGTACAGATGAGCATTTTAGCAGAATTTATTATGCTGACCCTGTGCTTGTCCTAAACCTTGAATGATATTATCTGGGAATGTATATATGCCGACTGCCTGGCAAACAAAGCAGACCCTGATCAGAATCCTCCTTTATAGTTTGTTCCGTGTCTGGACACTTTGTCAAGGCATATCTGTCCGAATACTTGGGTGTTCAGAAAGACTTATTGCCCTAGTTAACCCTGGCCCTGCTGAACCCAAATATGCCCTACTTTTGCAAACAGTGTAGATCCAGGTCAGTCAGCTGAAGAAGCCAACAGATCTGGATCAGTACTGTTTGTCATTGAGTGTGTGAATTTGTATCGACAACCTGGATCAAGTAATCTGATGGCTGAAAAGTAGAATGTGTGGCATCTTAATTTATTCAGCATGGCAAGGGTTAATTTGAAGTACAAGTTGCAGCAAACTGCATGTTACTTCATCAGCAACAGTATTTTCTGTACAGATGGTATAAGGGATGCATAATTCAGAGGCAAAAACATAAAAAAAAATGATATAGTAAATAGTTTTATTTATGATTGCCTGTAGTTTTGTTTAACATTTATTAACCCTTAAAGCACCAATCACAACTGCAACAGATGACATTTTGTTTTATTTTTTAGAGTAAACAAGTCCACATGAACATGTGAATTGTCTGCAAAGCAGATGCTTAACCCTTCTCTTGCTGAACACGACATGCCCTGTCTTAGCAAACAGTGTAGATCCAGATCAGTTGACATCTTGGCTTCGCAAGAAGCCAACTGATCTGGATCTACACTGTTCACCATTAAGTATGTGAACTGATAACAACACTCTGGATCAAGTAATATGATTGGCTGAAAATTAGAAGTGGGCGTGGCATCTTAATTTATTCAGCATGACAAGGGTTAACATGAAATATGAAGACGTCTTCTGTGAATAGTAAAAAAAAAGAAAATCAAAATTTTAGACTGTTGTCTGCTTCAAAGTTACATGGCACTTTAAAGCAGACGCATCCCCTAACTTCATTTTTGGTTGTATATATCCTTAAAAGAAAGTCATTGGGCAGGGGAGTCCAGTGGTGAAAAAACATTTGAAATATGTTACTGAGGTTTTAAGTTTTTGCTCATTTGCTATTCATTAATATTCATGAGGAACCAATGGCTTCATTGGTTCAATGAATAATTTTTTAAAATGTTTTACCTTGAATTTGAAAATATTCAGGGAATGTATGCCCAGAGAAACAGGTCTCCTCCATATTCATAGGTAGGGCTGCAGTGCTAATGCATCTTCATAATTATATCTTTGATTTTTAAATGATATTTAACTTAAAAAATGACTTTAAGTAAAATTTTAAAACTAATTTAATTTCCATTGTCTGAATTTATTTTGTTGAAATTTTATATAATAAATGTTTTTGAATGAAGTTTTCTTTGGTAAGCATTCTTCCAATATAGTAATCGAGCTGTATCTTGCATTTTTTATATTTTAAAAATGTTTTTAAAACTTAATTAAATCAGTTTTCATCCTTAAAAAATGCTAACTTGAAATATAATGTCTGAATATTAAATAGTAATAGGATACTTAATATTTTTTTTTATCAAATTTGTAGTCTAGAATAAAATTATGGGGATTTAAATCAAATTTAAATTTCAAAGTAAAATTTAAAAAGAATCAATGATATCATAAAACAGTGCATTGTGAGACAGCGTTTTACTAAGCTGTAAATAGCGACAAGTTGCTGTCTTTTATTTGACAAATTCTGAAATTAGGGGATGCGTCACCTTTAAGAGTTAAAACAATGATGAAATAGTAGTATTTCACTTGTATCGCAGTGGCAGCTGAACAGAAGGATTGGCCAATATACAATCAGTCAATGAATTTCACGCTATGTCCAAAATGTCTCAGATAACGCAATAAACTTGGCAGGCTGATTTTTGTTGCTAAATTTAAATCCATTGGATGAAACATCAGATGAGTTGCGTCTTTGACCAGACTGTTAGATATCACCATGACAACTTCCCTAGCATTTTCACACATCAAGGCTAAGGGTGTTACTCCTCCAGGCTCAGTGTGAAGCAGGCACATCATTTCATCTGCTGTTGCAAAATTGAAATTTCTGTGAGCATTTAAAGTTTTACGAAGTTGTTTCAGGTTTATATCAATGTCTTCATGGCATATGATCAGATAAAATTGTCCTTTTCTATCCTTTAGAAACAAATTTTTGCAGTAAAACATATTTTTATCCACATCAAGTCTCTCTTTCTTTGGTCTATATATTTCGGTCTGAAATGGTATTTTCAGTTGTTGAAAAATTCTGAAAACTTCCAGTGTTTCTTTTTTGTAATGATAGCTGTCCAAACCAGTTGAAATACTACTGCAGTAATGGTTTTCAGTGCCACTTTTCACTGGAAGAGACTTTTTGTCAACCAGCTGATGGCCAAGTTCTGCTTTCATGGTCTTGATATCAGAAACACCTACGCCTTCCTTTTTAGGCACTTGTTTCATAACCTTACATTTAAGATGCTCGCTGATTTTTTTGGACTTAAAATGTTCTTGATCGATTTCATTGAGGGATGGTACTTTCTTGAAGCAACTAGAAGTTCCAGGAAGGTCAGCTGTAGCTAGAAAATGGCTAGGACAAACTGATTTTTCATGCCTGTCAGTTGCTTGTGCATCACTTGTGTCATCACGTTTGTCAGCTGTAGTATCCAGATGCTTCACTGAATCTTCTAGTAGGTTAGTTGCATTGTCAAGAGAGTCGGTTGCAGAGATGTCAGCTGTACATACAAGTGGTGAGTTGTGGCATTCTACTTGAAACTGATTTCTCTCTGATGAAATGTGTGCTGAGAATAATGAAAGTGAACAAAGTTCAAGGAATATGTTTGCTCTCTCTCTACCCCACCCAGCACCCAGAAAGTCTGGGCGTGGGGAGAGCAGAGGGGATATGTTTGCCTGGGAATCCATTTTGAAAATTTTGTGACTGTCTCCATCATTGACATTAGGGAAACATCCATTTCTAGTTTCACTTGAGTTAAGAGCCAGAGTTTCTTGTATTACTGACAAGTCCAAGAGTCGTACAGTACATAATTTACTGTACCAGAAACCACTGTACCAATATAATATTTCAAAACTCTTTTAGGCAAAGTTCAACTTTCTTCGAATATTTTTTTAAGCATGTGTTTATAATTTTCTTTGGATTCTAGTAATATTAAAAGAAATTTTCCCAGGGTCACATTCCTATTAGAATCTATTCCTTCCTCCGTACATATGTGTGAACATCAATGTATATTGCTAAGGCGGCCATGGGTTAGACATCCTCTCCTCCATCTGTTTCATTTGTTTAGGCACAGATTGTTCCTAGATCTATCCATTAAGTGTTTTCATTTTGTCTGAAGATAACCAGTCACTGCAAATCCATGCAATGATGTTACTTGGTAAAAGTCGCTTTAATAAAAATGTCCCATAGTAATGCACTGGTGCTTAGTAACACGTTACTAAGCCATTTGTAGATATTTTCTACCACTACATGTACTCCATGTTCTACTACAGTGATTCTCCATCTCCTGAAAAGCAAAGTGATTATATTTTAACATCATGCATGCATAAAAAGGTCACACTGTGATATGTTCGGGAACCAAGCAATTATGTGTAATTGGAACTATCTCAAAGGCGATGGTTGGACAGCCATACCAAATTTATATAAGCTCTCTATGGCAAGTGGTTTTGCTATTTATTCTATAAATCAGATATCTGATTTAATATATCAGATGTCTTATATAATATATAAGATACCTGATATATTATTTCAGTTATATGAATAAGATATCGTATATGTCGGTTAAAATATTTTATATGCTATATATCTGATATGCTATATAAGATATCTTAGTTGACAAATAAGATATCTTATATGCTATATAAGATATCTGATATAGGATATAAGATATCTTATATAGGACATGATATCTTATTTACTAGACAATATCTCATTCATTTAAATAAGATATCTCTTTTAGTATATCGGATATCTTATTTAGTATATCATATATCTATATTTAGATATAAGATATTTTATTTAATAAATATCTTATATGGTAAATAAGATATCTAATATTTGGAATTAAATAAGATATCTAATATGATGTATGAGATAACTTATATAGTATATGATATCTAATATAGGATATAAGATATCTGATATACTAATTCAGATATCTTATATCCGATATTAGATATCTTATATCCTATTAAGATATCTGAACAATTAATAGTAAAATGACTTGCTAGCAAGCAGTTTTACTATACTATAAATCAGATATCTGATTTAATATATCAGATATCTTATATAATGTATAAGATATCTGATATATTATATCAGATATCTTATATATATATATATATATATATATATATATATATATATATATATATATATATATATATAATGTCAATTAAGATCTCTTATATGCTATATAAGATATCTGAATTGACATTGAAGATATCTTATATGCTATACAAGATATCTGATATGCTATATAAGATATCTTATATAGGATGTAAGATATCTTATTTACTAAAGAAGATGTCACATTTATTCAATCAAATCAGATATCTCATTTAGTATATCAGAAAGCGTATATAGTATATCAGATATCCATATTAATATGTTAGATATCTTATTTAACAAATTAGATATCTTATATGGTAAATTATATATCTTATATAATGAATATAATATCTCATATATCAGATATCTTATATAGGATATAAGATACCTAATATATGATATAAGATCTGAAATAGTATATCAGATATCTTATATCCTATATTAGATATCTTATATCCTATATAAGATATCTGATATAATAAATAAGATATCTATTTTATAGAATAAATAGTAAAACAGCTTGCCATACTCCTCCCACCCCAATAGTTTTGCAGGCGGTATTTCTGTTGCAGTTCGTCTTCATTGTTTCCGTTATGTTTTCAATAAAGTGCTGTTTGCATTGTCATGTATACAACTAAGCCATGCCCGATGCCTTGAGGTGGGATGAGGCTTACACTTCAAATTTTGAAGTGTGATCATCAAAGTTGAAATTAAGGCTTCATTATCTGAATTGCAAGGTGTGAAAAATAACGTAATTGGTATTTCGTGGTTCAATACTGAAGTTTGAAATAAGCCGGATATTCTTAATACATAAATTTCAACTTTTTCCTTTTTACTTGCTATTAGACAGCATGTGGATGTACTTTGATTGATGCTAACTATAAGTGATTACTTTCGAAAGACAATTTATGTAGAGATTAAAGCATTCATTCAGTAAGAGAGGAGAAGAGGGAGGCCTTCCCAGGGATTTGAGGGAATAAAGGAACATGCCCATTTTATTTTCAGGGAACAAGGGAACATTGGTAAATATGTTAAGGTGACATGGAAATTTTGAAAATCACTTTTAGGGAACAAGGCCGATTAGGAAACATGAACCCCCACCTTGAGATGACCTCAAAGAGAGGTCCAAAAACATGTTTGTCTGGATAACTTTTTTTTTCTGTAGTGTTATCTAGACAAATAACTCCCAAAACAAACTATTCAGTATACCGATTGGTTACTACTACCGACGAAAACGTGAGGGCCGTATGACTTTTAATTCAACAGTATGACAATACCTCATACGTGCCATAAGCTCTTGGCAGAAGTCTGTGAGATCAGACTAATTTTTAGGGGAGATTTGACAAAATTCTGTGAGATTTTCATAAAAATCACTTTCAACTTGGACCCAATATACACTGGACTAGTAACTACGGTACAGGTATTATATTTATCGGAAATATGTTGTCGTGGCTGAGTTTTCATAATTTTGTATGATGAACTTTAAATGCTCATATTTCAGTTATTTTTCCAAATATCTCAGAATTGTTTTCAAAAAGCAATAGGCCAATATATTACCTGTAAGACTGCAGCATTATATTTAAGGAAAACCCAACAGTTTTTGTAAACATCAACGAGAAAGCTAGGTACCCATTTTAGCTGTTTTCGGCACTTTTAGCAGAAAATCATCAGAAATTCACCCAAAATGATGTTATAACTTCAATCTAATTAATTGTGACTTAATATTTTTCAACAAACCTGTTAAAAACAATTTATTACAACTTCAGTTATTATCCAAAATAATTTTTAATGACCATAGTGCTGTAAAATAGCGCTAAAATCAAGCCACGACAACATATTTTGGGGTTGGGTATAATCTGCAGACCAAACCATGCAGACCAGTGGACCATGGACCGGTCTGCAGTGGACCAAAAGGGGACATTTTGCAGACCAAGTACCTTGCAGACCAGACTTTGTGCGGACTATATAGTGAATAATTTTGTATAATTTTTTTCCCATGCTCTTTATCATTATATTTTCATAAAAAGAAAAAATATTTTCATGGGAGGCATTTCATGAATTTAATACAAAAAAAAAAAAAAAAAAAAAAAAATCAGAATTTTTCCTTTGTTAAAAATGATTTTGTGTCATTTTCCCCATGCTCTGTATCATTTTTTATTATATTTCCAGAAAGGAATTATTTTTATGGCAAGCATTACATTGATACCAAATAATCAGAGTTTTTCCTGTTAATTTGCAAAATAATATTTGCAGACCAAGTACCTTGCAGACCAGACTTTGTGCAGACTATAAAGTGAATAATTTTGTGTATTTTTTCCCATGCTCTTTATCAATTATCATTATATTTTCATAAATAGATGAATTATTTTTTAAGAAGCATTTTATAAATTTAAAAAAAAAAAAAAAAAAAATCAGAATTTTCCTCTGTTAATTAGCAAAAATGATTTTGTGTCATTTTTCCCTTGCCCTGTATCAGTTTTCATTATATTTACAGAAAGCAATTATTTTTATGATAAACATTATATTAATACCAAATAATCAGATTTTTCCTGTTAATTTGCAACATCATTTTTTTTTTCATGCTCTGATTAAGCTTTTATATTATTTACATAGATAAATTATTTGTATGGCAAGCATTTCATTAATACCAAATAATCAGATTTCTTTTTGTTATTTAACAAAATTAATTTTGTGTCATTTTCCCTATGTTCTGTATTAGTTTTCATTATATTTGCATTTTATAAATAAATGAATTATTTTTTGTGAGAAGCATTTCATTAATGACTAATAATCAGATTTTTTTTTCAGTTAATTAGAAAAACTACCTTTTGTGTCATTTTCCTCATGCTCTGTTTCAGTCTTCGTTATATTTACATGAGTAAATGAACTATTTTTATGACAAGCATTTCATTAATACTATTTGGTGTGTTAGGAAAAAACAACAACAAAAAAAAAAAAAAAAAACAATAACAACAAAAAACACTTATTAATATTTGTAGTGGATTTGTTTTGTCAGGTGAACTGTATCTGATATGACCTGTCAGTCACCTGATAAGACCTGTCAATCATCTGATAATACCTGTCATTCCTCTTGGATATCAGAATACCCTAAAACTATTGACCAATGAAATCGCGTAGCTGAAAAGCTTTGCCCTCCTTTGGTTATAGCAAGAGCAAAGCCTAATTAAGATTTTAAAATCAAGATTTTAAAAAATATATTTTATTCAGTTTTGAAACGTTCACTGTAATAATAATAATAATAATAATAATAATAATAATAATAATAATAATAATAAACTGTAAGTAACAAGGATTTAAAAAAAAGTAACAAAAATATATTAAAATATTTGTGAAATATAATAAACAATACAAACAATACATTATTTTTATTATCAGACAAGTAAAATGCAACTATACATAAATACTGTCACAGGCAGATTCAGGGCAAAAATCAAAATTACATAATTGAGACAAATAAATTAATTAAATAAATAAATTCACAGAAACAAACAAAAATTGAAAGATAGAAAAAAAAAAGTTTTAATTGTGACATATAAACAACTTACAGAAACAAACAAAACAAAACAAAAAAAAAAAAAAAAAAAACAAAAAAAAAAAAGAAATTAATATATATATATATACATATATATACATATATATACATACATATATATAAGTATACATACTTCGTTGTAAAAGTATGGTCCAACAGGTATGTATGGCAAACAGTGTAGACCCTGATCAGACATCACATTATGAGGCATGTGATCTGGGTCTACACTGATCACAAAGGCCTATCTGTTATTATAGTAACAGATTATTATGTTCTAAATTTTGTTTTCATGCATATATTAATTATGAATCATCTGGAAAAATTAGTCAATATAAATTCAAATGACCAGAGGGAGTGCATATTTATGTTGTTAAATTTCTAGATTTAAATTATAATTTTGTTTTCATGTAAATATGTGCTAATATATCATTATGTTTTTAGTATGTTATATGTAAGCTACAGTACATTTACAAATAAACATGATACAAAAAAAATTGCATCACCCACCCTGACGATTGAATTATTTTTTATGTTTTTTTATGTCGTCTTACATTTTTTCATTAAATATCAACTTGATGTCAGATACTGATTTTGTTTGCATACTTAAGTGTTAACATAATGTCATTTAGGAATAGTTGACACTGAATCTCTGATTATCCATGTATTATTTATTATTTATTTGTTAGTATTGTAAAATACTGGTGAAAATATTAAATACTGTTCTCTCAACTTTTTTTTTTTTTTTTTGCTTTTCTATTCCATTATTTATTCTAAGCCATGCCTATTTTTATCCTATTATTTGCTTTAAGATTCTTCCAAAGACTGAAATGAACAGGAAGAGAAAATTATATTTATTTTCATACTATCTTAAGAACAGAACAAAATTTAGTTATTCTGCTCTTCTATTTTCCAAAGTGATAGGAGAAAGCAATAAAACAAAATAAATAAAAACATTTTCAATTAAGGTATGTCATATACATAATGAAGTTTTAACAAAATTATTTACTATATAGTCTGCACAAAGTCTGGTCTGTAAGATACTTGGTCTGCAAAATGTCCCCTTTGGTCCACTGCAGACCAGTCCATGGTCCACTGGTCTGCATGGTTCGGTCTGCAGATTATACCCAACCATATTTTGGCAGTTCCGTTAGTGACAAGTCCGGGTATTATTAGGTCCGAGCTTTCAAGCTCACAGAAATAAGTTTAAAACCTTTTGATGAATTAAGCATATCAAACGTATAATGTTATGTAATTTATAATTAGTTCTTCATAAAATATTCTTTTAGAGGGTCTGAAAATTCTGTGAGATTTGAAATTTTTATGGGAAATGGGTTGCAAATTGCCACATTCTGTAAGATTTTGTCTCACTGTGAGGTATGGCATGTATGATACCTACTGTCTTGACCCTTTAAATAAAATGAGGAAAAGTAGAGCGATTTTTCTCAGAATATTTTCTGAGAAAGCTCTTTAATAATAACCTCAACACATGGTATTCTCCGCACGTTTTTTGAATAGTATAAAATAGGCAAATAAACTTCGGTGGGTCGAGTTACGCAAAATGAATATTTAAATAAAACGTATATGAAGAAATTTCTTTTACATTATTTTACAATGTATTTTTGTCAGTATTCTTTTGCTTCATCACGAAAACATACCTTATTTTGACCCCCTTAAACCCCACTTTTATATAGTAAAACTGGGGTTTACAGGGGTATACATTATTTTTCTTATTTCTGCTCAAAACATAGATTGAGGGTACTCGTTAGAACCGCCTCGTCAAGGCGGTTCTAACGAGTACCCACAATCTATGTTTTGAGCAGAAATATGAAAATTATCTGATTTTTTTATCTGAAAATTTTCAGTTTTTGAAGGTGAAATTTTCTATATATTTGAATAGGCGTGTTTTCGTAATGTTTATATTACAATGTACTATAGGCAATATATATAAACAAACTCGTGATTAATAATATTAATATATGTGTACAAACGAATTTCTTTCTAGTAGTCCGTGTTTTCCATTCACAGGTTGGTTGCCGTCTGTTGAATGAAGAAACTATATACACACATCTAATTTATATTGTGCAGGTAGTTAAGCGATTTGTGTCATATCTAAAAATAACTTCAAAGCAGACTAAGTATTTCCGATATATTACATCAGATCGAACATAGATTCAAAGGGAGGGAATCCTGAAACGACTGTATTTGTAAATTATTGCTTTGAAGGAGATGAGTCGATTGATGGGAGTCTTTTTAGCTCGCCTGTACGAAAGTACAGGAAGAGCTATTGCACTACCTCCGACGTCGGCGGCAGCGCCAACTTTAACAAAAATGTTAAAGTTTTTCTTCAAAGTATTTAAGACCTTATATTTTCTAAATCCTCTGATGGATTTAGTTTACATTTAGTATGATAATAGACATGGTCCAAAATTTTATTGAGCAGTATCCACACCCGTGCTCATGACCTACATGTCACGGACTTAGAAATTTTATGTTAAAGTTTTGCGTCAAAGTTTTTGATATCTTCTAATTTCTAAATCCTTGCACACTTTGTATTTGGCATACTTTATATTTGGCATGATTATAGATATTGGTCCAAAATTTTATACGGCACCTTCATCATCCCTGCTTATGACGTAGAGGTTAAGGTCATTGACTTAGAAATTTATGTTAAAGTTTTGCGTCAAAGTTTTTAAGATCTCTTTTCTAAATCCTTGCATGGATTAACTTTACATTTGGCATGATTATAGATATTGGTCCAAAATTTTATACGGCACTATCCCCACTACTGCTTATGACCTAGAGGTCAAGGTCACGGACTTAAAAATTTATGTTAAAGTTTTGCGTCAAAGTTTTTAAGATCTCTTAATTTCTAAATCCTTGCATGGATTTACTTTATATTTGGCATGGTCCAAAATTTTATTCAGCACTATCCCCACCCTATGACCTAGAGGTCAAGGTGACATACTTAGAATTTTGTGTTAAAGTTTTACCTCAAAGTTCTTAAGATCTTGTATTTTATTTTCTCAACTAGTTTTCAAATCATACCATTCAGCTTATATTTCGTATACAGATAGATGTGAAGATGTTCTTCATCCAAAATTATACCCAGTACCATGTCCACACCCCCTCCCCCACCCCCCCCCCCCCCCCACACACACACACTATGATCTGGATTTTAAGGTCATAGTCTTATTTTTTTATTTGATTGACAAGCGCGAGTTCAGACGAGCTATCCTTTCTGGCGACAGGTCTTGTTTCACACACAATCTATACGCAGCTTTGCTTAATTTTACAAAGTTTCACATGACCATTTATGGTCAGATAAGGTATGTTGTAGTAAGATATACACAGCCGCAAACGAAACGCGAAAATACAAGAAAACAACAGCAGTATAAAACTGTTTTAAGTACTGGAAAATAAATAAGGGAAATGGATACACTTTCAGGGAAGACAACTCTGTTTTAATTGTCTTTGCTCCCCATGTGAAACGGGTCTGCTCTAAAAGGTAAGAATTTGTTCCCCTTGGAACAAATTCTTACCTTTTATAAAAGACCGGTTTCAGAAGTGGCTGGATGTGCAGGAAAGCAAACAGAAAGTCACAAAATTGTCTCCCTTGTAAAATGGGAAATTTACCGTGGTGTATCCAGTTCCCTTAAAACCTTACATAGATTCGGATTAGAATGGATGTTCGTGTTTCTTTTGCCGTTGCGTAAATCTTTCGAAAGTACTGAAGGCATTATTCAAACTCGGCGAAAATTGTAAATCCGGTTCAAAGACCTCGCTGACGCGCATCTGAGTTATCGATGTTCGAACATGTGAGCTACTATGTGAGCTACAAGTCATTTCATTACGAAAACTCGCCTATTCAAATATGCTGAAAATTTTACAACCAAAAGAGGAAAATTTTCAGATAAAAAATTCTGATATTTTTCACATTCCTGCTCAAAACATAGATTGTGGGTACTCGTTAGGACCGCCTCGCCGAGGCGGTTCTAATTAGTACCCACAATCTATATTTTGAGTAGAAATAAGAAAAATAATGTATACCCCTGTAAACCCCAGTTTTACTGTATAAAAGTGGGGTTCGGGGGATCAAAATTATATAGGCATGTTTTCGTGATGGTGTGTGGTGCCGCTGTGATATTTCTCTGCCACGTTCATACCTTCTGTAGTTGAAAACACACACACACACACACACACACACACACACAAACAAAAAAAAAACGTCTTATAATCAGCCGAAACTACAGTCATTGACCTTTACCACTCTGGGCATATTCAGTAGACGACAGATTGATAGTATTTTTCTTAGAAAATAGGCTTTGACATTTCATACAAAGGAGACAATTTGCATGAAATGTCAATGCCTATTTTTCTAGAAAAAAAAATAAGGAAAATATTTCAAAGAGTCTGCTGAATTTTTACCCGAGTGCTTAATCGTAGAATACTAGCTTTCCCGTTACAAAGAGTTGGGTTACAATATTTTTATACGGAAACTGCATACATGTTAATATCTTTGCTTCCTCCGAAGGTTGGCGATTGACTGTCGGTGTGAGTCGGGCCTCAGACGGAATGACCTAGAGAACAGAAAACTACAAGTTGGATCCGATCAAAAGATCGGAGCCAGCTTGTAGTTTTATGTTCTCTGGGTGCAAATTGCCATCGAACTCTATTTTATTTCCTCACAGTGTTTATACATATGTTTTATTGTGACGTTTCACTAGTGAGCAGAGGACTAAATTAATATTTGTAGTTTCGAGTTGCATCAAAATTAAGGGCGAGTTTTTAAGTCAGCCAGCTCTCACACCCACACATACACACTAAAGTAGTTTTTACTGCAGCAGAATGTTCTAAAGTAGTTTCTTTTTAGGAGTTCTTTCTTTGTATATCGGTTTCTGTAATTCTGCTGCTTTGTTTTATTATTGTTTCTCATGTCCTCTGTTCTGGGATTTTGTGAAAGCTATGATTCGTCAGTGTGTCTGAAAGCCTGAAGTGATACTCCAGAAAGCCTGCAGGGATACTCACGATGAGTTTGTAAACAACATGCGGACAAATGACACTGCTAACCCCAAACGTTTTTTTTTTTTTTTTTTTTTTTTTTTTTTATCAAATCTAGGCAGAAGGACAGTACCGGTGTTGCCCCTTTGAAGAAGGATGGGCTTACATTCTCTGACAGCTTAAACAATGCAAACATCATAGATGCACAGTTTTGCTCAGTCTAATCCAAGGAGGACATGTCAGATATACCAGACCTTGGACCCAGCCACACGCCTAGCGTACCACCTATCAAAGTCAACACCAAAGGGGTATTGAAACTGTTCAAGGGCATAAAGTGACTGGACCAGACAACATATCAGGTAGACTACTAAAGGAAGCTGCAGAGGAATTGGCTCCTAGTCTCACCCACCTGTTTCATATATCTCTTGATAGTGAGAAGATTCCATCCAATTGGAGGTCAGCATTGGTCACCCCGGTCTTCAAGAAAGGCAACCGTTCCTCACCGGCAAACTACAGACCCATTTCGTTGACATCCGCCGTCAGCAAGATCCTGGAGCATGTTGTACTTAGCAGCAGCATCACCCATTTTGAGAAGAGACTCACAGCATGGCTTCAGAAAGCGACGATCGTATGAGCCGCAACTCCTTCTCACCATCGACGACCTGGCTAAAGGACTTGATGACAGACAACAAATCGACGCTGTGCTGCTCGACTTCTCCAAGGCTTTCGACAAGGTTCCCCATCAACGCCTTCTCAGGCTTCAGCAATACGGAGTCAGGGGAAACCTCCTTGGGTGAATAGAAGACTTTTTCTCAACCAGAACCCAGGAAGTCACCATTGAAGACCAGAAGTCAGCACCTTCTCCAGTGAATTCAGGTGTACCCCAGGGAACAGTCCTAGGTCCACTTCTCTCCTCGCCTACATAAATTATATGCCAGCGTGTGTCACCTCCTAGCCTCAATATTTGCTGATGACAGCCTGGTCTATAGGAGAGTTCAGCAAGATTCAGACTGCTTAGAACTGCAACAAGACCTGGACAGACTCTCCAACAGTGGGAGCAAGTGGCAGATGTCCTTCAATGCAGACAAATGTGAAGTCCTCCGCATAACAAACAACCATCGACCCATCTGCTCAGACTACTACATCCATAATCAGACACTCGCCGTACAAACTGATGCAAAATACCTTGGCGTAACCATCAGCAGTGACCTGTAATGGGGAAAGCACACTGACAACATAACCAAGACGGCAAACTCCACCATGGCCTTTCTAAGAAGAAACATCTGATGTGCACCACAGGCAGTAAAGAACACAGCCTACAAGACGTTTGTTCGTCCTACGTTGAATACGCCTTCACAACCTGGGCATTCAATACAGCAACAAACAACCAGAAAACTGAGATTGTCCAACGTCGTGCTGCCAGACTTTTGTGACGAACGACTACAGGCGTACAAGTAGTGTCAGTGCAGTGCTGGAAAACCTCAAGTGGGACACCTTACAAAGGCGTAGAGATCAAGCCCGCCTGACCATGATGTACAGAATTATGCCCCAACTAGTGGACATTCCGGTTGAGCCCTGCCTGACCCCATCATCTCAGACTGGCAGGACCAGAGGCCATGACACTAGATTCCAACAAATACATACACGATTTGCAGGGTACCAGAACAGTTTCTGTGAAAGAGCATTAGGGCTACATATACTTTTATTTCTGTTGATAGGTATCTCAAAATTTCGACTTACTATCTCGAAATTTCGACATAATAAGTCGGAATTTCGACTTAATAACTCGAAATTTCGATTTAATAACTCGAAATTTCGACTTAATCTCTTGAAATTTTGACTTCGTATCTCGAAATGTCGACATAAGATCTCGACATTTCGACTTATGTCGAAATTTCGACATGATAAGTCGAAATTGCGACTTAATAACTCGAAATTTCGACTAAATGTCTCGAAATTTCGACTTAATATCTTAAAATTTCAACTTAATAACTCGAAATTTCGACTTAGTAACTCGAAATTTCGACTTAATATCTGGAAATTTCGACACTAGTTCTCTTGAATGGAATTCACACCTGGTAATCTCGTAAAGGGGTAGCCGCTGGTTACGCACTCAAATCTTTTTGCGAACTTCCGGCCATGACTTACGAGACATCCAAATGTCAACAAACTGATGCATTCTCCTGATTTATTGATTTTTATACGCCCGTTTGAAAAACGGGACGTATTATGTTACGGGGTATGGCGTCCGTCCGTCCGTAAACTTTTTCGTTTCCGGCTAACTCCTCCTACAGTTTACATCCGATCAAGCTGAAACTTGGTATATAGTTAGACCATGATGTGGCGCAGCGCATATTGTTTCAGGGTTACAGTCCACCAAATGTTTGCAGAGTTATGCCCCTTAGAAAATTTCTGTAAACGTTTCATTTCCGGTTACCTCCTCCTACATTTTACATCCGATCACGCTGAAACTTCATGTATAGTTAGACCATGATGTGGAGCAGCGCACATGTTTCGAGGTTACAGTCCACCAAATATTAGCAGAGTTATGCCTCTTTGAAAATTTCAGTAGACTTTTCATTTCCGGCTAACTCCTCCTACAGTTTACATCCGATCAAGCTGAAACTTGATTTGTAGTTAGACCATGATGTGGAGCAGCGCATTTTATTTCAAGGTTACAATCCACCAAATATTAGCAGAGTTATACCCCTTTGAAAATTTCTATTAATTTTTCGTTTCTGGCTAAATCCTCCTACAGTTTACATCCAGTCAAGCTGAAACTTCATGCACAGTCAGACCATGATGTGGAGCAGCGCATACTGTTTCGAGGTTACAGTCCACCAAATATTAGCAGAGTTATGCCCCTTTGAAAATTTCAGTAACCTTTTCGTTTCCAGCTAAATCCTCCTACAGTTTACATCCTATCAAGCTGAAACTTGATTTGTAGTTAGACCATGATGTGGAGCAGTGCATATTATTTCAAGGTTACAAATATTAGCTTTCTATTAATTTTTTGTTTCCGGCTAAATCCTCCTACAGTTTATATCCGATCAAGCTGAAACTTCATAAATAGTAACACGATGATGTGGAGCAGCACATATTATTTCGAGGTTACAGTGAACTAAATATTTGCAGATTTATGCCCCTTTGAAAGTTTTTGTAAACTTTTCGCAGCATATTGTTTAGAGGTAATAGTGTGCAAATTGTGTTCTTGTTGCAGCATTTTATTTTTTTATTTATTTTTTTTTTATTTTTGGTTGTTTATTTTTGTTTTGTTATTGTTTGGTCGGTATTGAAGTATAGGAAAAACAAATCAGCCAAAGGCTCATATTAGCTTATAATATAGCCATGCTTCTGTGGTGTGTCCTCCGCCAGAAAGCACTTCTTCCTAGAAGCAGCAAACTTCTCCCTATTTTCCCAGGAGGGAGAAGTTACTTCCCCCTTAATTTCTGGGCCAGCTTTGACCCTTAGGTTACAGTTCACCAAATATCAGCAGAGATATGCCCCAATGATCTTTTTTAGTTTTTTATTTATTTATTTTTTTTTTTATTTTTTTTTTTTTTTGTAATTCCACTGACAGTTTATATGCGGAGCACTGAATTATACAGGAGCCAGTTTGTGTGCTACACCTTATTACTTGCCACGGGCGTATAATGCCCCGCTTGGCGGAGCTCTTGTTAGTAAATTTCATAGACATATTTTGAATCAAAGCGCTGTAGGCGCTGGTGGCCTGGGCATCAGAAGGCCCAGGAGCTTCAAAACTCACCAGATTTGAAAACGTGAAACTGCATGTTCATGTTGTCCTACAAAGGTTTGTATAGACTAGATAACCAGTACAATTTGCATCCATATTGAAAAAGATTAAATATTTGCACGCAATGACAAATTACTAGAGATCCATTCGAAAGCCTGTAAAATATACAAAAAAAAAAAAAAATGTGTCCACAGTATAACGATGCCCCCCGTTTGGGTACCTCTATAAAACTGTGCAAACCTTGCCAAATTAGCCTACGTCAATGCGGGGGCACTTTGGACACATTTCTAGTTAACAAAGAATCCAAAAATAATGAGAACTATAAGGCCTTTTGCCTGCAAGGTCAGTAACTCTTAAACTATGAGAATAAGAAACTCAATTTTGTGTTCTCTAGTGAGTGATTTTCAAAAAAGAATCCACAAATAATGAGAAATATAAGGTCCTTTGTCTGCAGGGCCTGAAACTCTTAAACCATAAAACTAAGAAACTCAGTTTTGTGTTCCCTAGTAAGTGATTTTCAACAAAGAATGCAAAAATACGGAGAAATTTAAGGCCGTTTGCCTGCAAGGCCTGTAACTCTAAAACCATAAGACCAAGAAACTCCGTTTTGTGTTCTCTAGTAAGTGATTTTTAACAAAGAATACAAAAATAAGGAGAAATATAAGGCCCTTTTGCATGCAAGGCCTGTACCTCTTAAATCATAAGACTAAGAAACTCAGTTTTGTGTTCCCTAGTAAGTGATTTTTGACAAAGAATGCAAAAATAAGAAGAAATATAAGGCCCTTTGCCTGCAAGGTCTGTAACTCTTAAACCATAAGACCAAGAAACTCAGTTTTGTGTTCCCTATTAAGTGATTTTTAACAAAGAATACAAAAATAAGGAGAAATATAAGGCCCTTTGCCTGCAAGGCCTCTACCTCTTAAACCATAAGACTAAGAAACTCAGTTTTGTGTTCCCTAGTAAGTGATTTTTGACAAAGAATGCAAAAATAAGAAGAAATATAAGGCCCTTTGCCTGCAAGGTCTGTAACTCTTAAACCATAAGACTAAGAAACTCAGTGTTGTGTTTCCTAGTAAGTGATTTTCAACAAATAATGCAAAAATAAGGAGGAATATATGGCCCTTTGCCTGCAAAGCCTGTAACTCTTAAACCATAAGACTAAGAAACTCAGTTTTGTGTTCCCTAGTAACTGATTTTTAACAAAAAATGCAAAAAATAAGGAGAAATATAAGGCCCTTTGCCTGCAAGGCCTGTACCTCTTAAACCATAAGACTAAGAAACTCAGTTTTGTGTTCCCTAGTAAGTGATTTTCAACAAAGAATGCAAAAATAATGAGAAATATAAGGCCCTTTGCCTGCAAGGCCTGTAAATCTTAAACCATAAGACAAAGAAACTCAGTTTTGTCTTCCCTGGTAAGTGAATTTTAACAAAGAATGCAAAAATCATGAAAAAGACAAGGCGTGCATCCAGAGTATAAGTAAGGGAGATAACTCCAGACGGATAGATGGTCGGACAGACGGACGCTCAGGCACCTTTGCCTGCAAGGACTGGAACTCTAAAACCGTATGTCTGAGAAACACAATTTTGTGTTCTCTGGAAGTGATTTTAGATTTTAATGCAGCAGCGCCAGTTGCGCGTGGAGTTACGCAGTTGTAATAACATGTACGGGGACTGAAAAGTATAGTATAAACATATTTTATCGCCTTTTCTTCAAATAATAGTACAAACAATGGGGTCCGCGGAACAAATGCTAAGGAAATTTAACATCTTGTGTATTTCAAAGTAGACATAGGTTGCAGTGCGTCTTATTTGATATGTTAAATAAGTATTTCATAGTCCAGATACCTGCACTTCATTTTGCATAACCAGCGGCTACCCTTTACGAGATTACCAGGTGTGGAATTGCAAACAAAGAATCAACTTGAAATATCGTGTCGAAATTTCGAGATAATAAGTCGAAATTTCAAGATATTAAGTCGAAATTTCGAGTCATTAACTCGAAATTTCGAGTTATTACATCGAAATTTCGAGTTCTTAAGTAGAAATTTCGACATAACAAGTCGAAACTTCGAGATCTTATGTCGAAATTTTGAGATAATATGTCGAAATTACAAGATATTAAGTCAAAATTTCAACATATTATGTCGAAATTTCGAGAAAGTAAGTCGAAATTTCGAGATAAATATCAACAGAAATAAAAGTATATGTGGCCCTAATGCTCTTTCGTAAGTTTCTTCCTTAGCACCATCATTCTATGGAACCAGCTTCCACAGTCAGCCGTAAGCCAGACAAAGCTGGATGCCTTCTAGAATTAGAATCATCCAGCCACCCTCCCACTCCAGACGCCACGTGTTTTTACCTTTTAGATGTTTGAAACCTATTATATATACCAGTTTTATCCGTGGCGCATGGGCCATTCCAACCATATTGCAAGAATACTCAAGTTGAGGGAGGCAATTAATGAAGATGATGATGTGGCATTTCCTGGGTAATCGATTTATATTTTTGTATCCTAGTGAAATGGTTATTGATAAGACCTGAACTACAGAGCTTTTCTGTGACTGAACTAATATCGTACTGCACATAACTTTACAAGCAGGCGATGAGAATAAGATGCCTCGCTCAAGCACGCAATACTATTGCCTGGATGGGATTCGAACTCAATAACTCTCGATCTCGTTCCGTCACGCGTTGCCTCTACACAAAAAGCAGTCATTTGAATGTCTTTTTTCTTGCACTGTGTTATTTTGTTCTTGTGTTTTCAGTCCTTTTAGCATCGTGATTACCTCGCTTGGGGAAGAGAGAGAGAGAGCTAATCTTAGTGCTTTTCGTACGTTTGTTCGATTTGTGTTTGTTTGGTTTGTCTATTTCCTCTTCCTTTTGGTGTCTGGGAAGGGCTGCGGCTTGTGATTGTGGCACTCCCTGAACTTTTCTCTTACCTTTTTTTTTTTTATATAAATCATGCTAATATAGGTATGTTTTAGGACATCAGCTCACGTCAGCTGCATCACTAGGCATGACCACTGAAAGTGCAGTTTCAGTCAGTACTTGGTGTAAAAAGGGATACAAAATCAGTACACCTTCTATGTTGTTTTGTATGTAGTGAATAAATACTATTACTAATGATATTATGAAATGTAAAAATGACAGGTCTGTTTGACAAAATAATATTAAAAAAAAAAAAATAAATAAATAAAAAAAATAATAAAAATAAAAAATAAAAACATTCAAATCTCATTGAATGGGTTTGAACGGGTCAGGGCCCAGTTTTACAATCATTCCTTAAGTACACTCTTTCCATAATTTAAGATCGATCTTAACTTTAAGGACTGAGTTTTGCAAAGCAAAGTTCTGTATTTTGAAATAAAATATGATTTTTCAATGAAGTAATTAAATATTATATCGTCTTCTGGAGCAACACAAAAGTATTCACTCAATATGATAAAATGTTGGACCTTAAGTTAAGGTGCGTCTGAACTCTAATGAATGATTGTGAAACTCGACCCAGGTCTTCTCTCTATAAATGAGCCACGGCAAACAGAAATATTCCTGATCAGGATCTATGCTCTTTGCTAAGTCGTTGAAATTTATTAATATATTAACAAACTGTGCAGACTCTGATCGGACTGTATCGATACGCAGGCGGACCAGAGTCTACGCTGATCTCATGTCATAAGACCGATTCAGTTTTGGAGCGGTTCAGTTATACCGATTGCAATCTGTATCATGCATTTTATACAGTGAATCCTCGTTACAACGACAGCATTTGTTCCCAAAGACGTTGCCATTAAAATGAATTTGCTGTTGTACAGAATACTTAACGAGCAGATTGATATGTAAGATAGGTATTGTCGTATTATTATGTCCTCATAGAACATATGATTTGGATATTTGTTAGAATCGCCCCGCTGAGGCGATTCTAACAAATATCCAAAACACACGTTCCTTCAAAGTATTAAATACTATATTCTTGCATAATTTGTGACTAATTGGTACGTATAAGCGACGGTTTCGTGACAGTCAAATTGTCATTATAACGTATTTTATCGTTGTATCGAGTGTCGGTGTAAAGAGGATTGTCTGTACGTACATCAGACCAGTCAGAATATCTGGGCTGCGCCATGCGATAAACGCGTCTTCGGGCATATGCGGACAGCGAAGGCTTATATCAGCCTTTGCATCCGCTCTGGCTGATCAGGACCTTCGCTGCCCCCAACAAAATCATTTGATATTGCAGAATGCATGAACCTGGATGATACTTTGCGAATGATGTGAATCGGCACATTCTGGAAGGCGCACGTTTTCGCTTAGCGCGGCCCATCTATGTCATGTTCGATATATCCTGTATAGTGACACTCGCTCCGTAATGACGGTATATTACCTTATTGTGGATTACAGCAAAATTATAATTTTAGAAAACAATTTAAGGTTAGGAATTTAACAGTCACATGCAGACTGACAAACATAGTCTAAGTTCTACCTAAAGAACAACTGCTGTGTGCGTGGAACATACAGTGGAACCTCAATTATTGGCCTCTCCATATCGGTCATCTTCATATAGCAACCACTTTCTGATCTCCTGATGTATAGCTGTACTTCTCTGTATCGCCACCTCCCTAAAACAACCAGGTTTATTTGTTCCCAAGAGTGCCTATTGTAGGAAGGTTACATTGTATTCATACTACATTTGTATTTCTGCACAAGACACTTGTGTTTTTGACCATCTGGGTCTCCTCATTGGTGTTTAACCCTTTCCACTCTGAGTTTATGAAATGGACGTTTCCATCATTGAATTCGGACATGTACATCGTTGCAAAGAGGGATATAAGTCAAAAATCAAAACAGAATGCCAAACAGTATAGATCCTGATGAGACGGCTCATAATGAGCCGTCTCATCAGGATCTACACTATTTGCACAGATATCTGGTTTGTTCTGCAGGTTTGAAAGGGTTGAGACATATACATGCATGTGACAATATACGCCAGAACTATATGTTACAGCTGTTCACATCTTCCCACAGGTTTCATACTGCAAATCATTAAAACGTGTGTCTTTGTGGCAATTATAACATAAAGACGCAGCTCAGCTTTTCTTTTAGCCAATGCATTCTGTAATTTCTTAATACAGGGATCAAACATGTTTTTTTTTGTTGTTTTTTGTTTTTTCTGCATTAACATTCGCCAGGTCCCGAGGGAGGTGTTGAAAACCGAGACCGGAGGCCGCAGTTTTCAACACCTCCCTAGGGACCTGGTGAATGAAGATGCATTGAAAACCCATGTTCGATCGCTATTATTGCGTAAAAACTGAAAACATTTGCTACATTTCGTGTTATTTCTTGCACTACTTTGTTTCGCCTTTTCACCGATGTCTCGCGAACGCAATTTGTACGGACTATGCTCATTCCGGGCAGTACATCTCACATCTCGTAACGGCAGCAAATCTTTGGCCCTGGTACGATCATATTGAAAGTTGCGTAGCCGTGCATTAACAGCGCGTGAATTGCCTTGTTAATACACGGCTTTTCGCCGGTTAATGCACGGCTGTTAATAACGTGCGACACTGCTTTTTATGCAATAATATGTAACCATATGAGTTTGCTTAATTTGTTCAATATATTTTATTTGTGTATCACCAATTACATATATGATTAATGACATAATAATAAACATTAAATCAATATACAAAAGGGATTCTAAAAATCCTTGCGACTTTTGCGCGACTTGAAACCGGTTACCGAAATTTTAACCATGTGTTTATCTGATTAATCAATAAAATTCTATTTCATAGCATTTTAGTTCTAGGATTTTCTAGAGCGGCCAATTTTAGAATTTGTATTCATCTGCCAATGCTTGTATAATGTAAATTCTAAATTTTCGATCTTCCAACCCATAATGCCCTGTATATAAACTTCCCAACAACTTGCAAAAGTCGGGAGTTTGTTGCGATACGACGTATACTTGGATATAAAATGGACCGTCCAATAATTTTATTTCCCACTTCTGTCCACCGTTCTATCCATAATCGCATATATTGTGCAGTACTAAAGGAGAATTTATGCGCTTTCAGGGGTGGTAACTCCATCAAAATTGGTTTTGCTTCCCTTCTGTAAAGATGTCTACTAAAAAAGGAAATACTTGCTCCCCTTGCAACTTCTAGAGTAGACACCTTTTCAGAAGGGACCTGATGTGTAGGAAAGCAAACAAGGAAGTCATGAAAGTTATCTCCGTTGTATAAAATGGCTGAAATTCTTCCACGTGAATCATGCCCATATAATTTTGACCCCCTTAAACCCCACTTTTATACAGTAAAACTGGGGTTTAAATTACAGGGGTGCACATTATTTTTCTTATTTTACTAAAAAAACATATATAGCGGATACTCGTTAGAACCGCCTAACGAGTATCCACAATGTATGTTTTGAGAAGAAATATGAAAAATAACAGAATTTTTATATGAAAATTTTCCTTTTTTGGTTGTAAAATTTTCAAAGTATTTGAATAGGCATGTTTTCGTAATAGTTGTTATGTCACCATGTATAATTGGATAGAAAACACGTTTCTGTTTTCTTTTTTGTCCATCGTACCATCAATATAACTACATTAGCATACGAGGGAAGTTCGAAATGAATTGCTTATTGTCCTCTTGCTCGATATCCAAGTGGGGCACGATAAAAACCAATACATACCTGTATAGGGTTATTCAATATCTACACAATGGTGTATAAATGTACATGTTAGACTAAGTGTAAGACATAAAATTTGCCTTTTGAATACACGCAGTCATTGACCACTGCAGTAAAAATGGTTGGTAGAAGCGTCGACAAAAAAGATGAAATACGGGATTACATCAAAGCTCGCTCAAAACTTGGTTGTTCTTTGAAGAAGCTGATGACTGAAATTTCTACTGCTTTTGGACCTTCTTGTGTGTCATATGACACAGTTCGGCGGTGGAAAAAGAAATTTGAGTCTGGTGTAGAGTCCATCAAAAATGCACCGAAATCAGGTAGGCCAAAATCTGCATCTCGTAAAGAAATCGTTTCCAAAATAAAGGAAATCATTGAAGGAGATGCCAGATTTACAGTTCGTGATATTGTACGAAAGGTAGGCATATCACTATCAACGGTTCACCTTATTTTGAAGAAGCATTTGAAAGTCAGAACGATTTCTGCTAGATGGGTGCCACATCTGTTGACTGACGAGCAAAAGAGGCAACGGGTTAAAGTGGCCAAAAAGCTGCTTCAAATGTTTCCAAAATATGACAAAAAGCAGTTTGCCAATGTCGTCACAGGTGATGAAACCTGGGTCCATTATTTTGAGCCGGTCAGAAAGGTTAGCAATAAGATCTGGGCCACTAAACACAGCAAACGCCCAATAATTGCCAAACGTTCTTTGAGTACAAAGAAGGTTTTGTATGCAATCTTCTTCTCTGGTGAAGGAGTCGCAATAAAAGTGCCAGTGAAAAAGGGCAAAAGCATCACCGGAAAGTACTACAAAGACGTAGTACTGAAGAAACTGAAACAATATCAGAAACGACGCCCTGCCACTGGTTTTAAACATGTCCGTCTTCTACATGACAATGCCCCAGCTCATACCTCCGCAATAGTTACGGCGTTTTTGAAGAAAGAAAAAGTAACTGTTTTGCCTCAGCCCCCGTATTCCCCAGACCTTGCCCCATGTGATTTCTTTTTGTTTCCGAAATTGAAAGCATTCCTTGCTGGTCCCGACATGCACTTGGATCTGTCATTCATCAGTACCTTATTACTGTGCCCAAATCAGCGTACCGTGACGCCTTCAAGAAGTGGATACATCGGCTAAAACTTTGCATTCCTAGCCACGGGGAGTACTTCGAGGGCATGAAATGAGTACTTTTGGGCTAACTTGAAATTTGAAGTCTCCAGATAGAAATAAGCAATTCATTTCGAACATCCCTCGTATGTCTTCATTTCCGAGGCGCAACTTAAGAAACTTCTTGAACGTACTGAGAAGATTGACTGCGACTTATGGGTTCATAAATTTGCCTTACTGGCCCAATATTTCTATCATTTCTTTTCTGTCTTCTTACCCATAATCGCACAATAAAACTTGTTTATCAAATAATTCTCAACCACCCATGATCATCCATGATACAGAAAACAACGTTGCGAAAATTAAATATGAACACACTGGTAATAGATGACAGCATGGGCGCACTGGCTATTGATTTTTGAACGCATAGGTTATAGCAGAAACTATAGAGTGGACATGCCGGGGCGTAGAAAGGTTTGTGACATCTGTTGTTTAATACCAGGTTTTATCCGGTACTACACCATAGTTCAGATTATATTTTCATTTCTTTTGGGATCACTGGGCCCATTGTAGTACCTTTGAAAGTGGAGTTCCGCTCATGTATACGCAAAAGGGCGTAAGCAGTGTTGCAAACTTCATAACTGCTTATGAAGTGTCTCATTAAAACCGAGGTTCCCGTTTTCTTTCTTTAATGTGTTCTTTGTTCCAAAGGCAATCTTTTAGACTTTTATTTATAATGATTTCGGCGACTGACAGTCACACTGTATCTCGGAAGAAAACAATCATTCAATATTTTACTTATAAATGCTCTAAACATCGCGTCTCATGATGAAATCACCAATGGAAATTCAAATATAAGAGTGTTGTCACTAGTTATCCTTTGTTGGTGTCGACCAGAGGTAATACATGTACCAGCTGGCTCCTGCATACAGCCTGCTCTGCTAACATAGTTAGTGACTCTGGAAGAAACCAGTCATTCAATATTTTACTTACAAATGTTCTAAACATCACGTCTAATGATGAAATCACCAAAGGAAATTCAAATATAAAAGTGCTGTCACTATTTTTTTTTATTTTTATTTATTTATGTTTTTTTTTTTTTTTTTTTGGTCGTCTTCTCTCTCACGGGTATGTCACTCCGAACAAAATATAAAATGCAAATGCAAGCCTATAGGTATCCTTTGTTGGTATCCATCCCTGAATTACGACCGTAGGAGTCGCAGTGCATCAAACCTCAGCAATTTCGTCATCTTTAGAATCTGCGTGCTTTTGTCCCTTTTCCACATTGATCAGCGCAATAAATAATATCTCTTGATTCTCTGAAACAAAGGGGTAATACATGTATCAGCTGACTCCTGCATACAGCCTGCTCTGCTAACATAGTTAGTGACTGTGTTTTAAACATGGCGTAGACTTTGAATAAACGTGCCAGTAAAATGAACGTGGGATTGCGAGAATTGGGTGCAGTCTAGAATTTCAAAAAGGGAATTAAGCCTAAATCAGGGACTAGACTTCCCTGACTTGGCTTAAACAACACATACAGGCATGCTACTTTCATCAAATATTCAGGACTCAGTTCAAATCGTAGGGTCATGGGTGACTGCAGGGTCCAATCCGGTCCATAATATCCATCCCTGAATTACGACCATAGGGGTCGCAGTGCATCAAACCTCAGCAATTTCGTCATCTTTAGAATCATCTCTCTGTACTTTTGTCCCTTTTCCACATTGATCAGAGCAACAAATAATATCTCTTGATTCTCTGAAACAAAGTGCGCAAGGAAATATTGCGCACGCGCAATACCACATACATGCTAGTCCAAGAAGCCTGTATACGCCCTTGTCCCAGGGATAGTACCAACGCGGGTCCGCACCACTGGCCCATCCATGAAGACAGCAGCAGTACTCTCTCGCATGAGTTTCACTATCTTCATACGAAATATTGTCATCTTGATTTATGGCACTAGGTTGATTTGAAACAGCTTGGTTCTGATCCATTTTACACCCTGAATGTTTATTCCACAGACTGAATACTCATGAGGCCTGCGCAGTTCAGTTCATAAAGAACTTGCATATACGTATACATAGCTGTTTGAATGTATAAGAGAAATGAGCGTCAATCTGTTCTTCTGTTTCAGTGGATCGACCATTTTACGAAACACGTGTTGTTTCTAATGTAAACAAAACCTAAAGGCATGCCCAACATCCTAAAGCGAATTAAACAAAAGCGGTCATTTTGTGGGACGTTTCCGTTCCGAAACGGGCCTAATTAATTACCGAAATGACCTTCGATGATTCGACCCAGAATTCGATCCCACCCCATCCCGCCTTCCCGCTACCACAATTTAATTTAGCTTTTTTTTTTTTTTTTTTATTAAATTTTGTTAACTAGTTATTTTTTCTATGTCTCGTATTGTTATATTTACAATCTGCTTTTCATTGGTTTGTAAAGTTTATCGTATTTTGTTTACCTCATTTATGTCATTAATTAGTCTGCTTTGTTCTGTGATTGTGTGTCATCATGGGTATCTTCTTTAATATTCTGAAATCTTAAGTGATATTCGTTTATTTTTTATCAGAGAGAGAGAGCACGAAAGTAAAAATGAAATCCGCAATTTTAGTGGGGATGGGGTGGGAGGCTGGGGATGGGGACACAATTAGTACCTGTCGGAATCCAACAATTTGTTTGTATGCAAAGTCTACTGCCAAATCTATTACATCCAAAAGGTAAATAGGAGTTAATAATTACTTCTGTTCTCCTCGGGGGAAAAAAAAACAAAAAACACGTTTCTTCTTATAGCACATAAGAGTTTTTTCTTGGATAAACGTCCATTCAGCTCAATTAAGTTTTTTTCTTTAATCCAATTATGAAGTAAAAAAAATAAGGTGGCATAAAGTGTCTAAAAATTCATATGTAGAAAAACTGGCAGCGTGAAACCTTAAATTTCAGTTTATCAAGAGCCTCATCTGGTTTTAATAGACCAAAGGAATTTGTACCTAGTGTGAATATTCGATGCCTTTCCAGGATAGCATTAGCATTATTTTTAAATGTTAAAATTATATGTGAAGATACCGAGGAAATGCCACAATCACATAGCACAGTCTTTTGTTGTAAACGATGGTGAGCACAGATCCATTTTACACATTGAATGTTTATGCCACAGACTGAATACTCCTGAGTTACGATTCTTAACTGCAGCGTTGTAGGAGGTTAATGATTAAAACAATTCAGTAGTTCTTGTTCTTAAGCCTAAGGCTTTTCTTCATTATAAAAGAAATAAAACGCACACAAATGACGAATTTCTGTCATATTTGATGATAAAGGGGTTAAAGCACTTTTACGGCCAGCCAACAAGATGTGGGTCGGATTCGGGGAGGTGGGGCGGGGGGAGGGGGCGGGGGGTGCAAGCCAAACAGACGCGACGCCGGAACAGTGATTTTTTTTCTAATATTTTGAAACGCTTTTGGTGAACTATATGTCAAATAGTACGAAACGTATATATTTATCAAATAAATGTTACGATTTTAAGTTTGGACCCATAATCAACAAGTAGCTGTTCCGTTGATGGCAGCACTGTTCCGTTCAGCTGTCTAGTTATTGAGGTTCCGGACGTCACATTATGAATGTTCTGTTCCTTATACATTCTGACTGATCCGCATGGCAGTAATTCACAGAACACCATGCATTCTATTCTACATCTATATCGTACATGCATGCCATATCTCACACTGTGAGATAAAATCTCACAGAATTTAGCCTATCTCGAAGGCAATTCCCATAAAACATTCAAATCTCACAGAATTTTCAGACCATTTTACAACAGATTTGAAAAACATAAATCACACACTGTTGTGGTTTTCAGAAGCTTCTTACATGAAAAAAATCTTCAGACTATATTGGGGGAGCTCTAAAGTGGTGTTTAAGAAAAGCTCACAGAATTTTGTCAAATTTCTCCTAAAATTTTGACTTATCTCACAGATTAGGAGGTAGGAGAAAAGTCCAGGGAGTGCCACAATCACAAACCGCAGCCCTTCCCAGACCCCAAGAGGAAGAGGAAACCGACAAATCCAAACAAGCACAAACCGAACAAACGTACGAAAAGCACTAAGATTAGCTCTCTCTTCCCCAAGCGAGGTAATCGCAATACTAAAAGGACTGAAAAACACAAGAACAAAATGACACACGAAAAGACATACAACAAATCGCCTCGTAGAATAAACCACAAAGCAACAAAGAGTAAGACCGACACCGGGACCACCGCCTTAGAACGGTCAGTAGAGCAAACCACCGGGATGTTTAAAGCACTTTTACAGCTAACTAACTTCACCCTGGGTCCCGATGCTACTCTTAATACAGAAATACATAAAAATTCGGTTCGCATAAAGGCTCCCAACTCAGTCAATGCATCAAAGCTAAAACATAAAAATCAAAATAATCACTATAATAAACAAAGACGAGTACTCGTGGCTAATTCTACAGTATGCCAGAGTAAATGAAAACCAATAGTTGAACCACGGCGGGTCAAGCCAAAGACATATCGTCAAGCCCCAACCCACTGGTTAAAGTTTTACGAAGAGGCCGTCATTGAGTCTGAGGCCCGAACCGCCGTCGTGCAATTAAAGAGTGAAGCATAGCCATCAACAATGATTGGGTTGACAACTAGGCATGCAGTTGTATTCTGACAGAGTATGAAGGTGAACCACCATGCCGTTTGAGTGGTATTAAACTTTATTTACCCCTACCCTCTAAATCATAAAATATATAAAATGATAATTTTTAAGGATATGAATTTCATAACAATTCTCATAATTTGAATATTCTGTGGACAATAGATGTTTTAACAATATTAAGCATATTGGCAACTCCTGTACACAGTAAGGAACACGTGACCTGAAAAATTTCTGATAATACAACAGGAATTTACTCCACCCACCTCATCATACGCAGTAATTTCTGAAGATAGTTATGAAAATATGAAATAAAATGTTACAAAATTTCACATACAACATCCATACGCAGTATGAATCAAAAGATCTTTTTGTTGGTCAAATTAATTTTAAACTTCTGTTTCATAGCAACCAAAAAAAAAAAACTTAAACATATTGGAAAATTACCATAAAAGTGGACTTTTTGGTCATACTATTCAATACGTGTCAACAAAATTTAACCAAAAACTTCCCATGAGTAGTTCTCGATAAAATGTAAGAATTTTGTGCAAAAGGCCCGTCCATTTGATTGTTGTCATGGAAACCAAAAGAGTAATAATTTAGTTCAGCTTCTGTACCTTCAGAAGTTTTTTTTTTTTTTTTTTCTTTTTTTTTTTTTTTCCCTGCGGTTAACACTCGCATTAGAACATTTTAAATTTTAGCTAGCATCTTGACTACTCCTGTACACAATTAGGCATACGTGGCCTGATTATTTTTTTGAAAATACAATAGGCAATCGGCCAAACCGCTACATCATATACAGGGTAATTACTAAAGATAACGATAAAATCTGAAACAAAATTTTACAAAAATTCATGTACAATATCCATACGCAGTAAGAAATGAAAAGTTACGTTTTGACAAAATTAATTTCAAATTTCTGTTGCCATGGCGACAGGAATATGCCTTAAATAAAATGACTTATTACCATAATAAAGGTCTCGTTCTTGATAAAATATAAAAAATTGTGTGAAAAAGACCCGTCCATTTCATTGTTGTGATTGACACCAAAAGAGTTACAATAATTTGGGAAAATAAAGGAACAGGGTCAGTATGTATTTTGCCTCAACTTTACTGTAAATTCATAAGTGTTCATTTTCTGGTGAATTAAGCTTCCTGCTCAACAAAATTATCCCGCTCAGGCCCTCGTCAAAAGAAGGTAAGAGAAAAATCCAGGGGGTGCCACAATCACAAACCGCAGCCCTTTCCAGACACCAAGAGGAAGAGGAAACACAAAACCAAACAAGCGCAAATCGAACAAACGTACGAGAAGCGCTAAGATTAGTTCTCTCTTCCCCAAGCGAGGTAATCGCAATGCTAAAAGGACTGAAAAACACAAGAACAAAATAACACAAGGTAAGATAAAATAAATCACCTCGTAGAATAAATCACAAAGCTGCCTGCTTACGTCATTACATGTAACTGTGACATCATCGGTGATGTGTTAAAAAAGATAACAATGTCAACAAGCTGAATTTCAACGAATTCTAATGACGATTTTCAGCCTTTAGATTTGTCTTATTCTTGCAAAGTGACAAACAAAGGATGTAATGACCTACCCATGTATATCATAGTATACTTAAGTGCTTGATCAGCCTTTTCAAATTGGGACCGAAAAAACTGAAGGTAAATTATTTTATTTCCTGTCTGATTTTTTCCGTCCTCTTTTATATTGTTTCAGACTTTGATTTTTTGCAATAAATCGACATTGTCAGGGAATATAGCTCTTTTGAAAGATCTAGAAAGGATTAGGCTAGCGAGAGCACATTGCATTTTATCCGGGTATAACATATAGATCTTTCATTAAATTAAATTTAAGAAGATTTTTCTTTTATCATAAACACTTTTTCGCAAATGAGTATATGATAAAAAGAATGCAGCTCACCCTCGGCCTGAGACAGACAGCTCGTGTAATATTCTATTTCCCTACTTTCATACGAGGTGGCTTGATGAGGTCCCCTTTCTCTTGAACCTGCCTCCTTGCCTCAGTCTTTCGGACATTTTGAGTTACTATGTAGAAAAGTAAATAAACTCACGTCAAAAAAATACAAAATTCATCAAAATAAGTATAAAATTCGAGAGAAGCACGTTCAAATATCACTATAACAATCCTTGATTCTCTGTGTTTACAGTCTCGATTCGTCGTGTGACACTTCCCGCGAACCCCCGCCCGCCCCCCCCCCCCCCCCCCCCCCCAAAAAAAAAAACAAAAAAAAAAAAAAAAAAACCCTTAATATTTTTTGTGTGTTCGGGCCTCAGACCCAATGACGGCCTCTTCGTAAAACTTTAACCAGTGGGTTGGGGCTTGACGATATGTCTTTGGCTTGGCCCGCCGTGGTTCTACTATTGGTTTTCATTTACTCTGGCATACAGTAGAATTAGCCATGAGTATTCGTCTTTGTTTATTATAGTGATTAATTTGATTTTTGTGTTGTCGCTTTGATGCATTGACTGAGTTGGGAGCCTTTATGCGAACCGAATTTTTATGTGTTTCTGTATTAAGAGTAGCATCGGACCCAGAGATAGCTCATCTTAGTGCTTTTCGTACGTTTGTTCGGTTTGTGCATGTTTAGATTTGTCGGTTTCCTCTTCCTCTTGGGGTCTGAGAAGGGCTGCGGTTTGTGATTGTGGCACTCCCTGGACTTTTCTCTTACCTTTTTTGTTAGCTAGCTGTAAAAGTGCTTTAACCCCCCCGGTGGTTTACTCTACTGACCGTTCTAAGGCGGTGGTCCCGGTGTTAGTCTTACTCTTTGTTGCTTTGTGGTTTATTCTACGAGGCGATTTGTTGTATGTCTTTCCATGTGTCATTTTGTTCTTGTTTTTTTTTAGTCCTTTTAGTATTGCGATTACCTCGCTTGGGGAAGAGAGACTAATATTAGTGCTTTTCGTACGTTTGTTCGATTTGTGCTTGTTTGGATCTGTCGGTTTCCTCTTCCTCTTGGGGTCTGGGAAGGGCTGCGGTTTGTGATTGTGGCACTCCCTGGACTTTTCTCTTACATTTTTTTTTCATTTACACCGAAGCTGAGCGTCCGTCATTAGAATCATTTCAACGTTAGTATTTTTTTTTTATTTCCCTTTATTTGGTTAGTTTTTTTTTTTTTTTTTTTTTTCACTTTTATATGCACATGCAGTTGACGGGTCATACTACGCGGACAGTCTCCGCGAAATCTTTCCTACTGATGCAGGACAGCTGTCAGAGAGACTGTAATCTTTTGCAGGATAAATAAGTATTTGCAGGACTGCAGGCATATTTGTTGTCAGAATATTATTTTCATTGCCAAGATTCACAGGACATTTGTCAGATAGAATAAAAGTTTTTGCAGGACAAAATGAAAAAGTGCCAGTTTTGTCAGGCAGCCCTGCACTTTTCGCGAAGACTGCGCGGAAATCGATTTAATTAACACTAGAAATTATATACTCCGGTCTAGAAAAATTACTCCTCTATTTTAATGGAAAACCACCCTAATTATCTTCCTTGTCATTCAAGAGTTGCGGTTATGAGTACCGGTAGAGATCTTAAATCGGTTAATAAGGTTAATGAGTTTGTCTACAAGCTGTTCCATTTCCCTGCAAAAATGTTCCGTGTAAAGGAGATAATTACTGTTCCGGGATTGTAATACAGTGTTCCGTAGATAATAAACTGTTCCGTAAATATAAGCAAACAGAAAGAAGAAAGGAAAACACTCACTAAAATGGTATTCATGATTCCTTGGACCCATCAGCTATATTGCAAAGCTTATTTATTTCTGCACGTATTGCAAATAAACAAGGTGGAGTAATTTATTGAACAACTGATGCCTAAACCTTATGGGAGGAATTCTTCGTCACAGACATCACAGAGTCTGAAATAAATAATCACCCCCCTGACCGAATATGTAAAATGATTTTGTGTCTGGTTTTCTGCAAATGCAGAATGATAACTGCTGTTCAGTCAAGAACATGTTTGATTTTGGCCTGTCGCCGTTTCGACTGGTATTTTGTATTAGGCCTTTGTATTATGTGTAGACTATTTAATAGGTAACAAGGACAGCATTCTGTTTCCAAAGCATTTCATCAAATTTGTCCTCATATGTTGGGCATTATATGCTTCCTGGGACGGATATGTTCCTAACGAGAGTGTCGTTGCATTGGCTCAGGGCTCAGCCTAGTGGGAATGGGGTTGGGGTGGGGGTAGGGGGAGTCTATTTGGGAGAGAAAAAGCTCCTTTCTGTCTATACTGACTGACTTCTTATTTTGAGGTGAGGGAGCAGTTTGGATGTATAGAACGTATAGGGAAATCCACAAATGGGACAAAACTTCTCGTTGAAAGCCTGAAAATGTCACAAAACTTCTCATTTCCCTGAATCCGACCCACATCTTGTTGGCTGGCCGTAAAAGTGCTTTAACCCCCACCCACCCTCCACCTCACCCCGGTAGGTTATTCTACTGACCGTCCTAAGGCGGTGGTCCCGGTGTTAATCTTACTTTCTTTTTTTTTTAGAGTAGTATGTTGAGAGAATAAAGCTTTCCTTCGCAGCCTAATAGGAAATGACTTAGTCTCTTGACTGGTTTTGCACAGTATACACGTTCGTCTATTTGATTTTGGTTAAAGGCCACTCTATTCATCCGAAGTTTTGTTTTTGTTTTTTGGCTTGACTACTTACGTCGCCGTAGCTGACGCTAACGCTCCCAGTAACTTTTATCCGCAAATATTAATGAAGATAAAAATGAAAGGCCACGATCACAAAGAAAAACTTCATTTTATTACCAGTAATTGAAATTACTGAACGCTTTTAAAAGATTTTTTTTCTTTTAGATAATACTTTCGTTACGCGCTTTTTTTTTATTCACTGTGGCTCAGCTGCTCAGTAAATATTTCGATTTCTTCATCCCATCATATCAAGCGTTTACAAGATAGTTTTCATCATAACAAAACATGGCTGACACGTGGGAACAACTTGCAAAATCTTTTTCAAAATCCACTGTTATTAGCATCAAGGAATTGAAGTTTTCTCATCCAACGCCTGTCCAGAGTGCTTGCATACCTCTCTTACTGAAGCATAAAGATGTCGCTGCCGAAGCTGTCACAGGAAGCGGAAAAACTCTGGCATTCGTTGTCCCAATCATTGAAATTTTATTGAAGAGAGAGGAGCAGTTAAAAAAGAACGAGGTCGGCGCGCTCATTGTGAGCCCTACTCGTGAACTGGCCTCTCAGATTGAAGAAGTTGTACAGCATTTTTTGAAGAAAATTGATGGTATGACCTGCAGGCTCCTTATTGGCGGAAAATCATCTGATTATGAGGACTTCCAAGAAAAGGGAGGTACAGTATACTTTTTTCAGAATCTGCTGGACAATTTGGTCTGCAGAACATCAGAAAGGTACTCTGAAAGTACATAGAAATACTGGAACATACCAAAACACCAGAACACACTGGTATTTACTGGTACACCTCTATATCTTTTATTTTCTAATTATTAAGGATAACTTGCTGGCTGCCTGAACATGACGGCAGAATTTGCCACCTCTACACGTCATCATAAAATATCAACAAAGATAAATAAAATGCGTGTCTCACAAATTCAACTGATAACTGAAATGTCAAGGCTTATCAAGTGGTTATCAAGAGATAAAAATGGATTTTATTAGTATGAAAAAACTAAGCTTCAAACTTGTGCAAATTCGGGACCAGAAAGTTCCCTTTTCTTTTTCTTTGAGTTTAGTTCTGAAGAAGATGTGAAGTCGAAATGTTAAAAAAGCTGTGTTTTGTCTTATTTCTTTGACCCTTTTTAGCTCGCCTGTACGAAGTACAAGGACAGCTATTGTAGTCACCCCGGTCATTTGCGTTCCCGTTCCCGTCACACTGCGTTAAAGTTTTTCAAATGCTTATATCTCAACAGTCACTCCTCACAGAGGCATCAAATTTGGAACTTAGGTACCTTGGAGGGTCTTTTGAGATTCCAAGAGAATAAACCCCTGGGTTCATGCCCCCGGGTGGGGCTAGGGGTCAGAATCTAGGACACCTTTGTAATACTGTGTTAAAGTTTTTCAAATTCTTATATCTTGACTTTCACTCCTCATAGAGCATTCATATTTAGAATTTGGGTACCTGGAGGAGTCTTCTGAGATTCCAAAAGAACATACCCCTGGGTTCATACCTCAGGGTGGGCCTTGGAGTGGGGCTAGGGGTCAAAATCTAGGACACATTTGTAAAATCTTATATGCCTACAGGTTATAGACACAACTGGTTATACATCAGCTAACTATGTGACATGGGTTTAAGTGTAAGAGAGTGAAGGTCATGGTGACCTACATTTTACGGTCCAGGTCACCTAGATTTCACGGTCCAGTGATTTTGCCTTATATCTTGAATACTATTTGTTGGATAAATGTCACACCTGGGATATTACTTCCATGAGACCCAATGAATGACCACTTAGTATATCTAGGTCATTGTGACCTATATTTCATGGTTCAGTGATTTTGTCTTATATCTTGAATACTATTTGTTGGATAAATGTCACACCTGGGATATTAGTTCCTTGTGACCCGATTATTGACGGCAAAATATATCTCTGTTGGTGTGACCTATATTTCATGGTTCAGTGATTTTGCCTTATATCTTGAATACTATTTGTTGGATAAATGTCACACCTGGGGTTTTACTTCCATGTGACCCAATGAATGACCACTTACTATATCTAGGTCATTGTGACCTATATTTCATGGTTCAGTGATTTTACCTTATATCTTGAATACTATTTGTTGGATAAATGTCACACCTGGGACATTAGTTCCTTGTGACCCGATTATTGACGTCAAAATATATCTCTGTTGGTGTGACCTATATTTCATGGTTCAGTGATTTTGCCTTATATCTTGAATACTATTTGTTGGATAAATGTCACACCTGGGATATTAGTTCCTTGTGACCCGATTATTGACGTCAAAATATATCTCTGTTGGTGTGACCTATATTTCATGGTTCAGTGATTTTGCCTTATATCTTGAATACTATTTGTTGGATAAATGTCACACCTGGGATATTACTTCCATGTGACCCAATGAATGACCACTTACTATATCTAGGTCATTGTGACCTATATTTCATGGTTCAGTGATTTTGCCTTATATCTTGAATACTATATCTTGAATACTATTTGTTGGATAAATGTCACACCTTGGATATTAGTTCCGTGTGACCCAATGAATGACCACTTACTATATCTAGGTCATTGTGACCTATATTTCATGCTTCAGTGATTTTGCCTTTTATTTTTATTACTATTTCATGGAGAATTGTCATACCTGGATTATTATATCTATGTGACAAAATGATTTACATACAAATACATCTAGGTCAGTGTGACCTATATTATATGGCTTAATGATAAAAATGTTACAATATAAAATGTACCCAGCAGGCGAGCTCGCTGTCCTACGACAGCTCTTGTCTTTTTCATGAATTCAGAAAATACTAACGTCAGTTTGTTTTACAATGTTGCATCTAGAGCAGCCTGAAATTAAAATATCCAAAAACTTTTAAATAAAAACACAGTATGTCTATGTCCGTAGGTACCCAAACTGATACACAAAACTAAAACCTTGTCCGCTGATGTATATAACAGACTGGATACCAGTTTATAGTCTATCTGCATGTGCAAGGAGGACAGCTAAGTACATTATATATGTACAGTCAATGTACATTGTTTAGAGCAGTTTGAGTAGCCGTTTTGGTAGCCAAAGTGTGCTTTTATTTGCATGAATTTGGATATTTTATTTTCCAGCTGCCCTATATGAAACATTGTAAAACAAAATGACATTAGTATTTTATGTATTCATGGAAAAGAAAAAGGAAATGTTTTGTCTCAAATTTTCGCAAGTAGAATGTAAGTTTTTTCATACTTATAAAATGCATTTTTATCTATTAATAACCATTTGACATACCATGACATTTAAGTTATCAGTTCAATTTGTGAGACACGCATTTCATTTGTGACTTTTGTTGATAGTTTATGATACATGAAGAGATGGCGAATTCCGCCGCCATGTTTGGTCTGCCGGCAGATTATCCTTAATGTTTTATCTTATTACTTAGAGTCCGGTAACATTGCAAGGTGGTTTATTACTATCTATCTCTTCATATGGCATACACCATCAACTGAGTATTATGTGCCGCAACATGCGTAAAAGTAAAGAATATAAAAATAGCCGGTGCGTAAATTCACCGGATCGGGCGTAATCACTGGAACAGGCATACTCACCGGATTGGACCCGAATTTTTACCATTTATAATCTGAATATAATAATTTCTTTGAGTGTTAATGTTTTATTTTGCAGTAGCTAGTCTCTCAAACAAATAAATTGCAGTAATCAGTCTTCAATGTCTGCATGAAGAGGCGACATTAGGCTTAACTACATGTATACATAGAACTCACATAGCGAAGGCTCAGTATGATCAGACTTCATGGATGCAAAGGCTAATTGGAGTCTTCACTGGATGCACATGTAAATTATACAATGTAAGAATTGTTGTGCCCCAGCTCCTGTGTTTCTGTGAAATTCGTTGTTTAATTATATGTATGTTTGTAAAAATTATAATCAACTGCTTTTACTTTGCACTTTGTGTTCAGATTCTTTTAAATCATTACGTTTACAAGACTCCCAGGAGTGCTTATAAGCATGTAAACTTTCTGTCCAATCCTTCTTCAGAACAGGATTTTTTTTTTCTGAATTCATTATAGTTCTATTATTACTGTAATATCTCCTGAATACATGTGTCTCTCTCAGAGAACTGTCAGAAATTACAGTGAACACACTAGCTAAACAATAGCAACCTGACCTGGATGCTCCAGGTTCGATTCTGTCAACTTTTCGTGGTATTTCTTGAGCTACAGCTTCCTAAGATCATTTATTTCAAATATTACTGTAATGTATCTGTTAGACAGACTATCTATTGCAAAATAAAACAATCATACTAAAAGCAATTATTATAACCAGGCTAAAAAACAGTGATTATGCCCGATCCGGTGAGTTTATATACCCAAAAACAGCAGATAGTGAGAATGGAATGAAAGTGCAAAGTGTTAGTGTATTATACAGAAAAAGGGAAGTTAGGATAAAACCATATGGTCTGGTGATTTAGGGTTTTACCTGGCACACCTGACTACCAGCCTGTATGAAGCTGTTGAGATTCGTCAGGGTGGCGATAGATGCAGGAAGATTGTACCACTGAACAACTGCTAGCTGGTAGAAGGAGTACTTGTAGTAGTCCGTCCGTACGTACATGTATAACTGTCTGAATGCCATGGAGTGATATCTGCTGGATACACTGTTGAGGGGGATGACATATGAAGTGAGAGGTACAGCATTGGCAACATAGCCATGAATGATCTTGAAAAACAGGACCAGGCATGAATCAGCATGCCGCTACTCAAGGGTACACCGTCTGAGTTTTCCTATCATGTCAGAGACACTGGAGTACAGTGAATAATCCCCAAGAACCCATGGAGCCGCCCGTCTCTGTACACTCTCAAGTTTTTGGATGTCTTCCTTTGTGTGAGGGTCCCAGACTGGAGCAGCATACTCCAGCAGGGGTCTGACAATGGCCTATTTTGTGCACCATACATTCACAGCCTCTCTAACTATATCTCTCATTATCAGTTTCACTATGCTCAGTACTTGGGCATTTTGTCTAAATTAGCATAGAAAAGATGAGCTGTCACATGCAGATGTGTCAATTTCCCAGAATTTTTTAATTTAACATAATACAGAAAAAATCTGAAGATTTCGGAATGCAAGAGTGAGTAAAGGATTTAAACGCATTTTGTATCAAAACTTACTGGGTCTGACAACATTTTAGTGGATCAAATCAATAATTTGAGTCAACGTTTTTGTTTTATTGCCTCAAAACACTTATCTACAAATTGTAATATCATGCGCCATGTTTGGCAACAAAAGTGGCAGTTCATTTTCATTGGGTATCCCTATTCAAATTATGCTTGCCCCATACAATAACATAACCAGAGCCCTTTCATCTTTGGAGGTACTTTAAAGGAAGTGTTGCAATAGTTTTTATTGTAGCTTTTGAATGATGCACTGGGCAAAAAAAGGTACATGTATAGTGTAAGAGAAAAGTCCAGGGAGTGCCACAATCACAAACTGCGGCCCTTCCCAGACACCAAGGGGAAGAGGAAACATACAAAACCAAACAAAGTCTCACACAGCCATGAAAACTTTATGTGCTCAAGGTTACCGGACTGCACTGTAATTATTGTTTGGTTGTGTGTACTATGTTGTTAAGAACAAACTTGATCTTAATGTACAACAGCTGATCTGCATTTCAGTATTTTATATTAATGCGTTCTGGTCTTAACACCAAGTGCATTTCAGTACATATTGGTGTATAAAACTTCACTCTCTGCAACATCTGAAAAATAAAACACTTGACATTAACTGTTGAAATTAATAATAAGCAAGCAATGAATATTAATTAACAGTCATTCTGACTTATTTTTAGTCTGACAATTGCTTAGTATATAGCTAATATCAATTTAGGCACTGCCTAAATACAGGCATGGCCATTTTTTTTACGAAGGAAAAAAAAAAAAAACAAGAAAAAAAAAACGAGAAAAAGCGACCACAACAGAAAACTTCCTCAGGTTTCATGTTAAATGTACGCGTTGTCTATAGGCAGCCATGTGGCCAAAATCTTTGCCATCGGCTGATGCCTGCAGCGTCGGGGCTATTCCCATATAAATGGCTACTGAAATGCACAGATCTTGGGTTCATACCAGCATTAAAAAAATGCACTTTGTTTGTTTCGGTCAAGACATGAAAGCTATCAAAGTTACATGTATATTTCAAGATTTGCTAACACTGGTATTGGTAATAACTTTTATATAAAAATATATGAGAAAATATATATGGTTAGTGCACTCTGGTAAATACTAGTGTGTTACAGTGTGTTCAAGTATATCTGTGTACCGGTAGTCTTAGGGTCCCAGGTTTAAGCCCTTGTAAATTATTTTGCACTGCGCTATTTGATTGAAAGGCTTTTCACGTACGTTTAAAACAGTCCATTTTAACTTGAAGTTCATTTACAGTACAACTCGCTGTAAAACCCCACATAGGTTTTTATCCCCCGACCGATAGGTTCAGGGGATATAGCGATCGGGATGGCGTCCGTCCGTAGACACTCCTTGTTTGCTCCATAACTTCGGTACCCTTGGACATATTTTGATAAAATTTGGTAGGAATGTAAAGGAGGACCAGTAGGCGTGTTGCATGCAAGAGAAACAACTCTCAAGTTGTCTTCGTTATGTAGTTCCCCTGAAGCCATAACTGTGCAGGCCATAACTCCCACACTGTTTGAGATAATTTGATAATATTTGGTAGGGATGAAGAGGAGGACCAGTAGGTGTGTCCCGTGCAAGAGAGACAAGTCTCACTATATTCATTATGTAGTAATCTCCCCTGAAGCAGAAATATTGTAGCCTCATCCTTGTGCGCTCCACAACTTTGATACCCATAGACATACTTTGATTATATTTGGTAGGAATGTAGAGGAGGACCAGTAGGCATGTTGCATGCAAGAGAGACAACTCTCACTGTCTTCATTATATAGTTATCTCCCCTGAAGCCGAAATCTTCTGCAGGCCATAACTCTCATACTGTTTGAGATAATTTGATCATATTTGGTAGGGATGAAGAGGAGGACCAGTAGGCATGTCTCATGCAAGAGAGACAACTCTCACTTTATTCTTTATCTCCCCTGAAGCAGAAATTGTACTCATTCTTGTGCGCTCCATAACTTTGATACCCTTAGACATATTTTGGTAAAGTTTGGTAGGAATGAAGAGGAGGACCAGTAGGTGTGTTGTGTGCAAGAGACAACTCTCACTGTCTTCCTAATATAGTTACATCCCCTGAAGCCGAAATCTTGTGCAGGCCATCTCCCATACTGTTTTGAGATAATTTGATAATATTTGGTAAGGATGAAGAGGAGGACCAATAGGTGTGTCCCGTGTAAGAGAGACAACTCTCACTTTATTTGTTGTCTAGTTATCTTCCCTGAAGGGGAAGTCTCGTGCAGGCCATAACTTTGATACCCTAAGACATATTTTGATAATGTTTGGTAGAAATGAAGAAGAGGACCAGTAGGTATGTTGCGTGCAAGAGTGACAACTCTCACTGTCTTCGTTATATAGTTATCTCCCCTGAATCCGAAATCTTATGCAGGTCATAACTCCCATACTGTTTGAGATAATTTGATAATATTTAGAAGAGGAGGACCAGTAGGTGTGTCATCTGCAAGAGAGACAACTCTCACTTTCTTTATTATGTGTAGTTGTCTCCCCTGAAGCAGAAATCTTGTGCAGGCCATAAGTCCCATACTGTTTGAGATAAAATGATAATATTTGGTAGAGATTAAGAGGAGGACCAGTAGGTGTGTTGCATGCAAGGGAGACAGCTCTCACTTTCTTCTCCATTATGTAGTTATCTCCCCTGAAGTCAAAATCTTGTGCATTTTATAACTTTGATACCCTAAGACATATTTTGATAATGTTTTGTAGAAATGAACAGGAGGACCAGTAGGTATGTCACATGCAAAAGAGACAACTCTCACTTTCTTTATTATGTAGTTACTTCCCCTGATGCCAAAATCTTGCATGTCCATATCTTTGATACTCTTAGACATATTTTGATAATGTTTGGTAGAAATGAAGAGGAGGCATGTACCATGAAAGAGAGACAACTCTCACTTTCTTCCTGATGTAGTTATCTCCTCTGAAGCCAAAATCTTGTGCAGGCCATAACTCCCATGCTGTTTGAGATAATATGATAATATTTAGTAGAGATGAAGAGGAAGACCAGTAGTGTGTTACATGCAAGAGAGACAACTTTCACTTTCTTCTCCATTATGTAGTTATCTCCCCTGAAGCCAAAATCTTGTGTTCCATAACTTTGATACCCTTAGACATATTTTGATAATATTTGGTAGAGGCATTGGTATTGAACAGTAGGTGTGTTACATGCAAGAGAGACAACCTCTGCTGTGGTTGTTTTCTAGTTACCTCCCCTGAATGAATTTCTAAGCTAAGTCCTTGAGTATGTGGTTTGAAATATTTTGATAATATTTGGTAGAGGCCAGTAGGCATGGCATGTTCAAGAGTACTCTCACTTTCTCCATTATTACCTCCCCTGATGCCAAAATCTTGTGCAGGCCATAACTCCCACACTGTTTGAGAAAACTTGATAATTTTTGGTTGGGACATGTATCAGGTCAAAAAGGTGTGTAGCATGCAAGAAGGACAACTTTTACTCTGTTGATTTTTTACCCCAATAAACATACAGCAAGTTCCTTTACCTTTACAAGGCATTTATTTTTTGCTATTATTTCTGAATATGTACACTCACAAATTCAAAGTATTTGCAAATATTGTGTATCCTGTACAAGTTATCACATCAGAAGGAATTATTAGATGATTTTGACAAAAATAAAAAAATAAATAAAAGAACTCGCAAAATTAAAATCATTCACAGAACACCTATTTTTGTTTTCACTTATTATTTCAGTCACATTTCATACTATTTTTGAAGCTTTTTACTTTGCTCTTGTTCAATATATACATGATATTGATTGAAATACACTAAATTTAGAAATGGCGGTTTGGTCGGGGGATTTGCCATCTCCTCTGATGGCTATTTTTTTTTCTCAGCATCCAATGACTCTTTGTGTGTTAATTGGAAGGACTGTCAGCCTGGTCAACTCCTAGGGCACATGATTTGCAAGCAAGGGATCATGGGTTTGAGTACTGCTTCGATGCTCACTTTCTCTGCCATATTACTTTATTGGCACCCAATATTTCCCCAAAACAAAAGTTCTCTTCGCATGTTCTTTTTTTTTTGTCAGACATTCAACCCATTTCCTCAATGAAACTCCATGTAATATCTCTGAGTAAAAGCAAGAAATATAGGTATTCATTATTGCAGAGTTACTTGGTGTTTTTTACAGGTATACATCATGGCGGAGTAGCCGGCCTCGGTGGCTCAGTTGGATGCGCCGTCCGACTGGAGACCAGGAGGTCGCGGGTTCAACCCCTGCCGAGGTCGGCAACATTTTTTCTTGGAGATTGATCATGAAATATTTTCTACAGTCATTCTCTCCCTTCCGCTGATTCAAGAAGGGCACTTGTCAGTTTCTGGCGAAAGAATGTGCACAATATTGGTTAACCGCTTAGAGGAGTAAGCCTGTCCAGTAAATGTGTTGTTAGGTAAACTGGCCGGGCTCGACATGACCCCATTGGGTTGACTGGGCAGTAAAACCTCAACACAAACAAATCATGGCCGAGTTACAAAATGTACTTGGTGTTTTTTACTCCACAATAAGCTCAAGTAACTTCTCAATTTAATAATATTTATAACAGAAATATACATGATATCTACGTATGTCAAGACTGTGGATGCACTGGCTTTATTAAGCATTTGTTATTCACATATTTGAAAAAGACCATTTGGGTTTGTTGCTAGTTAATTTAGCGAAGTGCTTATAGATCAGCTCCACAAAATATAATGTATCCACAGATTAAATTTGGGTGAACCTAGGCTAAACTGTAGAGTAGGTATCTGTCAGAGGCAAGCACTGTTTGGAGGACTGCTTCCTGATGGACTTGGCTGCCAGATACATGTATGTCAAGAATAGACACCGCAACACCTCCATTGTATCCGATATGCTCAGCACTCTGAAATGGAGAGGTCTGCAAGACAGGAGGAGAGATGCCAGGTTATGTATGATGTACAAAATGGACAGAAGACTGGTTGGTATCAAGAAGGACAAGAGACTAGCACTAGCAAAGAAAAAGAACACCAGGGCCCAGTTGTTCAAAGCTAACGACATCGTTAGTTAACGATTCGTTAAAATTTACGTCAAATGATACGCAAATATGCTGAAATTTTTTGCTGAAAAAATGTGAGTAGCTTTTGCAGTGCAAAAGCTACTCACATTTTTTCAGCAAAAAATATCAGAATATTGTGTATTGAATCCGCTAAAATAGTTAATGAAATGACCCATAACAAGCTTGTTAAGCTAACGATGCTTTGAACAACTGGGCCCAGGCATTCTCACACCAGAGCCTACCCAGTTGTAGAACAGAAAGTAGGCAGATGTGTTTCTTCCCAAGAACAGTTTCGGGATTGGAATGCGCTACTTCCAGACATCATTGAAGCAGCCTTAAATGCTAAAGTGACAACCAGCACCAGAAAATTGTTTTAAATGTACATAGAGACTTTTTATACCCCGCCACACAGTCATGTGGCAGGGTATTATGGTTTCATGTTGGCTGTCTGTGTGTCTGTCCGTCTGTCATACATGTGTCCTTATTTTTGTTTCAGCACGATAACTTGAGTAAATGTAAAAAGATTTTCACCAAACTTGGTATGTGCATTGATATTATGGATACCTGGTTTGGGATTGCTAATGAACAAATTTTGTCAATTTTTGTCAGTTGCTTGCATGCGGCATGTCCATATTGTTGTTTCTGGATGATAACTTCAGTAAATATCAGTGGATTTTCATGAAACTTAGTACATTGTATATGCATTGACATAGTGGAGATCTGGTTTGGGATTGCTAATGGGCAAATTTTGTTAATTTTTTACAGAGTTATCTGCCAGCGACACGTCCATATATTCGATTTGGGACAATAACTCCATAAATATCAATGGATTTTCAGGAAACTTGGTATGTGCATTGATATTGTAGAGATCTGCTTTGGGAATGGACAAATTTCCTCAATTTTTACAGAGTGATCTGCCTACAACATATCCATATTTTTGTTTCAGGACAATAACTTGAGTAAATCTCAGTGGATTTTCACCAAACTTGATATGTGCATTGTAATTGTGGAGATCTGGTTTGAGATTGCTAATTCGCAAAATTTCATAATTTTGTGACATAGATGACAGAGTTAACTGCCCACGACATGATAATGGCAGAATATTATCACTTGGCTGTTTTGTTTTATTAAACTTTGTGTTATATGTTTGGACACTAAAAAGATCTGCTCGGCTATTCCTTGGATTATTTGTTACTTTCTCAATGCTTCAGAACATAGCATAATCTTCAGAAAGTTGAAGGTGGTTTGAACTGGCAGATGCAGAAGTAGCCACTGGGAAAAATGTTTGAGAATCTTCAATGGCCACACCTGCAGGAATCACTAGGTGTCTGTCCTTTTCTCATGGCCTAGAAAGTTCTGATTTGTTGTGTGCATACCTCTAGTGAATACAATGTCTTACATACCTTAAGTAGGTCACTGTGACCTATAATGTGCAACTCCTGTACTGTTTGGCCTAGGTTCACCTAAATTTTATATGTGCGTACATTTTGTGAAGTTGTGTGTTGTATACATTTTACAAAAAGTACCTGATAACCCATATCTCGGTAATACTATCTCTGAAGATTTGAAGTGGGGATCCTACATGTATATAAGCAAGACCACCAAGAAAGCAGTTTAGCCCTTGGCTTTCTAAGTCAGGACCTAAAACACTGTCCTTCAGCCTGCAGGAAAGCTGTCTACCTCTCTTTAATTTGTTCTGCTTTCGAATATAGTTCACTTGTTTGGGATCTGCATTTGCAAAAAGACATTGATAAGCTCAAAAAAATTCAATGGCAAGCAGCTAGATTCATTACAGGGGATTACAGCTCTCGAGACCAAGGCTGTATGACTCAGATGCTGCAGGATCTAGCCCTCCCATCACTCTAGGACAGAAGGAAGACAAACAGGCTGATCTTCTTCTACAAGATGGTCGAGGGCTGGTGCCAGTTTTGCAGTGTCATGACATGCTAATCTCGGTCAGTAGTAAACGCCAAATTAAAACTAGACGATATACTGACTTTGTAACATCCAATATCATTTATCATTGTAATACATCAAATACATGTAATACAAAGTGTTTCAAACCTCTGCAGTGTCATACAGAGCTCTTCCGTAATTCTTTTTTTTCCAAAGACAGTAAATGTTATTGACCAGAGTCAGCTATAGGGCAGTATTGTGCATGCAGAGACAGTTGGCTACTTCATGAGTGCCATCTCACATCGGGATTAATATTCTTCCCAGCTCTCTTCCCATTGCACATGTGCTGAAAAGCACTGTAACATATCGAGATTCAAATCAAGAATATAAGTCAGAATGATCTAAATGCTGAGTGTTGACCTTTGACAAGTATCTCCTGTACTGTGTGGCCTTGGCTGAACAAACTTTGTGTGTTGTTACTAGGTAGAAAGTGCATCACATACCATGTAACTAACCTATATATTGACATGTGCCCTATATTATAGAAAAAAAAATCCTAGCGGATCTCCTGTAGGATCTCCTGTACGGCTTAGGCTGATCATATTTGATGTGTGAGAGCATCTGATGCAATTGCATACCACACTTTGCAGGCCACTGTGACCCAGGATTTGACCTCTTATCTGCATCTCCACTGTGAATACTATCATGCCAAATTATGACTGTCAAGATACTATTATGAACAACCAAACCCCTGTCACGATACTATTACTATCCAGAGTCTGATATCAGGATGCATTACAATGCTGTCACCATCTCCAAATCACACAGTATTTTAATGAATTTTTTTTTGATGGTGTAAAGACTGGAATAGCAGCAGTAAAGATATCTAACATTAATTCCCTCTCAAATATCAGCTTTGCCACCATTATAATTAACATTTTTACAAAGCAGAATTCCTTTTTGTTCACATACTTGTTGATTTAGACAAAAAAAAGCTTCAGAATGGCAATTACAGAAAGAGAAAATCTACAGGGACAAAACCTATCGAAACTCGATAGTTGAAGAGACTATTGACGATATTTAATTTTAATGATACATGTATACATGCCTCGGTGGCTCAGTTGGATGCGAATCCAACTGGTGATAAGAGAGTCGCGGGTTCAATCCTTGTTGGGTCTGGCAGCATTTTTTTGTTTAGATTAATCACGAAATATTTGCTTCGGTCATTCGCTCCCTTCCACTGATTCAAGAAGAGCATTTGTCAGTTTCTTGCGAAAGAATGTGCACAATACTGGTTAACCACTTAGAGGACTAACCATGTCCAGGAAAACTGTGGCTAGGTAAACTGACTGCGCTCGACATGACCCTAATAGGTTGACTGGGCAGTAAAACCTTAACTCAATAAAAAAAAAATACCTATTATTTTTATCCCCTGACTGATAGGTTCGGGGGATATAGCGATCGCCATGGCGTCCGTCTGTCCGTCTGTCTGTCCGTCTGTCTGTAGACGAAACCTTGTGTGGCCCATAACTCCTATACCCTTTGAGCTATTTTCATGAAACTTTGTCAGGTTGTACAGGGCATTGGGTAGGAGTGTCATGTGCAAGAATGACATCGACTTGATTCAGGAGTTATCTCCCATAGTTTCCCAAAATTGTAAAATTTTGTGTGGACCATAACTCTGAAACCCTTTAAGATATTTTCATGATACTTCACCAATATGTAGAGGACATTGAGTAGGCGTGTGGTGTACAAGAAAGACAACTCTAGCTGACTCCGTTTTGGAGTTACCTCCCATAGTTATTAAATCTTGTGTGGCCCATAACTCTAAAACCCTTTAAGGTATTTTCATGATACTTGACCATTAGGTAGAGGACATTGAGTAGGCGTGTCACGTACAAGAAAGACAACTCTAACTGACTGCGTTCTTGAGTTATCTCTCATAGTTATAAAATCTTGTGCAGGCCATAACTCAATAACCCTTTGAGATATTTTCATGATACTTGATCAAGTTGTAGAGGACATTGAGTAGGTGTGTCACATACAAGAACAACAACTCTAGCTGACTCCGTTTTGGGAGTTATCTCCCATAGTTGTTAAATCTTGTGAGGCCCGTAACTCTAAAACCCTATAAGATATTTTCATGATACTTCACCAATAGGTAGAGGACATTAAGTAGGGGTGTCTCCTGTACAAGAATGACAACTCTAACTGACTGCATTCGGGAGTTATCTCCCATAGTTATGAAATCTTGTGCAGGCCATTACTCAATAACCCACTGAGACATTATCATGATACTTGATCAAGTTGTAGAGGACATTGAGTAGGTGTATCACATACAAGAACAACAACTCTAACTGACTCAATTCTGGAGTTATCTTCCATAGTTGTTAAATCTTGTGCCGGCCATAACTCTTAAACACTTTGAGATATTTTTATGATACTTCATCAAGTTGTAGAGGACATTGAGTAGGCATGTCATGTACACAAAAGACGTCTGAGTCCATTTTTGAGTTATCTCCCATAGTTGTTAAATTTGCTGACGGTCATAACTTCTCTTCCAGTTGAGATTTTTTGGTGATAATTAATAGGGATGCTTAGAACATTAAGAAGGAGAGTTGCATTTAAAAATTGTAACTATGGGTTACTTGTTACTCTATTTATTTTCAATTATTTCCCCTGGTGGTAAAATCTTGTGCAGGCCATAACTCTTTAACCAGTGGAGACATTTTAATGATAGTTAGTAGAGCTCCTAAGAACATAAACTAGGTGTGTCACAATATGTAAGGACTACTCTGACCTACGGAGTGTTGGAGTTATCTGCCTTACTTATACTGCGGATGCAGATTTATCAGCAATGCATGCAGCAGGCTTTATTTTTCTCATTATTTTTGGGTTCTTTGTTGAAAATCACTTACTAGCGAACACAAAATTGAGTTTCTCAGACTAACAGTTGAAGAGTTACAGGCCTTGCAGGCAAAGGGCCTTATATTTCTCATTATTTTTGGATTCTTTGTTAGCGAACACAAAATCCAGTTTCTATGACTTACAGTTTGAGAGTTATAATCTTTGCAGGCAACAGGCCTTATTTTTCTCATTATTTTCGGATTCTTTGTTGAAAATCACTTACTAGCAAACAAAAAAATACAGTTTCCATGACTTACGGTTTGAGAGTTATAATCATCGCAGGCAACAGGCCTTATTTTTCTCATTATTTTCAGTTTCTTTGTTGAAAAACACAAAATGCAGTTTCCACAACTTATGGTAGAGTTCTATGTCTGATTCACAGTTGTGGAGTTAAAATTGCAGGGTTAAACAAGTGTATCCCTTGATAAAATTACATCTCTGATGCCCCAGACTGAAAAAAGACGGCCATTTGCGGTGCGGTTGGGTGATTTGCCATCTCTTCTGATGGCTATTTTTTTTATATATCACTGCTCCGTTACACCCCTATATGCCATGTATGATGACCTTTGACCTACATTGTTTACTATAGAAAGGCCTTATGGTTTTTACATCTCCTATACTGCATGGCCTGTGCTGACATTTAAAGTATGTGGATACATACTAAAACTGGTTTTTGGCATACCATAAGCAGTTAAATGTGGTCCGCCTCAGTGGCTCAGTCGGATGCATGTCTAACTGGTGATCAGGAGGTCGCGGGTTTGATCCCTGCCAAGTCCAGCAACATTCTGTTGTGAAGATTGATCATGAAATATTTTCTGTGGTAATTCTCTCCCTTTGGCTGATTTAAGAAGCGAAGTTGTCAGTTTCTGATGATTGAATGTGCACAAGTACTGGTTAACTGCTTAGAGGACTAAGTCTGTCCAGGAAAAGTGTGGTTAGGTAACTGACCGGGCTCGACTTTAATAATAGTATTGACTGGGCCTCCAACCAAACCAACCAACCAGATCAGTGTGGCGTATATGAATCTTTAAGGAGTCTTTAGTGACTTGTCAATTTTCTAGTTGATGATTGTTTGTGATAATTGTTTGTGACCTCCTTCATTATTGGAACACTCTTTTAAGAAATCTGCCATGTTATCTGCAGGTACCTGTTTGGATTAAATATATGTAAAATAATAGCTCATCAATGCTTCATATAAGTCAGTTTGTCATGAAGCAACCAGTCCCATTCAGTTAAAAGTGAGCTTTTTTCACTCATGAATAAATATACCCCCTGCATACAAAGTATGCCGAAAGGGTATATAGTTTTCGTCAGTTCCTTTCGTCTGTCCTTCCGTCCATATGTCTGTGATTCTGTCCGTTAATACCTGCTATAACGAAGTTTTACTTCGAAGTTTTTTGATTACATATATCTCTGCAGCCACTTATCAGAAACTATTCATGTTTGGTATAGGGGTATCTCGGAGGGTTCTCTTCCTTTCTACATCTATAGACCCCTGGATCATGCTTTGGGGCAGGACTAGAGGTCAAAATCTGGGACACCTCAATAAAGTAGTATATTGCAGTTTGTTTATACAAACAACCTCTTAATAAAGACGATGGGCATCAGACATATTTATCATATCAACATTCAGTGTAATAAGGTCAAGGCATTGTGACCTAATTTTTATGCTCCATTTTCATTTTGCCTTATATCTTGAAGACTACATGTATTTCATGGGTTAATGTGATACTTGAGATATTGATTCTGTTTGACACCATGATTGACAACATAATGAATGTAGGTTACCTTGACCTATATTTCATGGTCCAGTGTTTTTGTCTTATATCTTGAATGTTATTTGATGTATGAACATCATTATTTGGGATTGTGAATCAGTATGAGCCAGCCGTTGACCTAACCTAAAACGAGGGTTGAGCGCAAGACTATTGTAACTCAAACATATTTTTGAAACCCTTGTTTAGGGGCAACTTGGACCCCTTTGTAAACAATGCAAATTTAGGTGCCATTGCTCATACGAGCAATGGCACCTAAATTTTCATTGTTTACAGAAAGAAATGTTGTAATCTTCATAATGCCTTCATGGTGAGGAGATTAGGTTTGGGGAAAAACAACCGTCTGACTATACTAGTTTTGCGCTCAACCCTCGAAAAGTAAATGTAGATCACTGTGAACTATATTTCATGGTCTATTGATTTTATGTTACATCTTGAAGACTACGTGTGACTATCATAGTTTGGGATTATGGGTCAGTATGACACAGCATTTTACCGCAAAATAAATATAGGTCTTTGTGACGCGTATTTCATAGCCTAGTGATTTTGTCTTATATCTCCCACTATTTGATGCCTAAGTGTCATATTTACAGATAATGACACAGTGTGACCCAAACTTTGACCTCAAAGTAAATATAAATCATCATGTATTTCATGGTCTAGTGACTTTGCATATCTTCTAGAATGAATTAACATCATAGTTGGTATAATGGATCAATGTGACACATCAGATTGACCTCTCAAGTACATGTTGGTCAGTAATCTAAATTTTATGGTTCAGCGAATTTGCTTCATGTCTTGATTGAAGACTATTTACTTGGGAAAAGTCCTACTTAGGATGGTAGATCAGTGTCACTCAGAGATTGACCTTGTAACCTATATGTGGGTCAATGACCTATATTTCATGGTCTGTTGATTTTGCCTTATATCATTGTCATTGACTTAAAAATATTTTATAATTAAAAATGGCACCAGCCAGGGATATTTGTGACCATCTGGGCACTTGTTCTAGTTCTACTTATATATGATACCCCAAAAATGGCTCATGTTACTGCTGGCCTCATTGAGTGTTTAATTAATGTAATAACACCCAGCAGATAATTCACTTGAAATTTTAAGTCATGCCTACTCTGAAAAATAAAAAAAAATAAAAAGAATATTTTAGAATACCACATGGTATAAATTTAAATGGTGCTTAAAAGTTCTGTTCTTTGTTTTCTGGCGAAAGAATGTGCATATTACTGGTTAACTGCTTAGAGGACTAAGCCTGCCCAATAAAAGTGTGGTTAGGTAAACTGACCACACTCGACATGGCCCCATTTGGTTGACTGGGCTGTAAAACCTCAACACAAACTGTTCTTTGTGTAGCAAGAACCTGATAGCAGGTATTGGTGATGAGTTACAGAAGAGTCAAAAAAGATAATATTTTTTGCCAGTTCTTAAGCCTAAAACAGTTTACAAGTGTGCTCAGAGAGTTGGATGAAGTCCAGCAGCCATCCATCCTTTTAGACTGCTTTTGATTGCCTAGGTACAGTGGCCTTTACTTATTATTTACTTTCAGGTAATATTGTTGTTGGAACACCAGGTCGCCTTGAAGCTTTATTTGAACAGAAACAAGGTGGTATCTCTTCAGCACTAGCCCGAGGTGTAAAGGAGCTAGATGTTCTGATCTTAGATGAGGCTGACAGATTGTTGGACATGGGTTTTGAAGCCAGCATCAACACTATACTAAGTTATCTGCCTAAACTTCGCAGGACAGGACTCTTTTCTGCAACTCAAACCAGTGAAACTGAAAAACTTATTCGGGCTGGTCTGAGAAATCCAGTCCGTGTTACTATAAAGGAAAAGTTAGTTTCAGGTGATAGGGAAAATGAGGACCAGATTCAGAGAACTCCAGCAACATTGAAAAATTATTACATGATCGTTGAAGCCAATGAAAAATTCAATCAACTTTTGGACTTTCTGCAACGTCGTAGAAAAGAGAAGATAATGCTGTTTGTGAGCACTTGTGCCAGTGTTGATTATTTCTCCAAGATTCTCCCACCACTGCTTAAATATTCACAGGTATATCAAGTCCTTGATAATTATTAGGATGTCTCATTTTGCTAAGATGTTTTTTTTTAAAACTATGCAAAAATAGATTACAGATTGCAGCAAAAAATAGAATAAAAGATGTCCTAGAACAGCTAAAAAATACAGATCAGAGCCTACCAAAGACACCCAGAGGAAGTGCAAAAAAACAAAAATGCACAGTCAATGGTGCGACATCGCAAATCCCCACACTCATTGCTAATGTTGCTAATAGCATGACCGTACAGATGGACTTGCTCTCCCACACCCTTACCATGAGGGGAGGTCATGTAGCAAGTTTGGTTAAACTCCACCCAGTGGTTTAGGAGGAGATAGTGTGATGGACAGATGGACAGGTACCAGACAGACAAACCGAAAAATAATGTTGCTCTTGCACACCCTTACCATGAGGAGAAGGGATCTAGCAAGTTTGGTTGAATTCCATTCAGTGGTTTAGGTGGAGATAGCATGACAGACAGATGGGCGGATGACGGATGCACAGAAAAATAATGTTGCTCTCGCACACCCTTACCGTGAAGGGAAGCGATGTAACAAGTTTGGTTAAATTCCGCCCAGTGCATTAGGAGGAGATAACGTGACCGACGGATGGACGAACGACGGAGGCACGGAAAAAAAAGTTGCTCTCGCACACCCTTACCATTAGGGGAAGTGATGTAGCACGTTTGGTTGAATTCCCCCCAGTTGTTTAGGAGGAGATAGCATGACAGACAGATGGATGGACACATGGACACAGGTACCAGACAGACAAACTGAAAAACAATGTTGCTCTTGCACACCCTTACCATGAGGGGAAGGGATCTAGCAAGTTTGGTTCAATTCCATTCAGTGGATTAGGAGGAGATAGCGTGACCGACAGATGGAGGAACGACGGAGGCATGGAAAAATAATGTTGCTCTCGTATACCCTTACCATGAGGGGAAATGATGTAGCAAGTTTGGTTGAATTCCGCCTAGTGGTTTAGGAGGAGGTAGTGTGACAGCAGATGGATGGATGATGGACGCACAGAAAAATAATGTTGCTCTCGCACACCCTTACCATGAGGGGAAGTGATGAAGCAAGTTTGGTTAAGGAAAAGATAGTGTGATGGACAGATGGATGGACGATAGATGCACGTAAAAAATGTTGCTCTAGCACACCTTTACCATGAGGGGAAGTTATGTAGAAAGTTTGGTTGAATTCCGCCCAGTAGTGTAGGAGGAGATCGTATGACGGACACATGGAGATGGACCGACGATGGATGCACAGATGGATGGATGCACAGAAAAATAATTCTGCTCTTGCATACCCTTACCATGAGGAGAAAGTGATATAGGAAGTTTGGTAGAATTCCATCCAGTGATTTAGGAGGATATAGCATAAAAGACGGATGGACAGATGGATGGACAGTGCTCCAGCTAGCCCTCTATAGAGGGGTGGGCTGCCCCTCACCATCTCCTGCCACCCCTCTGCCCTTCTTAAGCTGCCCTCTCTTATATATGAACTCCAGCCAAAAAAACCTACATTTTTGTGAAAATTTCATGAAAATCAGATCAAAATTAAAAAAGATCAATGTTAAAGGTCAGTTTTATGTGTATTCTATTTTTGAGATATTTTTTGTGGAATGGCATTATATTCTGCAACACATCTTAATACTTAGCACATCACATGATACATGGTGCCCTCATTCTTGTATGACCATGCAAAAAGCACCCGTCTGCCCTCAAATCCTAGCTGGAACACTGATGGAGGTGTTAACAATATCCCCATCACTTTTAAAAAAAGTTTGGGGATTAAACATGACAGACAGTACACAAACCACAGAAAATGTAGAAATTATAGCAAGCACATCGTATAGACAATGTCCTGGAGTAGCCCTAGTCACACATCATAGTCTGCCAATGACACCAAGAGGAAGAGCAAACAAACCATGACAGACAGTAGACAAGCTGCAAACCAAAGAAAAGCAAAGCAACCAGCAACCTCTTCCCCAGCTCACAGTGCTAGTCACCATTACGAAAACACGCCTATTCAAATATATTGAAATGTTTACAACCAAAAATGGAAAAATTTCAGATAAAAAATTCTGATATTTTTCATATTTCTTCTCAAATCATAGATTGTGGGTACTCATTAGAACTGCCTCGCAGAGGCAGTTCTAATGAGTACCCACAATCTATGGTTTTTAGCAAAATAAGTAAAATAATGTATACCCCTGTAAACCCCAGTTTTACTATATAAAGACCAAAGAAAAGCAAAACAACCAGCTCCCTCTTTCCCAACAAGATGATCACAATGCTAGACAGGATCCACTTAGCACAGCATTTAGACCACAAACAGGACAAAACACGGCAAAAGCCCCACTATTGTAGATTTTTTGCCATTAACATCAAAGCTTGTTTAGCACATACATTTAATGTTTTTATTTGTGCAAGGAACATATATACATATGTAATAATATGGAAGTCTTGTATGTTGCTTCTTAACTGTCAGAATTGATGGTATAAAAAGTACCTGGGTACTCGAATCCTAGCCTTTGTTTCATCAATAATGTTGAGAAGTTCTGAAGATTTATATTTTTTCTATTGTGATCCACTGTTCTGTAAGGGAACCCCTATGTTAACCCTTGTCCTGCTAAACCCTGCTTTTGCATACAGTGTAAACCCAGATCAGTTGGCTTCTGAAGAAGCCAACTGATCTGGGTCTGCACTGTTTGCATTAAGTATGTGAATTCATATAATACAATCTGGATCAAGTAATCTGATTGGCTGAAAATTAGAAGTGGGCGTGGCTTGTTAATTTATTCAGCATGACAAGGGTTAATCAATCGGTTATCTGTAGCTGGAACTGCATCATACATGTAATTGTCTTAGGTTCGGGGCTTGTAAAATCAGGCTTAAACATCGCCTCATAGTTCCATATAAGAAGGGTATTCATATGATCATAATGATATTTTTATTTTTATTGTTTCTCCATGAAAACACAGGTTGTGGGTACTCATTAGAAGTGCCTCGAGGCACTTCTAATGAGTACCCACAACCTGTGTTTTCATGGAGAGGATAAGAGAGCTGACTCTTAATCCATTAGGTTTCTCACCGCTGTGGTTCGAGCCTCACTCGGGTCACATGTGGGAAAGCCAAGTTCTGCTTACGGATGGTCAGGTGTTTTTTATCCCTGGGTTCTCCAGTTTTCACCCACCTTTGATGAACAATTGGCTCGATATTACTGAAATATTCTTGAAAGGGCCATAAAACGCAAATCAAAAAACAAAAAAAATCTACAAACACTATCAATATGTTCTAGTTGAAAAAAGTGTCCCACCCCACCCCCCTCCCCTCCCCAGGACCCACCCACAGCAGTTTTCCTGTTGATTAAACCAAGGAGGTGTTTATGTTTCAGTTTCTCTGTATGAACTAATGTTTTGTGTTGGCAGTTCACATCATTCAGTCAAGAGCATAATCTCAGCAAGTTATTTCTTTTAACTTAACAGCTATAAAACTACCTATCTGCCAGTAATTTCAATATGAGGCTTCAGAAAATAACTTGTTTAGGTTATGTCTCAAGCTATTTATGTCTAGGTAAAATTAAGTAAACCATCAACTTTAGTTATAAAGTAGCATTTTTCCCGATCTTCAAGAGCCTTGGGTACAAATTTCTAGACCATGCATACAGTTTCATTGCTATATCATAATGATATGTAAGAGATCTATCAGCAAAAATTACCTACCTGTCCATAAAAACTACAATAACTCGGACTGTGAAGGTGAAAAATGAACCATATAACTTAAACAAGTTATACATGCTAAAGTGGCAAAATAATTTAACTGTACACTTCAACCTCTGTATAACACAGTTCGTTATAACACAGTTTTGGATACAACACGGTTCAAAAATGGATCCCAAAAATGTATAGATTATATCAATAATCTATACATTTTTGTTTGGATATAACATGGTTGTTTAACTAACATGGTTGGTGTCTAATGCTCTGGCTCTAGTTGGGCCCACCGTAGTCCAGCTGTTGTCTTTTCTTTTGCTTCAGCATTTCAGTTATTTCTTGCTGTCCTCATTGTTATGTTCATCTCTGTATTCGTTTGATTTTTATGTTCTGGGCGATGTTGCACAGATGAGTTAGAAACCTTTCACGCAGACTGAACAAATGTCTTGTGTTTACCACGGCAGAACTATGGGGAAGGGCTGTAGCCATGTAAAATCGCTTTAAGTCCCCCAGCAAGGTTTTTAGTGACAATTCCAAGGTGGTTCTTCTGATGTGGTTTACTAGTTCTGTCATTGTATGTCTTTGCATGTATGTCCTGGTGAATTTTTTATTTTGGATAGCCGTTTGGCCAATTATTTGGGAAAGAAACTATCCTTTTGGCTTCCTGCTTGTAGTGTTTTGATTGTGATGCCATTGCTTCAAGTGCATCCTTCTTTCTCTTTGGTGTTCTGGATGGAAGGTGTTAGGTAATTGTATTGATTCCTGATCATTGCCTACCTTTCTATTTAGTAATACCAAAGAGTGAAAAATGGTACTGGCTACTCCCTCAAGGAAGTAAATTCTTTCCTTTTAGAGGATACCCCCTTTTCAGATGGGACTAGCTGTGTAGGAAACTAAACAGGAAGTCAAAAATTGCATACCTTGTAAATGATGGTGGGAAATCTACCAAGTTTATCCATCCAGTCTCTTTTTAATCAGGGCCCGTTTGTTAAAAACTATCGATGTTGTTAGTTAACGTATCGTTAAAACTTTGATCATTAAATATGGCATATACACTAATATTTTTCCTGGAAAAATGTGAGTAGCTTTTCGCATTTTTTTCAGCAAAAATACCTGTGACTTAGATATTGAACTTACTAGAACAGTTAATGTTTTGACCACTAACGAGCTCGTTAAGCTAACGATGCTATGAACAACTGGGTCCAGACCTGTTTAAGTAGCTTATTGTGTTGTTTCAGGTATATTGCATCCATGGGAAGATGAAAAAGAGACAGAATACCATCAACAAGTTCAAGAAAGGAGTGGGTGGGGTATTACTGTGTACAGATGTCATGGCTAGAGGTATAGATATACCAGATATTCACTGGGTTATACAGTATGATCCACCAACAACAGCTACAGCATTTGTTCATAGGTATAGTTTCATTTATAAACCCTTGTCAGGCTGAATGAATTAAGATGCCACGCCCATTTCTGACTGTCAGCCATTCAAATTACTTAATACAGATTGTTGAGTGGGTACAGGCAAATAGTTTGTTTATTTCTCGACAAAAACATATGTTGTGGGTACTCATTAGAAGCGCCTCGCCGAGGCGCTTCTAATGAGTACCCACAACATATGTTTTTGTCGAGAAATAAGAAAAATATAGATACTTTTTGGTTGAAAAAAGAGTCTTATCAAGAGCTATGCCTTTCAACATTGCTTTGAAATCTAAGAGTGTATCCAGATAAATACTTCTTATATAGTGAACCCTCGTTACAACGACAGCGTTTGTTCCCAAAGACGTTGCCGTTAAAATGAATTTGCTGTTGTACAGAATACTTAATGGGCAGATTGATATGTAAGAAAAGTCTTGTTTTGGTTTTATTTCCTCATAGAACATATGTTTTGGATAATTTTTAGAATCACCTCACTGAGGTGATTCTAACAAATATCAAAAGCGTATGTTTCTTTAAAATGTTAAATACAATATTCTTGTAGAACTTGTGACTAGTTGTTACCTCTTAAGAGAAGATTTCGTGACAGTGAAATTGTCATTATAACGAATTATGTTGTTGTATTGAGTGTCGGTATAAAGAGGGTTGTCTGTACAATCAGCTCTCATTGTCTCAAAGTCCACGGGACTCTCTGAAATATGTCGAGATACCCATACCTCGACATATCAGAGTTGGAGAATTGAGGAAAAAATAAATCCCAACAACCACATTTCACAAATAAATACTTAATTTGACTCCTTAAGTTAGAGATATATTGAAAATATTGTGAAAAAGAGGAGAAATTGCTACTAAGGAGCAATTTCTCCTCTTTCCCACATTATTTTGTTACCTGTTGTTAGATTTCCATGTTAAAACAGGGACCAGATTTTCACCTCGAGATAAGCGATTATTTGAGATAAGCAAAATGGAAATAACGAGAGTCAAATGTATTTCTCCATGAAAATATATGTTGTTGGTACTCATTAGAACTGCTTACAGTGGTGACACACTTCTAATGATTGTTCACAGTGTACATTTTCATGAAGAAATAAGAAAAATATGACAGCTTTTTATTTGAAAAAAAAAAAAAATAAATAAATAAAAAAAGCTTATCGAAAGCTATGGCTCATGCCCAGGAAAGACTCTGTACTTGCTGATTTAACATAGCTCCAGATAAGAGGGGGTATCCAGATAATATTTTTCTTATTTTGCCATGAAAACATTGTGGGTACTCATTAAAAGTGCCTTGGTGGGTGCTTCATATGAGTACACAGTATATGTTTTTTTGGGGAAAGCCAAAGTGCTTCTAATGAGTACTTACAACATATATTTTTGAGGAGAAATAAGAAAATTATCAGTGATTTTTGGTTGAAAGAAAGCACTTGGTCTGGAGCTACAGTATGTGATTAGAACCTTTGCTGTTAACATAGCAATACTTTGACTTTTACAATATGACAAATGAAAAAATTGACCACCTGGTCTTCATGATAAATATTTGCTTACATGTATGGTATTTTATGGGTTTTACTTCTTCCTTGTTAGCTCATGCAGTGCTTGAAGTGCACATGGTGAGCTATTATGGTCGGTCAATGTCCGTTGTCCGTTGTGCATTGTCCGTCGTGTGGCATCAAGAATTGCTTAATAAGCCTACTCCTCCTACACCCCTGAGCCAATTGATTTGATACTCGATAGGAAGCATTGGGGTGACTTGTAGATCAAAAATAGCTAAAATAGTTCCGGAAATCCAAGATGGCCGCCATCTTGAAAATCTATTTTTCGCTTCTCCTGAACCGAAAGGCAGTTGACTCCAAACTTGCTAGGAAGCATTGGGGTGACTTGTAGATCAAAAATAGCTAAAATCATGCCAATCAGAAATCCAAGATGGCTGCCATGGCCGCCATCTTGAAAATCAATTTTTCGCTTCTTCTCCTGAACCGAAAAGCCTTTTGAGTCCAAACATGGTAGGAAGCATCGAGGTGACATAGATCAAAAATAGCTAAAATTATAAAATTATATGACTTATAGATCAAAAATAGCTAAAATTGTTTCGATCGGAAATCCAAGATGGCCGCCATGGCAGCCATCTTGAAAATCTATTTTTTGCTTCTTCTCCTAACCCCAAATGCCATTTGACTCGAAACTTGGTAGGAAGCATCCTGGTGATTTGTAGATCAAAAGTTGCTAAAATCTTTCCAATCGGAAATCAAAGATGGCCGCCATCTTGAAAATCTATTTTTCGCTTCTTCTGAACCGAAAGGCCATTTGACTCCAAACTTGGTAGGAAGCATCAGGGTGACGTGTAGATCAAAAATAGCTAAAATCATGCCGATCGTAAATCCAAGATGGCCGCCATGGCTGCCATCTTGAAAATCTTTTTTTCGCTTCTTCTCCTAACCCCAAATGCCAATTGACTCGGAACTTGGTAGGAAGCATCGGGGTGACTTGTAGATCAAAAGTAGCTAAAATCGTTCCAATCGGAAATCCAAGATGGCCGCCATGGCCGTCATCTTTAAAATCTATTTTTCACTTCTGCTCCTGCACCGAAAGGCTTATTGACTTTAAACTAGGTAGGAAGCATCAGGGTGACCTGTAGATCAAAAATAGCTAAAATCATCCCTATCAGAAATCCAAGATGGCTGCCAAGACAGCCGTCTTGAAAATCTATTTTTCGATTCTTCTCCTGAACTGGAAGACCATTTGACTCGAAACTTGGTAGGAAGCATTCGGGTGACTTGTAGATTTAAAATAGCTTAAATTGTTTGGATCGGAAATCCAAGATGGCGGTCATGACGGCCGTCTTGAAACTCTTTTTTTGATTATTGTCCTGAACCAAAGGGCCAGTTGATTTGAAAATTGGTAGGAAGCTTCGGGATGACTTGTAGATATAAAAATAGCTAAAATCGTTCCGATCGGAAATCCAAGATGGTGGCCAGCTTGAAAATCCATTTTTCCCTTCTTATTCTGAACTGAAAGGTCAGTTGACTCAAAACTTGGTAGGAAGCATCAGAGTGACTTGTAGATAAAAAATAGCTCAAATCGTTGCGATAGGAAGTCACAAATTGCGGCTATGGCGGCCATCTTGAAAATCTGTTTTGAACTTTTTCTCCTGAACCGAAAGGGCAACTGACTCAAAGTTTATTGGAAGTATCGAGGTGACTTGTAGATCAACAGTAGCTAAAATCATTCTGATTGGAAATCCAAGATGGCTGCCATCTTGTTTATGTTTATTATATTTCCCTGCCACTGTGCTGTTTACATGTATAAAATCATGTTTCTTCAGAAACCACTTTGCACCAAATTTCACATTGATCCTACCGTTGAAATGTGATTGAGAGTTTGTTCAAATGATCACACTCCATTGACTGTCATGCCATATATAATATTCCTCTTCAAAATTAAGAACTGCTTAAAGGATGATCTTTTCATTAGTTGCTATGACAGGACTGGAAAAATGTTGCATAACATCTGCATATCTGCAGTGGCTATGTCCCTCAGGTGAGCGACCCATGGCCCCTGGGCCTCTTGTTGCATAGCCAGATCATGCATAAAGGTTTTTTTTTTACAGGCATATTTTGCATCAGGGCCTTTACTCCCCACATACAGAATCATTCAGCTATCTAGAGTATCCAGGGCCCAGTTGTTCAAAGCATCATTAGTGGTCAAAATGTTAACTGTTCTTGTAAGTAAAATATCTAATTCACAGATATTTTTGCTGAAAAAATGTGCAAAAGCTACTCAAATTTTTTCAGCAAAAATATTAGCATATATGCTGTATTTAATGATCAAAGTTTTAACCATATGTTAACTAATGACATCGTTAGTTTTGAACAACTGGGCCCAGATGTAAAGGAAATGTCCTTATCAAATTATGCAGCTTTGTTGGTTGATCTGGATCTTTACTGCTGATATATGCCCAAAAGGCAGTTTTTGTCTTAGTTCAGCGTATGCATAATTATATTAGATCATTATGGGGTATGCATTGCCACCTTATTTGTAGACAATACAGTACTGACCTACCTTCTGCTCTTAGTTTTTCCAAGTTATTCACTCCTATAGCATACAGGGCCTACAAACCTGCAAAATATCTGTATACAAGGGGCCATGAAGACTGTGATGAGCAGATGCCCTGATTTGTGCTGTTTGCATATACTGTAATGTTGTTTTTACTTTAATATATTTCACATATTCCAGAGCTCAAGATAAGGTGCCTATTTTCAGCCACAAAGTATTGATGTTTTCTCTTTTCTCCAACAAAAATGTTGTGTAATTCATCAGAAGCTCTTCTGTGGGGCACTTCTTATGAATACCCACAACATATATCTTTACGAAGACAACATGTAATTAACCCTTGTCCTGCTGAACCGGGATATACCCTGTCTTTGCAAACAGTGTAGATCCAGATTAGTTGGCTTCTTCAGAAGCCAACTGATCTGGATCTGCACTGTTTGTCATTCAGTATATGAATTTATATTAACTACCTGGATCTAGTAATCTGATTGACTGAAAATTGGAAGTAGGCGTGGCATCTTTATTTATTCAGCATGACAAGGGTTAAAGATCCTTCTGATCTAGAGCTGTTATTGCTTCAGCAGCCACATACAATTTGGTTAGAAAATGCACAGCTCATCAAGGCTGTATTTCATAGATCCAGATAATACATTTTACAGTAAAAAATGATACTTGAGCCATCCCTTGTTTATCCCTCTTTGGATAGGCTGCAGGCTTTAGAAGGCACATGCGATCAGCGAAGACTGAACGAACTGCGAAGATGTGGTTTGGGATTGTGTATGCACAGATGTGCAGGCTAATCTGAGTCTTCGCTGGTTGACAAGTCTTACTTTAGGTTTTGTCGTGCACTGACTCATTGTAGCACCTGCGTTAGCAAGCAGGTGCGATATAGGCATGCCGTGACCCGTCCATTTGTCCGTTCATCTGTTCGTCAACAATTGACTTGTGAGCGCAACTCCTCCTACAGTTTTTGGCCAATCATTTTGAAACTTCACAGATGTTTTGGCATGGTGTGTAGATGTGCATATTGTTTGCTCATAATTCTCAGATTTTTTTTTCAACTTTTTTCACTGTTAACTTAGTCAGTTTTTACCTAAAACCCTTATAGTCAGTGGGTGTCTCATGAGCGAACTCCTCCTACAGTTTTTGGCCATTCATTTTGAAACTTCACAGATGTTTTGGCCATGGTGTGTAGATATGCATATTGTTTGCTTATAATTCTCAGATTTTTTTTGTCAACTTTTTTCACTGTTAACTTAGTCAGTTTTTACCTAAAACCCTTATAGTCAGTGGGTGTCTCGTGAGCGTAACTCCTCTTACAGTTTTCGGACAATCGTTTTGAAACTTCACAGATGTTTTGGCCATGGTGTGTACATGTGCATATTGTTTGCTCATAATTCTCAGATTTTTTTTTTAAACTTTTTTCGCTTTGTTAACTTAGTCAGTTTTTACCTAAAACCCTTATAGTCAGTGGGTGTCTTGTGAGCACAACTCCTCCTTCAGTTTTTGGCCGATCGTTTTGAAACTTCACAGATGTTTGGTCATGGTGTGTAGATATGCATATTGTTTGCTCATAATTCTCAGATTTTTTTTTTTCAACTTTTTCTGCTTTGTTGTTTTTACCTAAAACCCTTATAGTCAGTGGGTGTCTCATGAGCGCAACTCCATCTGCAGTTTTAGGCCAATAGTTTTGAAACTTCACAGATGATTAGGTCAGGGTCTGAAGATTTGCATATTGTTTGCACATAGATCTCAGATTTTTTTTTCAACTTTTTCCGCTTTGTTTAGTCAGTTTTTACCTAAAACCCTTATAGTCAGTGGGTGTTTCTTGAGCGCATAATTCTCAGATTTTTTTTTTTTCAACTTTTTCTGCTTTGTTGTTTTTACCTAAAACCCTTATAGTCAGTGGGTGTCTCATGAGCGCAACTCCTCCTGCAGTTTTAGGCCAATAGTTTTGAAACTTCACAGCTGATTAGGTCAGGGTCTGAAGATGTGCATAGTGTTTGCACATAAATCTCAGATTCATTTCAGCAGAGTTAGGTGCCCTTGATTTATGCCCAAAATTGGTTTCCGCTCAATATCTTGTGAAAGAATTGATGGATTAGGATCATATTTTGCATACATATTGTTGTTAACAATACCTAGCTTGGGATTGTCACATGACATTTTTCGTCAATTTTCAGCTGAGTTACTGGCCTTGATTAATGGGCAAAAATGATATCCGCTCATTATCAATATCTTGTGAAATAATGGACAGCTTTAGATCAAATTTTGCAAGCCAATATTCCAAATTTTCTACTTTGTCCATTTTTCTTACAAACTAACCCATCAATTTCTTGATTACTGCAAAATAGATTTTTTTCAATACAAATAGGAACTTGTATGACTTAATCCCCGCAGGTGCGATATCGCTTTCCGTGGATTTCTTGTTTTATATTTCTCCTTGAAAATATACACCATGGGTGCTGATTAAAAGTGCCTCACCAAGTTGCTTCTAACAAGCACCTTACAGCATACCTTTCTACAGAGAAATAAGAAAAATAATTACTAGAAACCCACTCTTACCAGGAGTTTTATACATCTTTATATCTTCATGATTTAAAGAAAAGAAAAAGCCAAATGCATTTGTCCTGATCTGACTGTCCTTGTGTATAGTCTGGTCAGTGTATGTACACTTGCATATGGCTTAACACAGATTTTCACAACACCATACTTACCCTAAGTATTCATACACATTACCTCCTTACCATACTTCGAGGGTTGAGCGCAAGACTATGGTAACTCAAACATATTTTTGAAACCCTTGTTTAGGGGCAACTTGGACCCCTTTGTAAACAATGCAAATTTAGGTGCCATTGCTCATACGAGCAATGGCACCTAAATTTGCATTGTTTACAGAAAGAAATGTTGTAATCTTCATAACGCCTTCATGGTGAGGAGATTAGGTTTGGGGAGAAACAACCATCTGACTTACGCTGGTCTTGCGCTCAACCCTCGATGTCTTGTCCTAATATTTGTACAGCCCCATTTTACTACCTATAGATGTGTGTAAAATTTCATAGATGAGTGGCAAACAGTGTATACCCTGATCAGATGCTGCAGAATGCAGCATCTGATCTGGGTATGCACTCTTTGCTCATGACTGTCTGTTTGATTGCTTAGGGTACAATATGATAATGTTGCGTTTATATCTTAGGTGTGGTAGAACAGCTAGAATAGGACATGTAGGTAGTGCGCTAGTGTTTCTTCATCCACATGAAGACAGCTTTGTAAAGTTTATCGAAATCAACCAGAAAGTACCATTATATGAAATGGAGAAGACTGTTATTGAAAATGATTACCTGCCTGAAGTTCAGACTATGGCAATAAATGATAGAGCTGTGTTTGAAAGAGGGATGAGAGCTTTTGTCAGTTTTATACAGTCATATGCCAAACATGAGTGCTATAGTATATTCAGAATGAAGGACCTAGACTTTGGGAAGTTGGCAACAGGATTTGGACTGTTGAAAATTCCAAAAATGCCAGAGACTAAAGGGAAAGTTATCACCAATTTTGTTACTGTGCCAGTTGATACAGAGGAGATAAAATACTTGTGAGTGTTTGTCATTTATTTCTTTAGTTTTCAAGCCCCAAGCCCCAGTGAGAGAAGGTGTACATTATGACATTTTCACTGAGTAAAGACCCAGATCTGTCTGTGCATTTCACACAATCTCATCAAGGCTTGCTTTCTTCACCACCACATTCTGCAGTATCCAGTAGCATTGCCATTACGAAAACACGCCTATTCAAATATATAGAAACTTTCACCACCAAAAAATTGAAAATTTTCAGATAAAAAACTCTGATATTTTTCATACTTTTGCTCAAAACATAGATTGTGGTACTCGTTAGAACTGCCTCAGCGAGGCGGTTCTAACGAGTACCCACAATCTATGTTTTGAGCAAATATAAGAAAAATAATGTATACCCCTGTAAACCCCAGTTTTACTATATAAAAGTGGGGTTTAAGGGGGTCAAAAATATATAGGCATGTTTTCATGTTGATAGCCCCACTTTAGAGCAGGTATCCAGATAATACAATTCATAGCACTAGATAAAGGGGTATCCACATAATACTTTTCTTATTTCTCCACAAAAAACATATGTTGTGGGTACTCATTAGAAGCACTGCAGGGAGGTGCTTCTAATGAGTACCCACAACATGTTTTTGTGGAGAAATAAGTAAAATATCAATACTTTTTGATTGAAAAAAAAACACAAAAAACCACCTTAAATAGAGCTATGAATACCTTTCTTATTTCTACATAAAACGTTACGAGTACCCACAACATATGTTTTTGTGGGCCAGCCTTGGTGGCTGAGTTGGATGTTTGTCCGACTGGTGATCAGGAGGTTGCGGGTTCAACCCCCACTGGGTTGGCAACATTCTTTCGTGGAGATTGATCATGAAATAGTTTCTACGATCATTCTCTCACTTCCATTGATTCAAGAAAGGCAGTTGTCAGTTTCTGGCAAAAGAATGTGCACAATACTGGTTAACCACTTAGAGGACTAAACCTGCCCAGTAAAAATGTGGTTAGGTAAACTGACCACACTCAACATGATCCCTTCGGGTTTGTTGGCACGTAAAACCTCAACACAAACAAAAATATGTTTTTGTGGAGAAAAAAGAAAAATATCAATACTTTTTGATTGAAAAAAGCACCTTAACTAGAGCTGTGAATATTTTCTTATTTCTGCATTAAACACAAGTTATGGGTACTTATTAAAAGTGCCTCGGTGAGGCTCTTCCAGATCATCAGCACAATCAGCATTCATGACCATGGCCTTGAGGTCGAGGTCACAGACTTAGAATTTAAATGTTAAAGTTTTCGTTAAAGTTTTTAAGACTTCATTAAATCCTAACCTTATCACAGATTTGACTCATCTTTTGTATGATGATACATATTGGTCCAAATTTTTACGCAGTACCTATCCCCACCACCCAAGGTCATGTCAGGGTCAAGGTCACAGACTTAGAATTGTGATGTTAAAATTTTACGCCAAAGTTTTTTAGGATCTCAATACTTCTAAACTACACGATGGATTTAGTTCCTATTTGGTTTAAAGACAGATACTGCCCTCCCCCTGCCCCCCCCCCCCCCCCCCACACACACACACACACACACACACACACATACATACACAGGTCATGTCAAAATCAAGGTCACAGACTTACGATTTTCCTGAAACAAAATGTGCAATATCAGGCGAGCTATCCTGTCTGGCGACAGGTCTTGTTAACAGTCCTTCTTTATGGCTCAAACATGTGCACCCTGGTTTCATCACCTGTTAGCAAGTTAGAAATAACCCGACTATACAGCCTTCGTATGTTTTCAAAAGTTCCCGGGCACATTTAAGGCGTTGTGTCTTTTGCTCCTCAGTTAGCAAATGAGGTACCCACCTAGTGCAAACCTTTCTCAGGTCCAAACGCTTTTTCAGAATTGTTTGCACGCTGCCTTCTGATATGCCAGTACAACTAGCTATATCTTTGACAGACAGTCGCACATCCTGTTTGACCACAGTCTTTACAGCAGCGATGTTAGCTTTGGTAACAGAGGTTTTAGGCCATCCAGGATGGGTATCATCTTCAACAGAAAGTTTCCCAGCCTTAAAAGCTTTATAACCCACCTAAAAACTGTGCACATTGAAATGGTCTGAGGTCCATATATACCATTCAATTCATTAAATATCTGCTTTGAATCTATATTAAGTCTAATGCGGCAATTAATATAGCTACGAATTTCACTCTTCTGGTCCATATTCCAATGTAAGTTGTAACAAGTAAATTGGTCAGTGTATATGACTGCATCTATTTCAATTTGAAATAACTCCGTCATTTGGAAAGCAATTTGCACGAAATAAGGGGGTATCATTAGCTATTCAACACACCATTCAAATGCAGTGAAGCATTTTAAAATATACCTGGGATAACACCAAGGAAGCCTATTAGTGACAGAACATTTTGCAAGACCCTCGTATTCTAAGTGTATGCTTAAAAAGGATCAGCAAAGGACTTCTCAAATAATGCTTATGCGATGTTTTTTATGTCTTTTTTTTTTCTGATTTTCCTTTATAAAGAAGGAGACAAAAAGTACACTGGCTGTATTCTGATGACTACGGTATTGCTTGCGTGACTTAGTTCGAATACAGTATTATAAAGTAGACTGGAGATACCCAGGAAAGGCTACAATCACAGAACACAGCCTTCCTGGGCGCAGTTGTTCAAAGAGATTGTTAGCTTAACGAGCTCATTGGTGGTCAAAATGTTAACTGTTCTAGTAAGTACAATATCTAATTCACAGGTATTTTGCTGAACAAATATGAGTAGCTTTTGCAAATGCAAAAGCTACTCACATTTTTTTCAGCAAAAATATTAGCGTATATGCCATATTGAATGATCAAAATTTAAGGATACATTAACTAACAACATTATTTTGAATAACTGAGCCCAGAAGTACCAAAAGACAAGAGGAAATGATTGTTTTTTAGATACAGACAACAAATAAAGGATAAAGGCTTGCCATCTATAAAGACCATGATCAGATGGCCAGAATGTGCCTGCATATGTGATAGGGGCTCCTTACTCATGTTTTAGCGTACGTGCTGTGTGGGCTTTATTTTATCCCAGCCACATTTTCCTGCTGGATGTCTGTCTGGTCATCCAACCCACTGTTGTACATTTTTATGTCCCTCCCATCCCTTTTGGGTTGGGAGACATACTGTTTTCCCCCTGGTGTCTGTCTGTCTGTCTGTCAGTCTGTCTGTCTGTCTGTCTGTCTGTCACACTCAGGTCTGCTCTATAACTTGAAAACAGTTCAAGCTATCTTCACGAAACTTCATATAAATGTCAATCAACATTGACAACATGCAGAGCGCAAGAACCATAACTCTTGCATTTACACTTTTTGAGTTATTTCCCTTGGACTCTGTTACAAAATTGTGTCCGCTCTATAACTTGAAAACTGTTCAAGCTATCTTTGAGAAACTTTATATAAATATCAGTCAACATTAGACGAGGTGCAATGCACAAGAACCATAACTCTTGCATTAATATACTTAATATACAAAATCGTGTCTGCTCTATAACCTGAAAACTGTTCAAGGTATCTTCATGAAACTTCATATAAATATCAATCAATATACGACGACGTGCAGAGTGCAAGAACCATAACTCTTGCATTTACACTTTTTGAGTTATTTCCCTTGGACTCTGTTACAAAATTGTGTCCGCTCTATTAACTTGAAAACTGTTCAAGCTATCTTTGAGAAACTTTATATAAATATCAGTCAACATTAGACGAGGTGCAATGCACAAGAACCATAACTCTTGCATTAATATACTTAATATACAAAATCGTGTCTGCTCTATAACCTGAAAACTGTTCAAGGTATCTTCATGAAACTTCATATAAATATCAATCAATATACGACGACGTGCAGAGTGCAAGAACCATAACTCTTGCATTTATACTTTCTGAGTTATTTCCCTTGGACTCTTGTCACAAAATTGTGTCTGCTCTATAACTTGAAAACTGTTCAAGCCATCTTCACAAAACTTCATATAATTATCAGTCAACATTAGACAACATGCAGAGCACAAGAACCATAACTCTTACATTTATATGCTTCGAGTTATTTTCCTTGGAACTTTGTCCATCACAAAATCGTGTCCACTCTGTAACTTGAAACCTATTCAAGATATCTTCAAGAAACTTCATGTAAATATCAATCAACATTAGACAACATGCAGAGCACAAGAACCATAGCTCGTGCATTTATACTTTTTTAATTATTTCCCTTGGAACTTTGTCTGTCATAAAAACGTGTCCACTCTAGCTATGACTTGAAAACCATTCAAGATATCTTCATGAAACTTTATATGAATATCAATCAACATTAGAGGACGTGCAAAGCGCAAGAACCATAACTCATGCATTTATACTTTTTGAGTTATTTCTCTTGGAATCTCATTAGTTAATATAAATGTTGGCTGAATGTACAATACAATATGACAGCAAAAAGGCGGGAGACATCTATGTTTTTATAGAAAAGCAAACTCTAGTTCTGTCAGTACATGTATGTAATAATTACAGATAAATTTCATGGATTTAATTGAAACTTTACTTGTGGCTAGATGTTGGCATGGTCTGATCTGAAATTGCTAGAGGGCAAGGTGCATGTTTCTTACTGTGTTAGACACTTTCATTAATGATAAAAAAACAACTTTACTTGCACATAGGTGTTGAGAAGATGTAGTTTGAGATTGTTAATGTGCAAACTTTGACAGTTTATGACAGACTTGGAATTTCTTGTGTGCAAAATTTGACCATGTATTACACATTAGGTAAGAATTCACCTATTGATTCAAGAGATATAGATAGCAGACAAGATGCTATGTGTGTGGACACTATATCTCTGTAAGAGATGACAACCATATTTTGTGTATACCCATTAGCAGAGCCTTGTTGAGTTGCTTCTAAATAAGTGCCCACAACATATGTTTTCATAGAGAAAGAAGGAAAATGTCAATACTTTTCAGACCAAAAAAGCACCTTATCCATAGCTATGCAAAAAAGATGTCCTGATCAGGCTGCAGATATGCAAGCAGAGTAGGACATTTGGTGTTCACATTTAAGCTTCTGTCACCATGCAAAATGTTACAACCATACAATATATTTTGTGCCAAATGTGCATTTCTCCATTATTTTTCATTTGATGCAAAATGTTATAATTTTAGAACATTTGGCGTTGTTGTAACATTTTGTGTGATGACAAGGCTCTTCAAATGATAAATAATCTTATGACATATGGAACCTTTTGTAAAATCAGACTGACTGCACACTTGCACAGTCTCATAAGAGTCTACTGTGATAGCTTTAAAACTACTTAGTGGAATGGCAAACAGTACAGAGGCAGATCAGACAGCAGTCTGATCTAGGTCTGCATTATTTGCGTATGCAATTTTATTAGAAATTTTGGTGTACAGAAATTTAGGACATTTACCATAGACCTTAAAACAGTCTTTTAGTAAAAAGCATGGACCCTGATCAGACTGCCCAGATGCACAGACTGATATGGTCTGTGCTGGTTACATATTTTTTTAAGTTATTTTCTATTTTGAAAGGCTTATTTACTGTATACCGTATTTACCCTAAGAATTCGGACACCTCAGCTCCTTACCATATATGTTCTAAAATTTGAACCAGTACAATTCACTACCCGATGTTGTGTCTAAAAATTGCTGGATGAGTAGCAAACAGTGTAGACCCAGATGAGATGCCGCGTTCTGCGGCGTCTCATCTGGGTCTAAACTGTTTGCTCAGGCCTGTCTGTCCGAATACATATGGTAAATACGGTAGATTGGTTATCTTTTTGTGTGGTCTGTAAGGTCTTGACTATGTTTTAGGGATAAAGGCAAAGAAAAAAAAAGACAGGAGCAGCTGAAAGATGGTTCAGTAAAGAAAGTTAAATATTTAAAGAGACCACCAAAATCTGAAGCATGGTCACAGAAGAAAGAAAGAAAAGAAAAGAGGAATAAAAGAAGGGAAGTAAAGCATAAGAAACGGAAAATAGAAATGACAGATGATGATATGAAAGAATTAGAAGAGGATTTTAGAATGGTGAAGAAATTAAAGAAGAATAAGGTAAAATTGAACATAGTGGACAGCACATTTTCTCCTGAAAATTTGGTCTTAACCCTTGTCATGCTAAATAAATTAAGATGCCATGCCCACTTCTAATTTCCAGCCAATTAAATTACTTGATCTGGGTGTTTTTGTTAGACATTCACATATTTAATGACAAACAGTGCAGATCCAGATCAGTTGGCTTCTGCAGAAGCCAACTGATCTGGACCAACACTGTTTGCGAAGACAGGGCATGTCGTGTTCAGCAAGAGAAGGGTTAACCTTTATAACTGGCTCACACAATTTAAGTAATATAATTTGAGTAAAAATGGTCTCCAGTAGTGGTTTCTGCTGATTATTTCAGGACCATTTCTCTGTTGCAGTTCTTATTCATGATCTTATTTGTTTTCATTTCTTGGAAATACATTCTTTTGTTTGTTTGATATGCATCGATATCAAGTTAGCATACAAGGCAGTGCCTTAATTTTATTATTGTGTGAAGAGCATGCTCTGACAAAAGCAGTTCGGTGTGCAGACACACTACTATAGACTAACTCTGACCAGTGATGTGTGTGACCAAAACTATGATTGTCCAACAAACGTTTGGGTGGTTCAGTGCTTATACTGAAAAACAATAAGCGTTCCGTGATTTGGCAGAGGCTATTGACACGGCGGCCATGCTGATAATAGCAATAAAACAGCCAATAACGCCAAGTATTCCAATTGCAAGGGGTTGAATCACAAGACATGACATCAGCCTACAAAATTTGCGATTGCCCCACTTCGAATTTTATTTCTGTCCATTCTCCGTCTGTTTACAAGCTAAGCATGATTTGTTTAGTGCATAAGGTACACTTTGATGTAGCTGTTTAGATAACTCATAGGCTTAACGCTCTTTTTATGTGATAATCTGTAAAAACTTCGACACATTAATGTATTTGTTCGACCAGTTCGTAAACTGTTGTTATTTTCAATGTTTTTTTTTTTTTCTTTTTTCCTGCTTTTCATAATATGTAGACTCGCAAAAAAAAGAAAAACAAGACCAAAAAGAAACAAAGACAAAATGCACAAACAGTCAAAAATCTTTAGAAAAAATCCTGAAGCAGTAAAATGGATTTCAGTTAAGCGCATGAAAGTGTATTGTTGTACCTGCCATCGGCATTCGCTAGTTTTTGGTATTCGGAAAGCATGGCCCTTGCCTGTCGGGGCCTGCGAAATAGATGGGCTCCCTAAAGCTTCCATGGCAGAGCTGCTAGTAACTAGGCAGGACCCGAATTCATGTGATCGGGTTGGTAAATGTCCCACAAATTTGGAGGCAATGTCTCTAAACTGCTGAAATATTGTTGACTTGGACGTTATTATCACAATTCATGCAGTGGATTCAGAAGTCAAGCATGGTCTGAAATCAAATTCAGTTAGATCTGGCCAACCCACCTATGAAGCATGTGATGATCACTTAGACGCATGGATATAGGTAGCACATATTAATGTTAGTTATTGAATGGACATGTTTTTGTTACCAATTAATGATGATGACTTATTAATGATTTGCTTGCTGGCAAAAAGATTCAGCAGATGACATTTGAAATATTTTTCTTATTTTTCCTGGAAAATAGGCTTTAACATTCATGCAAATTATCTCCTTAGAAGAAAATTTGCATGAAATGTCAAAGCCTATTTTATGGGAAAAATAAGAAAAAATATGATCAATTTGTCATCTGTTGAATTAGCCCAGAGAGTGGTAAAGATTAAGATGATGCTATGCATATTAATCCCTGGGTAGCTCTGCCAAGATAATTACACAGTCTAGGCAGAAAAATACAGTTAGATTATGTGCCAACATTCACAGAAATCTGGTAATCTTTTTCAGTTCTTATAGTCTGATGTTTTCAGTGGTAGCTCCCTCATAATGCAAATGTTGGGTAATGCACTAATGGGATGGTTGGTAACTGGCTTGTTTATTTAATGTTGTGAAACCCATACATTATTTAACCAACATATTTGGACAGTCATGCCCAGGGAAAAAATGTAGATGTAGATATACAGATCAGATGCTGTCGACTTTGGTTTCTGATCAGGGTCCAGATGATTTGTTAAGGACAGTCATGCCTGGGAAAAAAAAGTGTAGGTACCAATCAGATGCTGCAAAATTTGATGTCTGATTGGGATCCGCCTTACTTGCTAGTGCTATTCAGCTAGTGCTTTTTAGATAACTTGGTGGTCAAATAGAACTGTTCATGGTATTATGTCACTGTGAAGTTCATTACCTCATTTTACCAATGTAGGGAAGAGCAGTAACAACTGTAGGAATAGGTGGCTTAATTGTGGGTTAAGTGGATTATCTCCCTGAACTTAACTAGGCAAGGAAAATGGTTTTACTAAAAAAATGCAACTGCAATGCTTCCATTTGAAAAGTTGGTTGTTTTCCTTGTAAATTTCAAGGGAGAGTAATCATTATGTCCATCATTGACATCTTTCTAAAAATGTTGACTTCCCTTTCCTACAGTTTTTAAGGTTGTTAATGAAGTGAAATTTATTTGATTTGCTGTGTAATTACATGTAACTCATACTTCATAATGTCTGAATCATGATCTGTAAAAGATATACTGCTGGCCAATTATTTCTCTTGATATGCATCGATATCAAGTTAGCATGTTACAAGGCAGTGCATTAATTTTATTTTTGTGTGAAGAGCATGCTATGACAATTTTTATACCCCAGCAACCTTTGTTTATGGGGGTATACTGTTGTCATTTTGTTCATTAATCAATTCGTATGTTTATCCATCCATCCTTTACATTTTGGTCCTTACTAGGGTATCTAATAAAAACTGCTTATTGATACTTCTTGTGTTTTTTTTTTGTTTTTTTTTTGTTTTTTTTGTGTTTTTTTTTTTTTTTTTTTTATTTCAGATCTCATCTGATGAATTTGACAAGGAATTCATATCTGAGAATGACCAAATTGAAGATACACACTAGAAGCACAGTTTTTATTTTCTTATGAAGTTGTTTTGTTTTATAAAATTAAGCCTTGCTACAAATAAGTGTTCTTTGTTTTCTTTTTCAAAGCTTCAGAGAAGTAAAATTGTGGATTTTCTTATAAAGGTGGCTAAATACACTTGCTTTTATAGAAGGGAGGTAACACTGACTTTTTGTTTGCTTTATTGTACATCAAACCCATTATGAAAAGAGGTCTACTATAACAGGGAAGAATTTGCTTCCCTTGGGTGCAGATATCTGCACCCAAGGGAAGCAAATTCTTCCCTGTTACAGTAGACCCCTTTTCAGAAGGGTAAAACAATTTTGAAAGAGTTACTGCCCCTGAAAGTGTATCAGTTTCCTTTAAATTGAAATTCACTCTTCATGATGAATATGTCTCAATCAAATGAAATTATAGATCAGAAAACTTCCAGCTTGATGACAGTTCAATTGAAAAAAAATCCAACCAGTGAAGTAAGATACACAGATATGGAATGTTTAGAAAATTGAGTCTGAAATTAGACTGTAAATTCCCAGCTAAAATATTAAATAAACAAATAAACATAATCAATATACAAACAATAGCTGTGTTGAATATTTCACACTCTTTGAAACAAAAAAAAAGGAAAAGAAAAAAGAAATTGAATTACAGATTTTAGTTTGATAGACTATGTTATTACAGTCACACGTGACCGGCTTTTTACAAAGACAGTGCCAATGTCAAGAATGTATGTTTTCCTTTAATTGAGACAGTTGAAGTGAAATTTCTGTATTTTCATGGTGGAATTACAAGTCATATGAATATTTTCCTGTCTTAGTCCTGGGTTTATATGGTTTATGTTTTAATACTTAAAGGAGACTGGAAACACATTCAAGGTAGACAATTCTGTCAGATTGTGTTTATTTTCCTTCTTCTGAAAAGAGGTCTAGTCTAAAACGAATTTCATTCATTTTAGAGTATACTCCTTTTCAGAAGTGAAGAAGTTGGTGTTCAGAAAAGCAAACAGGGCCCAGTTGTTCAAAGCGTCGTTAGCTACGAGCTTGTTAGTGGTCAAAATGTTAACTGTTCTAGTAAATACAGTATCTAATTTACAGGTATTTTTACTGAACAAATGTGAGTAGCTTGCAAAAGCTACTCACATTTTTTTCAGCAAAAATATTAGCATATATGCCATATTTAATGATCAAAAGTTTAATGATATGTTAACTAATGATATGGTTAGTTTTGAACAACTAGGCCCAGAGAGTCACTAGAGTTGTAAATAATGGCATGAAATCCAGTATATCCAATTCCTGTCATATCCTATGAACAGTGCATTTATTTAATGACAATGATGAGATGACAACACAATGAAGGCACTCTGCAAAGGAACGCTGCATGTTTAAGGCAAATGCGGACAGTGAATGCCAAGATCAGGCCCTGAGGTTATAAAACTTTTTTTTCATGCTCACCTAGGCTGAGTATGAATTTTGTTCTGTTGATAAATCTCAAATTACTAACAACTGCAAATTCTCTCTTGCTAAACATAGCTGAGCATGACATTTTCTCTGCTAATAAATATGAAAATGCCAACCTTAATTGGCATTTTTATTTTAGTTGGCATTTTCATATTTATTAGCAGAGAAAATTTCATGCTCAGCTGAGTTGAGCATGAAAAAAGTTTTATAATCACGGGGCCAGGCTGTGCATCCTTGGAGACTGCTCAGGGTCTGTGCTCTGCTTCCAGAATTGCTGGATACTGTAGGATGTGTCAGTTGATAGACCCTGATGAGACTGACTGGGCTTCGTTGCACAGTTGGTAGTGCATCTTACTGCAGATCCAGGGGTCGCAGGTTTGAATCCCAGCTCAGCCTCATAACTTCCATAGAGATTGATCACAAAATAACTTCTACGATCATTCTCCACTTCTGCTAATTCTAGAAGGGCAGTTGTCAGTTACTGGTGAAACTATGTGCACAAATACATAGCTACAGATAAGAGGGGGTATCCACATAATATTTTTCTTATTTCTCCACAAAGACATATGTTGTGGGTACTCATTAGAAGAGCCTCGGCAAGGCGCTTCTAATGTGTACCCACAATAAGTGTTTTAGTGGAGAAATAAGAAAAATATCAGCATTTTTCGGATGAAAAAAGCACCTTATCTGTTGCTATGCAAATACTGATTAAGCGCTTAGAGGACTAAGCCTTCCCAGGAAAAGTGAGTAGGTTTACAGACCAGCTCAACATGACAGTAACAGTGTTTACTGAGGCATAAAACCCAACTATTGAGACTGTGCTTATGTGCCAGATAGACTAAATCTGCATTTCACATGATTGAGGATACTGCATGAGGACACTTTTTAATTTAATGTTAACAAACAAATCTGGAAATATTGCTATCATTTTCTTTAAAGGAAGACAACTTTTGCAGACAGGAATTGTCTTCTGTGGTATTTAGATCCTTTCACCATGGGTATACAAACTGATAGACACTTGTGCAATGAGGCAGCAATAAACCTCCTCTGCAACCAGCTCATCTTGTATTGTTAATTTTATAACTTGCCACATGATAGAGGCATGGTATTATGGTTTCACGGTCATCCGTGTGTCTGTCCATCTGTCGTATGTCTGTCCATATGTCATATTTCCATCCGTGTTCATTGACAGTTATGAGTAAATATCAACGGATTTTCACCAAAGTTGCTACGTGCATTGATATTGTAGAGATGTTGTTTGGGATTGCTAGTAGACGAATTTCATCAATTTTCCTCTATAATGTCGAAACATTTGTCTGTCCTAAAATGGTCCGTCTATCCCTATTTTCTTTTCTGGATGATAACTTGTAAATAGTTACACCAAACTTTGTATGTGCATTAATATTGTGGAGATCTGGGTTGGGATTGCTAATGAAAAAAATTTCAGCAATTTTTGACACAGTTATCTGCCCACCACAATTCTTTTAGAAAAGTTTCTGCTACAATTTAGCATGACACATAAGGGCTAACCGAAGGTGTTATTTGGAGAAGATGTATGTTAAAATTAAAGATGTAAGCATTTACATTTTGTATATCATCAACAAATTGGATATAGAACACAGAACAGTGTGGAAAGGATATAGGAGTCTTAATAGACAAATTTCTATGTTCCAGTGAACATGTTTAGGTGGTAGAGTGGTGGTAAGTGTCTCCTTTACTTGCAGCACTGTAGTACTGTTTTTGTTTTTGCACTGTCATTCACAACTGTTAGAGCCTTGATATTTGGTATACTGATTGGGACTGAGGAGGAGATCACCTGATTTAATTTTCAACCAATTATATGAAATGTTGGAGGTATGGCCTTTTGCAATTTTTTGCCATTTAATGTTGTTGCTATATTGTGCATAGCATAAGTTTAGAATCATGTATGCCAATGTTTTGAAATTTCATATATGGATTCATCATGAAAAAATAGGTGATCCATATTTTTTCTTATCCGAATTGTCTCCCGTTTAGAATTATTTCCCTTTTAATAAAATAACATTGAAATCTCGTTAGCAAGATATCTCAAAAAGTATTTGAGCTAGAGCCTTGGTATTTGGTATACTGATTGGAACTGAGGAGGAGATCACCTGATTAAATTTTCAACCAATTAAATTAAATGTTGTTGGAGTTATAGCCCTTTGCAATTTTTGGCCATTTAATGGTGTTGCTTTATTGTGCATAGCATAAGTTTAGAAAATGAAAAAAATAGGTGACCCGTATTTTTTTTCTTACCTGAATTTACCCTATTTTAGAATTATTTCCCTTTTAATAAAATACCATTGAAATATCGTTAGCAAGATGTCATAAAAAGTTTTTGAGCTAAGGCCTTGATATTTGGTAAGCTGATTGGAACTGAGGGGGAGATCACCTGATTAAATTTTCAACCAGTTAAATGAACTGTTGTTGGAGTTATGCTCCTTTGCAATTTCTGGCCATTTAATGTTGTTGCTTTATTGTGTGTAGCATAGGTTTAGAACCATGTAATGTTTTGAAATTTCGTATATCGATTCCTCATGAAAATATCGGTGACCATATATTTTTTTCTTATCCGAATTATCTCCCATTTTAGAATTATTTCCTTTTAATAAAATAATATTTGAATCTCATTAGGGGATGGTTGGGTGTGGCAAAGGTGTCATGTATCTTATGTCACCAGGGCCTCCAGCTGATATTAGCTTACAGTTGGGCAAGGCTTGCTATCCTTGTAGCAGGTAAGGGTAGAGAGGAATGTTTTTATTTCTTCTGTTGCTTCCCTTTCATTCCTATTCCTCTTTCATCTCCTCTGCAATCTTTTCTATCTTTTTTCTCCCTTCTCTGGGAGATGACACAAAATGACCCACAAGGGTTGACGTGTCGTAAAACTCCAACACAATAAAAAAAATCTCATTTGCAAGACAAATAGAAAAGTATTTGAGCTAGAGCCTTGATATTTGGTATTCTGATTGGGACTGAGGAGGACATCGCCTGATTAATTTTTCAATCAATTTCATGAAATTTTTATTTGAATTATGGCCCTTTGAAATTTCTGGCCATTTAATGCTGTTGCTTTCTTGTGTAACTCATAACTCAAGAACCATGTATGCTAATGTTTTAAAATTTCATATGTGAATTTCTCATGAACAAATAGTAGAGAAGGGAGGGGACTATTGCTTCTGGGCATGAGTAATGTCCCTATGAAAGTTTGGGCATTTTCCCTTGTCAGCAAGATATCACAAATACTGTTGGAGCTAGAGCCTCATAACTTGGTGAACAGATTAGTAGTGATAAGAAGATGACCTGCTTAACTTTTGAATAAATTCTGAAAAATATTTTAGGAGTTATGGCCCTTTGCAGATTGGGCCATTTTTATCTTCTATTACCTTTAGAGGCAAGCATATAGTTGGGGGCATAGTGTTTTACAAACACAATTTTTAGTTATAGTTGTTTTCAAATCCTTTTGAGGAGATGTGATAAGAATGCACTCTGACAAATTCAAAATATATCGTACTATGTTTCCCAAAGTGATAAACATGTTAGTTGGAAAAAAGCAAACACAGGTCATAATCGCATCGGGCATTTTACTTTTCTTGATATTTGTTAATATTTTGAAGGACAAGAGCTTCGTTTTCTTCTTTAATTATTTCCATTTCCTGTGCCTTTTGAGTGATGTGCTTCGTGATTATGGCCCTTTCTCGTGTATCTCCACGTGTTTTGTTATCAGGGGTAAGTGATCTAGAGCCACGCTGCCAATACAGGTGAGCCACTTTTTATAAGCACGCGGCAACGCGAAAGTTCATCTACGCCTCTTTCAATTAGCAATAAGGTGACTAAAAAAACCCATAAAAAATGGAGTGAGAACGTTTTAACATAAACAAATGAAGGCAATGATCAGGAAGCGATACAATTACCTAATACCTTCCGTTCCAAGACACCAAGCGAAAGAAGGACGCACTTAAAGCAACGGCACCACAATCAAAACACTACAAGCAGAAAGCCAAAAGGACAGTTTCTTTCCCCAAAACTGACCAAACGGCAGTCCAAAATCAAATCAAATCACCAGGACAGACATGCAAAGACGTACTATGACAGAAATAGTAAACCACAGCAGAAGCACTTGGAATGGTCAGTAAAGTATTATTACTTTGGTAGGGAGGGGAGGGGAGGGGGGCGCGAGGAGGCGAGGGGCTTAAATCGATTTTACGTGCGAATTTACGTTGCCACAACCCTCGCCCTTGGTTCTGCCGAAGTGAACGGTTCCTTACTCATCATCTCATCGACAGCAGTAAGAAATAACTGAAATGCAGAAGCTAAAAAAAAAAAAAAAACAACAACAAAAAAAAAACAAAAACAAAAAAAAACCCCAAAAAACAGTTGGACTTCAGTGGGCCCGACCAGAGCCAACCTATGTTTGTCCTGATTCATGGAAATCAATGAAACTATTCTCCAAACTCACAGCCCGTTCACCATTTTCTAATATATATTTATTAATTTATTTATTTATTTTAGATCTCAACCAATTAGATCCGACAGGCGCCTGTGCCGAATCTGCCGGCAATTCCTTTGATATATGTGCACATCCAGTAAATGAAGCAACGCATTTATCAAATTATTCCTGAAACTCCAACATTCTGCGTTAACCTGTTGATTTATTTTAGGTCTCTACCGGAAACCCTTATTTGTCATGTGACTGACTTGTTCATCTGGACACCACATGTTTGAGTCTGAATAAAATTGATCGAAGACGAGGGGAATAACAGGTGTTAGTCCAAAGGGCCGGATCAGAAAAAAAAAAAAACAGCAGTACAAGAAATAATGGGAAGTAATCGTGTGACTAATATAGGTTGTCTTAACCTCGGAATAATGCGTTTTAGCTCCCAAGTGACATTGCGACATCGTGTATTAATATGACTTGTTTGCTCTTATTCACACACAAAAGATAGGAATTTACAACCAAGTTAAATAAACCGAAAAGACAAATAACGAGAACAATATACGACATACCCTTCTGGGTGTCAGATCCCTCGGGGTCAGACTCTTGCGGGAGAGGCAGACTGATTATTCTACTTTGCTTGAAGAACTGCAACTAACCTTTAAATGCTTGGAAAATTGTTCAGCCATGTTTGTCAACATTGGCTGAAACATGCAAACCTTCTAGAAATAAGAACATCTTATTTAAATTCTTGTTATTGTTTATTGCCATCTGTTTTAGATTGTACTTAAATGATACCCCCTCCGACTATTACATTAGCGCTATGCTCCTGCTCGTGACTCCTTTTAGTCAATTAACGTTAGGTTTCGTGTTCCATCGGATTAAATCACACGGACACAAGTACGAAAAATATTATAACCATATTTCCTGGTAAGATGAAGGAACCTGCATGTAAACAGATATAGTAAAATAATTTTAAGAGTATTGAAGGACTTTTAGGGAAGGTAACTTTGTCAAAAGTCGCTTCTGAAAAATGTCTGCTTTAAAAGGATAGCATTTGATATAAACATAATGGAAGTTTTCGGATGCCTGTATGGATTTTGTGGAAGGTCCAGAGATGTCTGCTCCTGCCGGTCTTCCAGTGTTGTCCACTGCAGTTATCGCCAACATAGCCGTAGTTTCGCCAACGCATGCAAGTTCAACGGGCAGCAGTCCTATTAACGTACTCAATTTGACCTGATAGTGTATGGCGGGTTCCAAACTGGGGCTGTGTACTTCAGCTTAGGACGCACAAGATTTTTGTATCCAGCTTCCTTGGATACTCTAGGTGTCAGGGAAAGGTTCCGGCGGAGAAAACCAAGGATCTTTGTAACAGTAAACTCTTTTTTTATATATATATAATCTGTGAATTAAAACCACTCTATTTTCAATAGAAAATAGAGAAATTTTTAATTTATAGACTATTGTGTTTTTCCCTATAGAGAAATAATTTAAAATAATTAGTGTCACTATATATATATATATATATATATATATATATATATATATATATATATATATATATATATATATATATTTCCGCTTAGTGTTTCGCAACAACTTTTTATTTTTGATTTTAGCAAAATATGTTAAGCGACGAAGTTGTAATAGGTAATCTCCGCAAACTTCTTCAGAAGGTTCGAGCTTTAAATTTATTATATACGAGGGATGTTCGAAATGAATTGGTTATTTCTATCTGGAGACTTCAAATTTCAAGTTAGCCCAAAAGTACTCATTTCATGCCCTCGAAGTACTCCCGGTGGCTAGAAATGCAAAGTTTCAGCCGATGTATCCACTTCTTGAAGGCGTCACGGTACGCTGATTTGGGCACAGTAATAAGGTGCTGATGAATGGCAGATCCAAGTGCCTGTCGGGACTGGTATTTCCGCCCAGCAAGGAATGCTTTCAATTTCGGAAACAAAAAGAAATTACATGGGACAAGCTCTGGGGAATACGGGGGGTGAGGCAAAACAGTTACGTTTCTTTCTTCAAAAACGCCGTAACTATTGCGGAGGTATGAGCTGGGGCATTGTCATGTAGAAGACGGACATGTTTAAAACTAGTGGCAGGGCGTCGTTTCTGATAATACTTTTTCAGTTTCTTCAGTACTACGTCTTTGTAGTACTTTCCGGTGATGCTTTTGCCCTTTTTCACTTGCACTTTTATTGCGACTCCTTCACCAGAGAAGAAGATTGCATACAAAACCTTCCTCGTACTCAAAGAACGTTTGGCAATTATTGGGCGTTTGCTGTGTTTAGTGGCCCAGATCTTATTGCTAACCTTTCTGACGGCCTCAAAATAATGGACCCAGGTTTCATCACCTGTGACGACATTGGCAAACTGCTTTTAGTCATATTTTGGAAACATTTGAAGCAGCTTTTTGGGCACTTTAACCCGTTGCCTCTTTTGCTCGTCAGTCAACAGATGTGGCACCCATCTAGTAGAAATCTTTCTGACTTTCAAATGCTTCTTCAAAAAGAGGTGAACCGTTGATAGTGATATGCCTGTCTTTCGTGCAATATCACGAACTGTAAATCTGGCATCTCCTTCAATGATTTCCTTTATTTTGGAAACGATTTCTTTACGAGATGCAGATTTTGGCCTACCTGATTTCGGTGCATTTTTGATGGACTCTACACCAGACTCAAATTTCTTTTTCCACCGCCGACCTGTGTCATAAGACACACAAGAAGGTCCAAAAGCAGTAGAAACCTCAGTCATCAGCTTCTTCAAAGAACAACCAAGTTTTGAGCGATTTGATGTAAGCCCGTATTTCATCTTTTTTGTCGACGCTTCTACCAACCATTTTTACTGCAGTGGTCAGTGACTGCGTGTATTCAAATGGCAAATTTTATGTCTTACACTTAGTCTAACATGTACATTTATATACCATTGTGTAGATATTGAATAGCCCTATACAGGTATGTATTGGTTTTTATCGTGCCCCACGTGGATATCGAGCTAGAGGACAATAAGCAATTCATTTCGAACATCCCTCGTATTTTCCGCTAATTAGACGGGAGAAATCTTAATTAATCTTAAGATCCCGTCGATGTTCAAAGTCCGCATCTGTCATTCATGCAACTGTGATGTACAGAAAGCAGGTGAAAAGCGTGCTTGACACTGCTATCAATAGAGTCATCGTAACGTTTTATTAGAGGACCCCCTTTAACCCCACTTTTATATTGTAAAACTGGGGTTTACAGGGGTATACATTATTTTCTTATATCTGCTCACAAACATAGATTGTGGGTACTCGTTAGAGCCGCCTCGTCGAGGCGGTTCAAGCGAGTACCCACAATCTATGTTTTGAGCAGAAATATGAAAAATATCAGAATTTTTTATCTCAAATTTTTAATTATTTTGCTGGTAAAATTTTCAGTATATTTGAATAGGCATGTTTTCGTAATGTGTTTAAAACTTACCATGTAAATTCTTCCACTGATGAATCGTGTACTGCTGCGGCATTGGTCTTATTTTCGTTGTGGGGTCGGCCCGATACGAGTGATGACAGGTTGTTATGAACGTTTGCCGATATCTGACAGAACATGTCTTATCGTAAAACTTGTGTTGAAGACGAAGTAAATGTGCTCGGAGATGTCCTCGTACAATGAGCTGCGCTTAAAATATGAAATTTTATGCAAAAATGGTATAAGTATGCACAGAAGTCTCTGGTTGAACAATTTTGTTATATCAGTACCAAAGATGAAAAACTTATACCTGTATCTGCAAAATACTGTAATGACGTACTGACCGTAAGGCAGAATATATTATACAAGTGATACAGGGATTAATTGTTGCCAAAATCTGCATTTTAATGAAATACCCGTTTTAGCATTTTAAATAATTGTATATAAAACTTTCGTAGTATTTTACATAAATAACATTTATAAATACTAATGTTTATATGAAAACGGTTCTTAACCCATTGTAGTCGGCAGACCCGTAAAAGGGTACGTGGCAAACAGTGCAGACCCAGATCAGACGCCGCAGAACGCGCGTGTTCTGCGGCGTCTGATCAGGGTCTCCACTGTTTGCAAATAGTTAAGCCATTTTTCTCTAAGAATATGTAAATCTCATAGCCGGGTTTACCTAAAATTGAAATTGGACTCTTCCAATATACAGTGTGGGAGAGTCTATTCCGTATACAATGGGTTAATGACCACTCATAGCTCTGTATAGGACGTCTCTTTAAAATTTACTTTTTAATACCCTTATAAGATTCGCTGGGTGACTTGGAGTTTTACTATTAGGGAATGAAAGCACCTGTTCTCGTTGTGTGATGAGTAAATATTGAAATAAATAAAAATCAACGTTTTACAGATTCATGGACTAACACCAATAACAGGCTGTACACAAGCTTATCTACCCTAATAATTGCTTGATTGAACAAGTCTAACATTGCGAGGTAACACCTAATGGCGGGTCTTATTGTGATAGGTTTTTCATGACGAATCTTGCAAAATGCTTATCTAATGGGAGCAATTCTTGCGAAATGTAGGAAGCTAGGACGTTTTGAAGAAGTTTGTGGAGGTCGTGAACTGCTTCTCTAAAACCAAAGGTAAAAATGTAATTGCGAAAAATTGAGAGAAAAAAAAAATCAGAAATGATATCCGAGACATACTGACTCACAAGTGCTATCAATCGTCATGCATGGGTTTTATTTACCCTTTGTTACTTGTAGGCTACCGCGCAATCACGGTCTTGGAGGCTTGAACAGTTTTGTATGTTACGAGTGTATTACCCCGGCAGGCACATGAAAATATAACGTCGCCTCAACGTCGATGCAACGTCATGACGTTGCATCGACGTTGAGGCGACGTTATATTTACGTCATGTGCCCGCTGGGACTATTCATGAGCAGACTCAATAAGGCCAAGTCTGCTATTTTTTCCCTTTGATATGCTTTTTGATTCGAATTGATCCCATTTATAAACCAGTAAAATATCATTTGAATATACTGTATACCATATTATATTATTTTTATAGTCTCTCATAATTCTGTTAGAATAGTTTTGCATCATATTGTGTTTGCTTTTATAATGTTTTGTAATATTTCATGTGGAAGTGAGACTCACATAAATATATGTTATGTTATATTTGACTGATGGCAATACGTTGACGATGCCTTTTGCTTTATTTACTCATAACTCTTAAGGGCACTGAAAAATGCGATGTATGCAAAGCCTATTCCTCTGTTGCAGTTCTTCTTTGATTGTGCCTTTGTGGTTTCATATATGGCGTTTGTGTTGTCTTCATTTGTTTCTCATCTCTCCTTCTTTTTGGTGCCTTAGGAGGGTTGTGCTTCATGATTGTGACATTTCCTGGGTATCTTCACATATTGTTTAGCTCACCTGAGCTATGCTCAGGATGAGTTATAGCGATCACTTTTTGTACGTCGTCCGTCCGTCGTCCGTCCGTTAACATTTTCAAACGACTTCTCTTCTGAAGCCGCTGAGCCAAATTTACTCAAATGGAGGAACGAAAGATTGCTAAAATGGTCGTGGTCCGTTGACTAAGATGGCCGCCATGCCCATATATGGTAAAAGCTTTAAAAATCTTCTTCTTCAGAACCGAGGAAGGGCTGAATCTTTGCACAAATCATTTGGGATGGGGGTCTACCAAAGTTGTTAAAATGATGTCCTACATTGACGTTTTTACGGCGAGGTCGTTTGCTTCCCTATTCATTTGTATGGGCCCCATACATTTGTATGGGAAAGATGTTGAGAGTTTCAAACTTCTCCTCTGAAGCTTCTGGGCCAATTTTGCTCAAATTTCAAGTGGAGTCTCCTTGGGGCAGGGGAACGAAAGATTGTTAAAATAGTCGCGGTCCATTTACCAAGATGGCTGCCATACCCATATATGGTAAAAACCTTTAAAAATCTTCTTCTCCAGAACTAAATAAGCCCTGGGACCTAATCTTTGCACAAATCATTGGGGACGGGAGGTCTACCAAAATTGCTAAAATGATGACCCTACGTTGAAGTTTGACCTTATGGCAAGGTCAAATTTGCTTTCCCATGCATTTGTGTGCGCCTTATCAATTTATATGGGAAACATGTTGAGAATTCATATTTTGGACATCTCCTCTAAAAACTATGATCCAATTAAGTTGAAACTTGATGAGGAGCATCAGGGCGCCTTGTAGACACAAAAAAGCTAAAATTGATGAGCCGATCGAAAATCCAAGATGGCAGCCACAGCTGCCATCTTGAAAATCAGTTTTCGTCATCTTTTTCCAAACCTTTGGTCGATTTGAGCCGAAACTTGCTCTGTAGCAGCAGGACAACTTCTGGGTCGAAATGAGCTAAATCCATGTCGATCAGAAATCCAAGATGATCGCCATAGCCGCAAGGATAATTTCTGGATCGAAATGAGCTAAACTCGTGTCGATAAGAAATCCAATATGGTCGCCACAGCAGCCATATTGAAAATTTGTTTTGGACATCTTCTCGCAAACCACAAGGCGAATTAATTTGAAACTTACAATGTAGCAACAGGTTTAGTGTAGATGAAAAATAGCTAAAATCATGCCGATTGGAATTCCATAATGCCGCCATAGCCGCCATCGTGAAAATCAATTTTTGACCTCCAACAAAACCGTTAGGTAATTTGAGTCGAAACACACTGTAGCAACAGGATGACCTCTAGATCGAAAATAGCTACATTATAAAGAGAATGCCCCTTGGGAGCAATGAACACACATACAAAGACTAAAATAGCTGAAGTGTCTAAAATTTACAATATATGATTGAAGTAGCAAAAGCTTTAAGTTAAAATCAACATTTTATTCTGCGAGGTTTATCTTCCCTTGCTCCTATGCTGTATACATGTTTAAAACATGATATTGTTTAACACTTTCTCCTCAGAAATCATTTGGCCGATTTCCACCAAGTTTCATGCCGATTTTACTGTTGAAACGGGATTGAGAGTCTGTTCAAATGGTCACGCTCCATTGACTTTCATGCCCATATATAGTAAAATACGGAAATAATAATAATAATAACACGTTCTTCATCAAAACCAAGGACTGCTCAAATGATGATCCTTTCATTAGTTGCAATGACAGTATTGGAAAAATATTGCATAACATCTGCAAGTCTGCAGTGGCTATTTCATTCAGGTGAGCGAGCCGTGGGCCTTTTGTGTTTTAATGAACATATGCTGGTTACCTTGGCTGCTGTATTTTATTTTTCTCTGTCGGGATTCAATAACCCATGACTTTCCTTGAAGTTTAGATAGGTAAGTCTGTGTTTGAAATAAAGCGCATTCATAAATTTATTAACCTATTGTAGACTGAATAGACCTCCCCCTCACTATATATTGGTAGAGTCCTATTTCGGTTTTAGGTATGTCTGGCTATGTGATTTAGATATTCCTAGAGAAAAATGGCTTATTTTTTGCAAACAGTGGAGACTCTGATCTGCGGCGTCTGATCTGGGTGTGTACTGTTTGCCAATTATCATTTAAGTGGTCTCCAGACTACAACGGGTTCATGTACTACAATCAAGATGAATTGACGACGGCCAAAGACTAATGCTTTTATGTGATCTTAATGATAACATGATCAGTATTCTGATGTTTTGTTATTTTGAGTTTCTTATTATCCGAACCCCTGTTGAGTGTCTTATTATCCGAATCCCGCAGATCTACAAACGTACGACATGACCCTTGCTATAACTGACAGATGCGTTGTTCGTCTTGTCAGCAGATCATCTCATTTGATTCCAAACTGATTCCAGATAAAACATAATTTTAATAAAACAATAGATGCACAGCAGGCAAAATGCCCTTACTCACTAAATATTTGAACTATTTATAACTGCTGAGCTGACTACTGCTCATCAAATATTTATTTATATTTGTAATGATGTGTCATTTATTCTGTTTACATTTTGTTGAACTCTGATTTGGCCATAACCGCAATCAGGTCTTTTATTGAACAGTCAAGTCACCCGAAAGATGGACTACCGAGGAGTGCCCTTTAATCATCATGTCCGCCCTTTTGTGAAAATTACTATAACTTATTTAACTGCTTAGAATACTTTGATAATTTTTGACATGCAGATACATATTGACAAAACCTCACCAATGAAATTATCAAATGCCAGATTTCTTTATAAATAGGCTTGCTGAGGTATGTCCGTCCGTAATCAGTGTATGAAAATCGCTTTAATTTTAAACGTTTGGAATATTTTGATAATTTTTGGCATGCAGATACATATTGACAAGATCTAAATAATGGAGCTGTCAAATGCCAGATTTCTTTACAACTAGCTTCCCCGAGGCTTGTCCACCCGTAATCAGTTTGTGAAAATCGCTATAACTTTTCAACCTCTTGAAATATTTAGATAAGTTTTGACATGTAGATACATATTGACAAGATTTAACCAATGAAATTGTCAAATGCCAGATTTCTGTATAAATAGTTATAAATAGCCTCGTCGAGGCAAAAAAAAAAAAAAGTTAAAATTTGATAACCTTTATAACGCTCGAACCGAATTGTGAATATTTTGGTGGTATTTGACAAAATCATAGATACCGAAAAAGACATAACCAATGAAACTGTCGAATGCCAGATTTCTTTATAAATGGCCTCGCCGAGAAAAAGTGAAAATATGAAACTGCTCGGAATATTTTGATAAGTTTTGGCTTTGAACAACTTAGAAATTGGCAGGATCTAATCAGTGAACTTGTCAGATGCCCGTTTTCTTCGACATTAGTCTCGCTCAGGCACCAGGCAAAGATTGTGAAAATTGCCATACCACTTAAATCCCTAGAAATAATTTGACAATCTTTGGCATACTGATAGATACCTACAAGATGTAATCAAAGGAAACACAGGTCGAAATAAATACAACAGGTACCCCACCAACTGATCACAGGTAAACAAATACAACGGGTACCCCACCAATTGATGCTATTAAATGTTTTTCTTTCTTCAAAAAGTGAAAAGAAAGTACCAAGGTAGCTATGTACGAGGGATGTTCGAAATGAATTGCTTATTTCTATCTGGAGACTTCAAATTTCAAGTTAGCCCAAAAGTACTCATTTCATGCCCTCCAAGTACTCCCCGTGGATAGAAATGCAAAGTTTCAGCCGATGTATCCACTTCTTGAAGGCGTCACAGTACGCTGATTTGGGCACAGTAATAATGTACTGATGAATGGCAGATCCAAGTGCCTGTCGGGACTGGTATTTCCGCCCAGCAAGGAATGCTTTCAATTTCGGAAACAAAAAGAAATCACATGGGGCAAGGTCTGGGGAATACGGGGGGGGGGGGGGGGGGGGTGAGGCAAAACAGTTACTTTTTCTTTCTTCAAAAACGCCGTAACTATTGCGGAGGTATGAGCTGGGGCATTGTCATGTAGAAGACGGACATGTTTAAAACCAGTGGCAGGGCGTCGTTTCTGATAATACTTTTTCAGTTTCTTCAGTACTACGTCTTTGTAGTATTTTCCGGTGATACTTTTGCCCTTTTTCACTTGCACTTTTATTGCGACTCCTTCACCAGAGAAGAAGATTGCATACAAAACCTTCCTCGTACTCAAAGAACGTTTGGCAATTATTGGGCGTTTGCTGTGTTTAGTTGCCCAGCTCTTATTGCTAACCTTTCTGACGGGCTCAAAATAATGGACCCAGGTTTCATCACCTGTGACGACATTGGCAAACTGCTTTTTGTCATATTTTGGAAACATTTGAAGCAGCTTTTTGGCCACTTAAACCCGTTGCCTCTTTTGCTCGTCAGTCAACAGATGTGGCACCCATCTAGCAGAAATCTTTCTGACTTTCAAATGCTTCTTCAAAATAAGTTGAACCGTTGAAAGTGATATGCCTACCTTTTGTGCAATATCACGAACTGTAAATCTGGCATCTCCTTCAATGATTTCCTTTACTTTGGAAACGATTTCTTTACGAGATGCAGATTTTGGCCTACCTGATTTCGGTGCATTTTTGATGGACTCTACACCAGACTCAAATTTCTTTTTCCACCACCGAACTGTGTCATAAGACACACAAGAAGGTCCAAAAGCAGTAGAAATTTCAGTTATCAGCTTCTTCAAAGAACAACCAAGTTTTGAGCGAGCTTTGATGTAAGCCAGTATTTCATCTTTTTTTGTCGACGCTTCAACCAACCATTTTTACTGCAGTGGACAATGACTGCGTGTATTCAAATGGCAAATTTTATGTCTTACACTTAGTCTAACATGTACATTTATACACCATTGTGTAGATATTGAATAGCACTATACAGGTATATATTGGTTTTTATCGTGCCCCACGTGGATAGCGAGCTAGAGGACAATAAGCAATTCATTTCGAACATCCCTCGTATAGTATAACATTCAAAGAAGGCTAAGTAATCAAAAATAAACATACAAATTTTAGGATTTTTATTGAAAATAACAGTTGAAGTATACTCAGCTAAGAAAGAAAGCATCTCCCAAAACTCATGAGCCCAGGTGAGCAGGGAATGGGAAAACCTCAGTGTTATGCATATTTCTGGAAGCCTTGATCTCTTGGCTAGGCAACACTAAAGTTATCTTCCCTTTCCCTTCATTGGCTTCTAAATGATGCCACCTACCCTACCATGTCCAACTCACCCTTACATATCCTATACTACCCTACCAAACCAAACCTTACCATAACCTAAACCCGGTCCTTCCCCCCTCTACTTCACCCCTCCCTGCCCTGGACTATCCCTAACATACCAAACCCTACTCTACCCCATCTCAATCATACTCCACCCTAAGCTATCCCTGCCTCGACCCTCCTTTAGTTACTGCCATCCATTAGTTTGTTTTGGGTTGAAACCACTATGAGGGAAAATGGTATTGAGGACGACACAACTAAGGGAAAATAGAGGCGAAACGACGGGGTGGGGCATCGTGGGGGCGGGCGTGGGGATGGGGAACGACTGGGGGGTGTCTTTGCGGCGAAATGTATTGTTACTTTTGGAATCGAGACAGTTCACCGGCAAGACAATTCAATGACATATGTTAGATGACAGTTTGCGGACACTTTTGTTATATCTGATCATGTTCTTTCCTTTCGACTAGGATCGACCAACCGATGTACTTTCGTCCAACGTCCCGTATCAGGCCTTCATAAGCGCTCATGCCCTAACTGTCTCTTCATAATTGTGAACCCTCTTTCGTTATGCAATACGATAATAAACGATTAAAGTTTAGGATAACATGTCTTGTCTTCTTTGTATCGCATATACTAAATGGAGGAATGTTATCAAATTTGTATGGGTATATTAACATACATGTAACAGGACAAAATATTATGTTTTCATGAACTTCTGTTAAGTTCTGTTCTTAAGCAGTCCAATCACTGCCTTTTAGGAAGAGGGCACTAGTTCATCTGCTTTATGTTACAAGCTTCATCTAGTCCATATTTCTTTACTTTTATTCCTCTTGGCGCCTTGGGTTGGTTCCTTCTTTTGATTGTAGCACTCGCTGGATCTTTCGTTTGCCTTTTGAACTCATTTTCAAGGTCACAGGTGCACTGTCGATGGGGCATCCGTTTTTGTTTTCTGAAACTTTCTGGAAACTGAAAAACCTACATTCATTTACAACATCGTGCTGTTAGGATTACTTGTGTCTCTCCTTCACATTTAATGACATATCATCGATGGTTTGAATTTGTAATGAGTATAATGCTCCAGTCATTTGAAACCCCCACCCCTTCAGAGCAGGGGAATAGCGGGGATTTAAACTTTGCTGATAAACGGCCTGCACTGCAGGGATATATGGTAATATCCCTGCTAAAAGACCCTGCTGTCCCTACCCCCAAGTGGTTGAAAACAATAAAGAAATACAAATGAACTGAACTTTCCTAAACTTGATTCGTCATGAAATTTGGCTTTAAATTCGCGGCGATAACAATGCTATACCCCGGTAAAACCCGGCTCAAAGCCTCACTGTTTCTCCCGGCCATTTTAACGGGAAAATAAAACCCCGACATATATATGACACTGCCAGGACTCATCGGAGTTTAAATCACGGCACTTAAGCCCCGCTATGTCCCCGCTTCTGCGGGGCCGGAGTTTCAAATGACAAGTGCATAATCAATGCGTTTTTGCGGGTCGAGAATCTTAGCGGCAGTTGATTCCATCAAGAAAACACGCTTATATAATTTTGACCCCCTTAAACCTCACATTAAATAGTAAAACTGAGGTTTACAGGGGTATACATTATTGTTCTTATTTCTGCTCAAAAACACAGGGTACTCGTTAGAATCGCCTCGCAGAGGCGGTTCTAACGAGTACCCACAATCTATGTTTTGAGCAGGAATATGAAAAATATCAGAATTTTTATTTGATTTTTTTTCTTTTTTTGCTGGTAAAATTTTCAATATATTTGAATAGGCGTGTTTTCGTAATGTATTGTTGTTTACTAATGTAAACCTGCGATCGGCTGAATAAATGAGCCAGCGCACGACTAAACCTACAATAAGACTTGTGCGACCAGCGAAGACTCAGATCAGCGTACGCATCCGCGCAGTCTGATCTGAGTTTTCGCTGATCGCATATGCCTTCTGCAGTCTCCGGGCTATCCAAAGTGGGATAAACGAGAATCATTGCCATACAGGGTCGATGTACAGGCTGGTCTAAATCTTTGCTGGTCACGCAGGTCTAATTGTAGGTTTTGTCGTGTGCTAGCTCAAATTGAAACTGAAACTGAGGAGCCAGATAAGCGTATGCATCCATCGAATCGCATTGGGGTCTTCTCTACATTATGCAAATATGTCTTTCTAATGTAGCATGTTTCTCCATGATAAGTACTATGTAGAGGTCTATTATATGAGAGATTTTCAAACGAATTTTGTAGTTTTTAAACCAGCTTTTCGATTTGTTTGTTATTTAGCGCAACATTTTTATGTTGTGCGAGGCGCTTCTAATGTGTACCTCATATTTTCTTGAGGAGATTCGAGAAAAACTATCAGTGCATGTGATTTAACCGTTGAAGGTTGGAGACCCCGAAACGGGTAACTGGTAAACAGTGCAGACCCAGATCAGAACGCGATGTCTGATCAGGGTCTCCACCGTTTGCAAATAGTTCAACCATTTTCTTTAGGAATATCTATATCATATAGCCTGACGTACCTAAAATCGAAAATGGACTATTCCAATATATAATGTGGGAGAGTTTATTCAGTCTTTAATGGGTTAAAATTGATTTGCATATACAGAGCCACGAGTAAGACATATACATTTTGCATAGTTGTATTAACGTATTAATGGTTTTGTCGATATACGTGTATTCTGTACTGTTCCTTGTTCGCGCAAGCGGGCAACGAATGTTCTGGACGCACCCGTCTTTGAGTCTACCCACCATTGCTAACGGGGATATCAGCCAAAACTAAAAATAGAATCACCACGTGAACTTCCTCATAATTTTTGACCTGTTCAGATTCCCCTTTCTTTTACTGTATATAAAGTGGTGGAGAGTTGAGGGGCGGGCAATAGGGATTACTGATTTGAAATAAATGAAACATTTATGTGGTTGTGTTTGAAACCTCAGATATAATTTACAAAATGTTTTATCTGTCATTTACTCTCCTGAAAGGGGCGGAGCCTAGTTATGACCGAGAGATTCCGAATTTGAAAACTCACACTGCAGGAATGAAAAAGGTTATATCCGATCGGAGAATAAAGAAAGGTCCTATAAACAGGTATAAAAAGCTGCCTTATCAATAGCAGGTAGAACTTCGGAAAAGACAAACAGAAGAATAAGAAGACGAATCGAAATATAGTCGAATCTATAATTGGAAACAAATTCACAACATACAGTCAAACATGTTTTAGGCCATCCGAGAGAATATCGAAAATCCCTTCCTGAAGGCAGATGTTTATACCAAGCAAACACACAACGTCCCAACAACGTCGTAACAACGTCGCTGCAACGTGACGTTGCAGCGACGTTGTAAAGACGTTGTTGCGACGTTGTGTGTTTGCTGGGTATACCGAGACTGGTATATTGGGATATGGAATGACTGGCCTCATAAGACAGCGTTTTGACAATGTGTGTTGCTTTTAAGGCATGCTTGGCGGTATGTATTCCCATATTCGAACGGCTAAGATCTTGCGCGTGCGCAATGACCAGTCATAATCATATCCTCCGTCCATCTTCTCCGAGGTCCCCATATTATATTCGTTATGTTATGATAAACGGACGAACTTTCGGGGAGGCAACTCTCTTATCATTGACTTAGCACCCTTCTGGAGAGTAGTCTAAAAGCAAAGAATTTAGAAGCACATTCATACTTTTTGGGTAGAACATTTTCGGAAGGATCTTGTTGTACAGGTTAGTAAACAAGACGTCACAAAAATTATCTAACTTGTGAAATGGTAGAAATTCTACCAAGTGTAATCCCGTGAAATCATTTATCCCCAGGCCTCTAATATATCACTGTAATTACATCAAATAGTCAGACACCGTGACAGGGGACTTAAACATTTGTCGAATCTTTGGCGAGTTTTGCCGGGCGACACCCTTATGCGTTTCACTTTTGCGACTTCTTCTTTGCGTTTTTGCACACCAATTCAAGTGGAGCAATTTCGGATTCTTTCTCAGAAGTGGTAGGGGAGCGGGAAGGCATTCTGTGTTGAAGTGTATACGTTGCCCTTATGCAGCGAAAATCTGTCTTGATCAACTGTGGACCGTGTCGGTGAAATGGAGTCTTCAGGATTATATGAAATTTCATAGCGCACTGCCATTACGCATTTATTTTCTAGTTTATCCTGGGCATTCGTATTTGATATTTACGATCTCTAGCTACGCCATTGCATGCAAAGAATCATTTCATCCCCTAGCTGTTCCACCGGCCATACTTTCTGTAGCAGTGCATTTACTCTGAATATCCGAACATCTTCGCCCCTTACCATAACTGTCCTCAAGTTTGAACAATAGATTCTAATACGAGTGACCTCTGAGAGCAATTAATACATATAAATGCACAGAAATGAAAATACCGTAAAAACCCTAAGTATTGGGACACCGTATCTACTTACCACATTTGTCCTAAAATTTGAAGTAGTCCATTCAACTACCTCTTGATGTATCTGAAATGTTGCTGTATGTATGATAAACAGTGTAGACCTTGATCAGACGCCGCATTCTGCGGCGTCTGATCTGGGTCTACACTGTTTGCAAAGGCCTATCTGTCACAATACTTAGAGTTATTACGGTAGTTAAAGTGTCGAATGTTTCTGGGACATATTAGCTAGTTTGTGGCATTTTTACTATCGCTTGATGTGTATAAAAGCTAGTAGATGAATGGCAAACCATGTAACCCCAGATCAGACGCCGCATTCTATGGCGTCTGATCTGGGTCTATATTGTTTGCTTAAGCGTGTTTGTCCAAATACGTAGGGTAGCCACGGTATCAGTAATTCTGTAAGCTGACAACGAAGGCACTTGATTTAACTATGCGATATACGCTTTCGCTGTCGGTATATAGAAACTTGAAGACACTTTTTCGCTGGATGCGTCCCTTTTAGTGTGTAAAGGTGAAAGGGGATGGGTAAGAAAACAAGAGAAAAGTATCTGTGCCCGTGCAACAAGCTATTATTTCCGGAAAATACTGAAGACAATTTAGTATTGTTAAACTGAAACGTTACATGAGCAGTAGGGTTTTAGGCATTAAAGTAAATCACGGTTCACGTATTTATACCGTATTCAGGGTTTGTATTCGGACAGACAGTCCTGAGCAAACAGTGTAGACCCTGATGAGACGCCGCAGAACGCGGCGTCTCATCGGGATCAACACTGTTTGCCACGCATCCAGCAAGTTTTAGACACAATTTCGGGTAGTAATTTTTACTTGTACAAATTTTAGAACTAGTATGGTAAGGAGTTGAGGTATCCGAATACTTAGGGTAAGTACGGTAATAAAAATATATACGTGCGGGCCGCAACGTCAGAAAACGTACCTTTGGACTTGTGCGCTCAGCGAAAATTCAGGACAGTCACGCTTTCGCAGAATCGTCATTGGAAGTATTTGTGATAGCTGAGGGTGAAATGTTTCTTCACGCGGGCAACAAAGACACTGATTAGACTTCGCGCAGGCTGATATGAGTCTTCGTTGTGGGTGCACATGCTGGAAGGTATGTCTTCTCATGTTGCGGCTCATGTAATTACGAGTTGAGGAAAAATGATAAAGATTTCATTCAGGAATACGGTAGCACTATCCATCACAATAATTACATGTATGAATCCAATATAAGCCAAAACCAACATGGTTCTTGGTAAAATTTTAAACAGCGAATGAGATGAACATCGAACAAGTATGATGAAATGTATTGTTTTGTATTTTTAAAATAAAACTTTTATCAACTTGCTGAAACATTAAGGGAAACAGATACCCTTTTAGCTGGGACAGCCTCTCAAATTATTTTGACTTTCTTCTGAAAAGGGGTCTCCACTATAAGGAAAGAATTTGCTCCCTGTGGGAGCAAATTCATTCCTTTTAGAGAAGGCCCTGTTTTTTTAGAAGGAGGCTTTTAGTGCAGAAAAGCAAAACAGGAAAGCAGAAAAGTTATCTCCCTTTCAAAAGATGACGTAAATCCAACCAAGTGTATCCATTCACCTTAAGAAACTAAACTGCATTCATGTACAGTTGGGCTGCAAAATGAAATAAGGACATTGTCGCATTTGCGACGAAGACACAAATCAGCCTGTGGATTCTCGCAGTCTGAGCAGAGTATTTGTTTCCCGTTTACAGCATCTCTAGATCTTATAGAATATACTAATGAACAGTGAAGGCCTGAGTGCACAAGCTGATCATTTTTAACAGTCTTATGTGGGTCTTTGGTGTTTGCATATGACGAAAAGGTTGTTTCTTACTCAGAGGTCCAATTAACTGAACTCAAACCGTAGTTGCTCTAAGTATTCGGACACCTTAATTTCTTATTATATATGTTCTAAAGTTTCAACAAGACCATTTGACTACCTGTTGATGAGTGGCAAACAGTGTAGACCCTGATCAGACGCCCCTTTTTGCGGCGTTTGATCTTGGTCTACACTGTTTCCTTAGGCGTGTCTGTCTCAATACTAAGGCTAAATGTGGTATTACTTATTCTATGTAAAATTTATAGATAAAACAGGAATGACAGTATATTTTCGTCTGCCCACGCTCTGAAAGAGCCAAGCATGGGTCTGTTGTACACTCCAAGTACAAATATAATTCCTTATTCTTGCAGTTCTTTCCCCATTGCTTTATTATAGTCAGGAAAATAAACGTCGCTTTTCTCTTGAATATTTCCACGTGTTATAGAAAACTAGGAAACGATTGTTTTATCGAAATTTCTGTGGCACTTACATGTTTGCAAGCCTTTCGGATTAGTCTGCTGTATGTAAACTAATATTGGGTAATCAGAATTTCGATACCCAGCAACCTGTTGTTTTGACAAGGCAAAAATCACATTTAAAATAAAAGAAAAGACAAATAAAATTCACCTGATTAATGTCTATACTGTTTTGTTTTTTCTTTTCCTTTTTCCAACAAGTTAATCTAAGTTCGCCTATTTAATGTTTACACCGTTTACTTTGATCTTTTTTCACCAAATTAATGTTTTTTTTTTCTTTTTTTCCACCACAAGTTAAAAAAAAATAATAATAAAAAAAAAAAAAAATAAAAAAAATAAATAAAAAATAAAATCACCTGATTTATGCAAGTAAATCTAAGCTCACTAGCTTAATGTTTACTCTGTTTTTTTTTTTTTTTTTTTTTTTTTCTGTTTTCCACAATTTAATCTAAGTTCACCTGCTTAATGTTTACACTATTCGCTTTCTTTTTTTTCGACAAGTTAATGTAAGTTTACCTGCTTAATATTTACACTGTTTACTGTTTCTTGTTGTTTTTTTTTTTCCACAAGTTAATCTGAGTTCACCTGCTTAATGGTTAAACTGTTTACTGTTTCTTTTTTTCAACAAGTTAATCTAAGTTTACTTGCATAATGTTTACAATGATTTTTAACAATTTAATCCAAGGTTAGCTGCTTAATATTTATACCGTTTATTTTTTTTTTTATTTTTTTTTTTCAAAAAAATAATCTGTTTTCGTCCGCCTAACTTTTATTTGTTTACTGTTTCTTTTTTCCACAAGTTAATCTAAGCTCACCTGCTTATTGTTTACACTGTTTACTTTTTCTTTTGTCAACAAATTAATCTAAGTTCATCGGCCTAATGTTTACACTGTTTACAGTTTCTATTTTTAAGAAGTTGAATGAAGTTAACCTGCTTAATGTTTACATTGTTTACATTTTTCAATAAGTTGACCTGCTTAATGGTTACATTGTTTACTGTTTCTTTTTACAAGTGAATCTAAGTTCAAGTGCTTAATGCTTACACAGATTGCTTTTTCTTTTTTCAACAAGTTAACCTTAGATCGTATCTTGATGATTACACTGTCAACGTTTTCCTCACAAGTTCACTTGCTTAATCTTTACAATGTTTACTGTTTCTTTTTTCAACGTCATTCTAAGTTCACCTGCTTCATGCTACATTGCTGACTTTTTCTTTGGTTATCTAGTTAATTTAAGTTCACCTGCTTAATGTTTACACTGGATTTTCACAAGTTAATGTAAGTCCACTTCATAAATGTCAACACTGTTTACTTTTTCCTTTTTTTTCCATAAGTTAACTAAGTTCATCTGCTTAGTTGTAACACTGTTTGTTTGGTTTTTCTTTTTTCAACAAAATATTCTAAGTTCACCTGCTCAATGATTACACTGTTTGCCTTTTTTTTTCTCAAGTTAATAAAACATCACTTGATTAATGGTTACACTGTTTGCTTCTTCTTTTTTCAACAAGTTAATCTAAGTTGGCCTGCTCAATATATAAACTGTTTACTGTTTTTTTTCCACTAGTTAATCTACATTCACCTACTTAATGGTAACACTGTGTACTGTTTTGTTTTTCTTCAACAAGTTAATATAAGTCCACCTGCTTAATGTTTATACTGTTTGCTTTGTCTTTTTTCAACAAGTTAATCTAAGTTCACCTGCTTAAGTTTACATTGTTTACTTTTTCTTTTGTCAACGAGTTAATCTTATGGTAATGCTTAATGTTTACACTGTTTACTTTTTCTTTTTTCAACAAGTTAATCTAAGTTTGACTCTTTAATGTTTACACTGTTTACTGTTTTTTTGAAATGTTAATCGAAGGTCATTTGCTTAATGTTTACGCTGTTCACTGTTTCTTTTTCAATAAGTTAATTAAATTCACCTGCTAAATGCTTACACAGTTTTTGTTTCTTTTTTCAACAAGTTAATCTAAGTTCGCCTCTTTAATATTTACACCGTTTACTTTTTTTTCCAGATGTTAATCTAAATTAACTTGCTTAATGTTTACACTGTTTACTGTTTCTTTTTCAACAAGTTAATTTAATTTCATCTGCTTAATGTTTACATTGTTTCCTTTTTCTTTTTTTTTTTCACAGGTAAATCTAAGTTCACCTGCTTAATGTTTACACTGTTTACTTTTTCTTTTATTCAGCAAGTTAATCGAAGTTCACTTGCTTAATAGTAACACTGTTTACTTTTTCTTTTTTTTTCAACAAGTTAATCTAAGTTCACCTGCTTAATGTTTACACTGTTTACTGGGTCTTCTTTCAACGAGTTAATCTAAGTTTATCTGTTTAATAGTTACACTGTTTGCTTTATCGTTTTTCTAAATGTTAATCTATGTTCACCTGCTTTATGTTTAGATTGTTTGCTTTTTTCCAACAAATTAATCTACGTTCACCTGCGTAATGTTTCACTGTTTGCTTTTTCTTTTTGTTTTTCAACAAGTTAATCTAAGTTAACCTGCCTAATAGTTACGCTATTTTTCAAACAGTTGATCTATGTTCCCCAGCTTAATGTTACTCTGCTTTTTTCAACAAGTTAATCTTAGTTCATATGCTTAATGTTTACACTGTTTGCTTTTTTCCAACAAGTTAATCTAAGTTCACCTGTGTAATGTTTACACTGTTTGCTTTTTATTTTCTTTTTCAACAAGTGAATCTACGTTTGCCAGCTTAATGGTTACACTATTTACTTTTTACCACAAATTAATCTAAGTTCACCTTATAATGTATACACTATTTACCTTTTCTTTTTTTTCAACACATTAATCTAAGTTCACATGCTTAATGTTTACACTGTTTACTTTTCCTCTTTTTTTCAAGTTAATCTATGTTCACCTGCTAAATGTTTACACTATTTTTCTTCAGCAAATTAATCTAAGTTCACCTGCTTAAATTGTTGCATTTTTTTTTTCCTTGTCCCTTTTTACGACAAGTTGATCTGTGTTCGCCTGTTTAATGATTGCGCTGTTTTATGTTTCTGGTTTTGCAACATTTAATATATGTTCATCTGCTTAATGTTTACACTATTTACTTTTTTCTTTTATTCAACAAGTTTATTTAAGTTTGCCTGCTTAATCACACTGTTTACTTTTTGTTTCTTATTTATTTTGCAACAAGTTAATCTACGTTCACCTGCTTAAAGTCTACACTCTTTGTTTTTTCTTCTTCCAGAAGTTAATCTAAGTTCACCTGCTTAATGTTTATATGGTTTGCTTTTTCTTTTTCCCACAAGTTAATCTAAGTTTGCCTGCTTAATTTTTACACTGGCTGCTTTTTTTTCCACAAATAATCTAAGTTCATATGCTCAATCTTTACTCTGTTCGTTTTTTGTTTCGCAAATTAATCTAGGTTCACCTGCTTAATGGTTACACTCTTTGCTTTTTTTATTTTTCAGCAAGTTAATCTAAGTTCACATGCAAATGTTTGCACGGTTTGCTTTTGCTTTTTTTTCCACAAGTTTATCTAAGCTCACGTGCTTAATGTTTACAATGTTTGGCACTTAACAACATGGCTCCCAAAAGAACTCTATAAACTGAAAGTCAACCTTCTAATCAAACTCATTTGGATTGAAATAACAATGCTTAATATTTGGACAGACATGTTTGAGCAAATAATGTAGACCCAAATTAGAAGCCACAAAACGGGGCATCTGATCAGAGTCTACATTGTTTGACACTCATCCAGTAGCTTTTCAGACCCATTAACAGGTAATTAAATGGTCTTGTTGATATTTAAGAAGTTGTCTTAGATTTTAGGGTTAATACGCTAAATTATTTCGGGTCAGTACGGCCGACAGTCTAAGCTTTTACATCTTGCAACAGGACCGATATTAAAAGGTCCGGTAATCGAACTAAAACGGTCTTACTGGATTACGAATTGGGCTTTTATTAGCTCGCCGGGACTATGTCCCTGGAGAGCTTATGTTGTCACCCAGGCGTTGGCGTTGGCGTCGGCGTCTGTTGGCGTCGGGGTCGGCGTCGGCGTCCGCGTTAGCACAATGTTTAAGTTTTCAAATGTGTACATAGTTTTTTTTTTAACTTTTTAACTTACTACCTTCATATTTGACTTACACCTACTTTAGGGTAAGACCTTTCAGTAGCATACACCCCAATCCCCAAAATAGACTCTTTATGTAGGTCAAGGTCAGTTCTTACTTTGTCTTTTACACCCATGTTTAAGTTTTGCGTTTAAGTTTTGAGAAGTGTACATAACTGCTGAAGTATTCAAAATAGAGCTCTAATATTTGGCCCACACCAGACTTAGGGTTAGACCTTTCAATAGCACACACCTCTTCCTCAGTTTGACCTTCTGCCTAGGTCAAGGTCAGGTCACACTGTCATTTGAATCTATATTCGAGTTCTGCGTTTAAGTTTTGAAAAGTGTTTGTAACTGCTGAAGTATTCAAGATAATGCTTTAATATTTGGCCAACACAAATAGTAGGGTTAGACCTTTCAATAGCTCAGACCTTTTCCTCAGTTTGACCTTCTGCCTAGGTCAAGGTCAGGTTATACTTAGTCATTTAAACCCATGTTTAAGTTTTGCGTTTAAGTTTTGAAAAGTGTTTGTAACTGCTAAAGTATTCAAGATGCTGCTTTAATATTTGGCCCACACCTACCTTAGGGTAAGACCTTTCAATAGTACACACCCCTTCCTCAGTTTGACCTTCTCCCTAGGTCAAGATCAGGTCATACTTTGTCATTTATAGCCGTGTTTAAGTTTTGAAAAGCGTACATGGCTGCTGAAGTATGTAGGATATAGCTTTCATATTTCATCCACACCAGCCTAAGGGAAGATGTTTCAGTGGCATATACCCCACCACTCAATTTGACATTCTTCCAACATCAAAGTCAGGTCCTACTCTGTCATTTCTGCTATGTTTAAGTTCTACATTTAAAACTTTAATATTTAAAGATTATTTTCTCATCCGATCAGCCCGTTCCGGCGAGCTGCGTTGTCTTCTGACAACTCTTGTTTCTTACGAACTTCTTGCTTCTAAATACTATATTTTATATTTGAACACTTACCCAGAGGGAACATGACGTTGAAACAACGTCTGTTCGACGTTGATTCAACGTCTTGTTGAATCAACGTTGAATAGACATTGTCAACGCTGTGTGATCGACGTTGTTTCAACGTTGTGTGCCTGCTGGTTAAATTCCTCACCGTAGTTAGCCGAAAACTTGAACCAATCGGTTTTATTACCTGTTGATGTTTTTAAATAACTGCTAGATGAGTTGAAAAAAGGTGTAGACCCTGATCAGACTATACGTTTTGCTGCGGTGTTTGATCGGGGTATGCACTGATTGCCTAGGTTTGACTGTATAGATACTTATTTAAATACATTACGAACATACAGTGAAGTTTTGAGTCGAGTCATGAGAAAACGGACGTTCGGGGCACGGTAAATAATAATGGCCAGATCAGCTTTTACATCCGGGCAGTTCGGTCAAGGTCTTTGCTGTTTCTCGACACATGACATATATTCTGTGATAGTTTTATGATGAAGCAGCTCTGGTCCTGCTCGGAGTGCGCGGATGATCTGTGCAGGCTGAACTGGTCCTTTGCTGTCGCACATGCCCTGAAGTCTCTAAACCTAATGACACGTCTAATTCACAAAATGTACATAATAATTTTCATCCGTTCAACAGTGTTTTGAAAGAAAGAAAGAACAAAGAACATGTTCACGAAAAGTTTTCTTTTACACAGATTTAGCATCTTCCTTCAGCAGTTTACCCGTGAATCAACACATTTAGCTTCCATGATGAATTTTGTAGAATTTTGATTTTATCAAATGCTTGCACACAGGTCTGCTGTTGAGCTCTGTCCGGCGATCTGAAACAAAAGAACTTGAAACTTGAGTATTGATTTTAATACGAGGGATGTTCGAAATGAATTGCTTATTTCTATCTGGAGACTTTTATTTTCAAGTTAGCCCAAAAGTACTCATTTCATGCCCTCGAAGTACTCTCCGTGGCTAGAAATGCAAAGTTTCAGCCGATGTATCCACTTCTTGAAGGCGTCACGGTACGCTGATTTTGGCACAGTAATAAGGTACTGATGAATGGCAGATCCAAGTACCTGTCGGGACTGGTATTTCCGCCCAGCAAGGAATGCTTTCAATTTCGGAAACAAAAAGAAATCACATGGGGCAAGGTCTGGGGAATACGGGGGGAGGGGGGGGGGGGGCGCGGGGGGGGGGGGGGGGTGAGGCAAAACAGTTACTTTTTCTTTCTTCAAAAACGCCGTAACTATTGCGGAGGTATGAGCTGGGGCATTGTCATGTAGAAGACGGACATATTTAAAACCAGTGGCAGGGCGTCGTTTCTGATAATACTTTTTCAGTTTCTTCAGTACTACGTCTTTGTAGTACTTTCCGGTGATGCTTTTGCCCTTTTTCACTGGCACTTTTATTGCGACTCCTTCACCAGAGAAGAAGATTGCATATAAAACCTTCTTTGTACTCAAAGAACGTTTGGCAATTATTGGGCGTTTACTGTGTTTAGTGGCCCAGATCTTATTGCTAACCTTTCTGATGGGCTCAAAATAATCGACCCAAGTTTCATCACCTGTGACAACATTGGCAAACTGCTTTTTGTCATATTTTGGAAACATTTGAAGCAGCTGTTTGGCCACTTTATCCCGTTGCCTCTTTTGCTCGTCAGTCAACAGATGTGGCACCCATCTAGCAGAAATCTTTCTGACTTTCAAATGCTTCTTCAAAATAAGATGAAACGTTGATAGTGATATGCCTAACTTTCGTGCAATATCACGAACTGTAAATCTGGCATCTCCTTCAATGATTTCCTTTATTTTGGAAACGATTTCTTTACGAGATGCAGATTTTGGCCTACCTGATTTCGGTGCATTTTTGATGGACTCTACACCAGACTCAAATTTCTTTTTCCACCGCCGAACTGTGTCATAAGACACACAAGAAGGTCCAAAAGCAGTAGAAATTTCAGTCATCAGCTTCTTCAAAGAACAACCAAGTTTTGAGCCAAGTTTTCATCTCTTTTGTCGACGCTTCTACAAACCATTTTTACTGCAGTGGTCAATAACTGCGTGTATTCAAATGGCAAATTTGATGTCTTACACTTAATCTAACATGTACATATATACACCATTGTGTAGATATTGAATAGCCCTATACAGGTATGTATTGGTTTTTATCGTGCCCCACGTGGACATCGAGCTACAGGACAATAAGCAATTCATTTCGAACATCCCTCGTATATGAGCTGCAACGCGATTAAACGTACCTTCTGACATGTGCTCAAATCAGCCTGCGCACGCAGACAGTCTAGTCAGTCTTAGTTGCCCGCATGACAAATCTTTGCATCCAGGGCTATCAAAAATGCGCCCAGTGATGATTCTGAGCGAAGTCTGATCTGAATCATGTCCGCAGGTACGTGTATACATGTGTACATAAAATAAATGAGACGCAAACTATGCCATATTCAAAAAGCGAAATTCGAGATTAGCATGCGCATCCACAAAGCCTATTCCGGATTATAGATTCATCGATATTCAATCTGTTTAAAGGCTCCATATTCCTCAAAAACAGACATTTTATTATCCAAGAAAGATGATGATGATGAGTTCAGGTTTAACGACGCATCAACCCACGAGGGTCATTTGCGTCAAAATGGTGAACTAACATGGTTCTAAGGATGTTTAATAAATTGATATATGGTATTAATACAATCATAAAATGTGGCACATGACACCTGTAAGGTCAGTTAGGTCTCTCATTCTTGAAATTAAATGATTTTTTTTATCGTATCTCTGAGTTAATGTTGCCAACGATAAAAAATCATTTCATTTTTGATCCAGTTCAAACACGAGCGACTGATCGAAATTTTATAGACTGTCAAACGCACATGTTATGCTATCAATTATTAAACGTATTTATACTATATATCAGTTTATCAAACTTTCTTGGATAAAAAAAAATTATCTATTTTCGAGGAATATGGAGCCTTTAACATTAAGGATCTTCGAAACAGCATAAGTCGTTAACAGACTACGCGTATGACATAAATACAGATTTCTTATTTTAGGTGTAGCTACGCGGCATCTTATCATGGTCTAAACTTTTTGCCACGCATTCAATAATATTTAAGATACATCAACAGGTAGTCGATTACATTTTTTCAAAATTTAGGACAAGTAAAGCGGGGAAGTGAGTGTCTCAATTCTTAGGGTAAATACGGTACATCACATACATAGGAAAGGTTACGTTTGATTTCGCTATTATGTAGTGTACCGTAGTTGTATGTAGTACTTGGATGGACATGTCTGAGCATTACACGTTAAACCGAGATCAGACGCCACAGAATGGTGCGCCTAATCGGTCTTTATACTACAATGTACTTTGAAACTCATCTTACAGTTTTAGATATATCAAAATGGAATAAAATGGACGTATTCAAAGTTTTAGAAATTAAGGTATCCCAATATTTCAGGTAAGTACGGTAATGGTAAAGGACGCGTTCAGCGGAGTCTGATGTGGGTCTGCATTGGTTGCTCAAGCATGTCTGTACCAATACTTATGAGCTATTACGTTAGCACAAAAGATTGATATATGCGATATGCGGTGATCCAAATATAAATACACAGATTTTTGTCTCTGGTGAGCTTCTAGACGTCAGATGTAGGCGAATGATACAAACGGTTAATCAAAGCACTGACAGCACTGGTGGGTAGATTGTCTCTGAGTGTAGGCTGAGAAAATAGTCCTGAACGGGGACTTACGTTTGTTTCATTTAACTCTTAAATACCAGTAAACTAAGCATAAAGTGCAGACCCAGATAAGACGCCGCGTCAAGAATTGTGCTATTATAAATAACCATTATCTAGATTTCGTCTTACGCGTGGTTTCATTACATTGGTCAATGACAATCACGTGGACAACTACCGTTACTCTTTCGCTGCCAATTTTCAGATTACACTTGCCGTCTTTTTTGTTTTAACAAACTATCTCTTGGAAAAAAGTTTATATGTAAAGTTGAATTACTGAGTGTCAAACAGCGTAGATCCAGATGAGCCGTCTCATCTGGATCTATGCTGTTTGCAAAAGCCTATTATCATCTCCTGTGGCAGTGAAAGAGTTATGGAAAATTTGACGTTTGTATAGTATAGCTCGATTGTAAACAACCAACCCAAAAAGATACTTGTGAGCCGCAACATCAGAAAACATACCTTTGGACATGTGGGCCCAGCGAAGATTCAGAACAGCCTGCAGCCAAGGCTGCAAATTTTCTTCATGTGGACAACGAAGACTCGGATCCGCAGGGTGATTTGAATCTTCATTGGGCGTACGTCAGAAAGTACGTTTTCTCACGTTGTGATTCATATATGCATCTTACAGGAATGGCAACAAAGGTTGTGCTACCATCAGCGACCTTTAGTTTAATTATAGCGAGCACAGCTCGCGACGCGCGCGAACGAAGTGAGCTCTACGGTAGGGAATATGACCAAGGCAAAGTACCATATAACGATATATACTTTCAGCAGAAAATCGCTCTGACCAATTTTCTTCCATTTTTCTTCCCGGAAGTTGTCAGCGGGTTGGCAGGACTTGGGCGGACTTGATTATACCGCTAGTCACACAATTTGGGTCTCACTAATAAGCGTCACGAAGTGACAAGAAACGAGTTTCGATAAGTGTCACGAACACATTTTACTGATTATTTTTATTATTTATGACTGATTATTTTTATTATATATTATTGATTTAATATATTTTTATATACTAATACTCATTCTTTAATGATGCTCTGAAGGACTTTTGAAGAGACTACGGCTAGGTATGTGCTGTGCTCGCATTTAGGCTAAGCCTATTTTCATATTATTGACACTTAATAGAAAAGTTTGCGATGTCGTTGGAATATTATTTTTTCTTTTCGAGAACTGTTGCCGATTATGCTGGTCGATGAACACTGAAGAAACATGTCTGAAATATTTTTTGTTTTAAATCTCGAGTTGTTTCAGCTGAAAACATCTGCTTTTTTGTGCATTTTTTCATTAATAAATGGTTTGGAATTTCATGCGAATCGTTTGCTGTGAAGTATTATTTTCTATGAAAAATAAAGATATAAAGCACAACTTCGTTTGTTATAATTTCGCTTTGCGCTTTAAGCGTTGACATGTATAAGGGAAGGGAAGACGCCATTTTTATATACAATTTTCACTCTTTTTCAAAATATCTCCTAGACATTATTCAGTTAAAGTACAACCTGAAGCTAAATTCACACGATCATGTAAACATTTACTTCTGAAATAGACTCGTCCAGCTCTGCATTTGGGCACATCCATTGATGCCAAAACGGTGACAGTTGTAAATCAAGAATAGAATGGCAATCAGTGTAATCCAAATGAGATGGCTCATTAAGAGTCGTCTGATCTGGATCTACATTGTTTGCAAAAGTATTTGTCTTGGTCTACCGGGCTGAAAGTGTATAGTTATTATATATTTTACTGCATGTGCATGTTTTTGCAGGTATTTTCTTGTTAACCCTTAAAATGCCAAGAAAACCTGTGTCTGAAAATGTCCTCTGTATGTCGACTGCTGAATATTCTTGCAAACTTCTCAAACCTATTTTTGCATACAGGCAAACAGTGTTGACCCTGATCAGACTGCTTCTAGGGGGAGCAGTCTGATCTGGGTCCACACTGTTTGCAAAAATGACTTTTAAAATCACAATCAGATGACAAAGCAGATGACAATTGTTGTGACTGACGGTTTAAGCGTTAAATGGTAATACGCTTACGTGATATTATAGATGTCGCGACATGCGTGTCATCATAACAATCTCGCCAACCGCTTGGCAATTACAATAACAGCAATTAGCTCTAATTGCTTTGTGTAGATGTAAGAAAGTAATACTGGGTGTTTTGTTTTCTAGGCTTATGAAGGCAGAGACAGAAACTGTCCTCAAAACAGAACAATCAATTTACAAATATGTGAGAGAAACAGGACAATTATGTGAGAGAAATTTACAAATATGTGGGAGAAAAATGACAAGTATGTGAGAATGTGAGAGAAAATCACAAATATGTGAGAGAAAAAAACAGAACAATCACTTTACAAATATTTGATAGAAAATAGTTTTTTTAGATACAATAATTGGTTTTGATGTAACTGGGCCGCAATGTATTAAGATGCACCTTACGAGGACACAGATCTGTCTGCTTATCTGTTAAGGTTCTCTGCCTGTTTTACAGAACGCCCAGCAGAGAGTTTGATCAGATTACGCAGACTGATCTTTTTATTCGTTGGGCGTACATGTCGTTATCTTGCAATATAACTTAACCCATTCACGCCTGCATATTTTCAATTAACTCTCCCATCATGAACTTTGGAAGGGTTCATTGTATAGTCAAAGGGGTGTTATATAGAAATCGTGATAGTTGCTTTTATTATCGAAACTTCCTGATGTGATTGCAAACAGTATAGACCCTGATCAGACGCCGCGTTAAGCGGCGACTGATCTGGATCTACACTGTTTGCCAATTTCCCTATTATGGAACGCTAGGTATAAATTGGTTAAGAATAGTAGTATCTGTAACGAAGAAATACTGTTATATGTTGCATATTTCTCATACATATTTTATTACATTGCTCATAATTCACTCTTATAACGATTTTAATTGTATTACTTGCTACAAATGACAAAGTTGTTCCTACCAGTATAACGACCAACAGTCTTTATTAGATCAACACTGCGACTTACAGACAAATTGTGATTTCAGCTTACTCGAGGGAAAAGGGATTTAAATTTTTGTCTGCTGACTTATTCCCTGCATAGATTTAAAGTCTCCATTACATATTCTACTAAATTGTCCTTGACTGCCAGAAGAGTGCACCTATCAAATACTTGGGTACTTTTTAAACACGACAAGACATGGAAAAATGGAACTTATGCCATATGCAAAGAACAGGGTCTGTGAAGTCAGATCAGGGAATCCTCTGTTATTACACGCTTATTTACAATGGGGTTCCTGATCAAACTGTGCATATGGACATTCCTTGCACGAATAAACATTTTAATACTGCCCTTTCATCGCGTCGAGGCTCATCTGTTGTGTGTATTCATTTTCTTCACACACTTTCTCTCTGATTTTAAATGTATTTTATGCCAAATAATACAGTCGGCTTTCGTTATCTCGAAATTCAAGGGACTCGTTGAAATAATTCGAGATATCCGTACCTCGACATATCAAATTTACAGAACTGAGGAAAAAAATAACTCGAACAACCACATATAACAAATATATATGTAATTGGACTCTTGGAGTTAGAAATATATTGAAAATATTGTGGAAAAGAGGAGAAATTGCTCCTTAGGAGCAATTTCTCCTCTTTCCACAATACTTTTTTTTACCTGTTGTTAGATTTTCATGTTTAGGCAGGGACCAGCTTTTCACTTCGAGATATGCGGTTATTCGAGATAAGCGAGGTCGAAATAACGAGTCAACTGTATTTGAAACCTTTCAGAAATGGGCGCTTCTCTTAAAGGAAAGAATTTGCCCCAAGAGGGGGCATTTTTTTCTTTGAGTAGCCATTGGAGGCAAGTATACCATGACGGAGCTATTTCCCTTGAAGTTGAATCCATAACCCTTAACATGCCAAGCGACATGCCCAGACCACACTGTAAATGACCGCAAGCTGTGCTGGAACTACATTTGAAATATTCCCGAAAGTTAGCTTTGTCGTGATGAGGGTCTTCTATGTACAAACTACAAATACAAGAAGACATATAGACTTTTCTTTGTCTAATTTGTCCACGTTGTAATTGGTGTCTATATTTGGCACTGACAAAACTGATAATACTCAAATAAAATACGATTTATAGTGTCTTAAGGTATTGTCTCCGAACAGACTGTCATTGAGGAATAATTCTGGCAGAATGATGTATTTTAACAAGGTCTGAACCGTGAACAAAGGTTTTAGTTATAAATAGATATATACTTAAAGGACATCTTTTCATAACTGTCATGTCAATAATGCTGATGCCAAAATATAACAACTGGTGCCTTTTTGTCCCACTAATTCAGTTTGTAAATAAGAAGTAACATAATACAGTCTTAAAGGTGTCACTTGAAGCATGCACAAACGCGTTTATAATATCATCACGAAAACACGCCTATATAATTTTGACCCCCTTAAACCCCACTTTTATATAGTAAAACTGGGGTTTACAGGGGTATACATTATTTTTCTTATTTCTGCTCAAAAACATATATTGTGGGTACTCGTTAGAACCGCCTCGCCGAGGCGGTTCTAACGAGTACCCACAATCTATGTTTTGACCAGAAATATGAAAAACATCAGAGATTTTATCTGAAAATTTTCAGTTTTTGGAGGTGAAATTTTCTATATATTTGAATAGGCGTGTTTTCGTAATGTCAATAAAAGCGCTACGTGACACCTGCCACTACTGTTCGTTGCAAGAAGAAATGTTTGCAAGCAGTGTTTAGAGAATACACTAATCAACCAAATGCATTATATACATATCAATGATAGGCTTTCAAACAGCTGAGATTGTTACAGTCTGATCCGAAAAGCCGGATCTGTTCAGTGTCTAATTTTGTCCGGATTCACATTCCACGCTTTCAAACGAGGAGTGTTCACATTGACAGCGACTTGCTTTCAACGTTCCCACGTTGTCAGCTACTCCAAAGGGCGTTAAAGCGTCATTCAAAATAATATATAACATTCTTTTTTATTTTCTGGAGAAAAGCAAATGACTTGACACTTCATGCGATCGAATAAAATGTCAAGTTATATTTGTTTTGGAAAATTAAAAATGAATATTTTAGAATGTGGTCATCTGCTGCTATAAAAAGCGCTTTAACTCTTTGCATGCTGGGTAATTTTGCATGATTTTCTGTCTGTAGAATTTCTTTTCAAATTACGTTTTTCAAAAAAGTCTTTTAAGAATACCAGAGTGCCAAACAGTTTGGATCCAGATCAGGCCCGACGTTTTGTCGAGCCTAAGAGCTGGGTCCAAATTGTTTGCCAAGGTCATCAGCAAACGACAAAAGTCGCCACTAGCGGGGAAAAGGGTCAATGTTAAAGGTATATAATAATTACACTCTTACTATAGTAAAATGCTCTGTATCAAGCCTTGTCGATGTACTTCTATATCTAGATCACACTAAGTATCTCGTGATTCAGTAATCGTGGAACACAACGCGATACAGGGCATGAGTATTTCATTAAGGACAGCAGCATGTCATACAACGTCTGTTAGAACAGACGAGTTATTTCCTGTTTCGGTATGAACCTATGCTTCGTCACCTATCAGTCACCACATGGATTTCATTTACATCAGGTGACAGACAATCAATTACTGCATGAGAAACCAATATCACCCCAGTATTTAACATTTATCTGGGGTCATAACTTTAGTCAAAACCGACAAGTAAATGCCATTTTCTATGTAAACTTGTGTTTAGCTGACGCAATATAATTTTATGAAGTTACCTAGAAAATGTCCAAATCCTTTCAAGAGGCACCGAAAGGAGAAGATATGATGAATAAACAATGATGAAACAAAAACAGTACAGCTGCAATAACCGATGTCAGCAGCGTAGTCAGAACAGAACAGAACAATTTCAGTTAGCAAAAGTCGTGAAACATTCTCCGTAGTATACTAATCTCCCTTGTCCTGCTGAACCCGGATTTACCCTGCCTTTGCAAACAGTGTAGATCCAGATCAGTTGGCTTCTGAAGAAGCCAACTGATCTGGATCTGAACTGTTTGCCATTAAGTCTGTGAATTTATATCAACAACCCTGATCAAGTGATCTGATTGGCTGAAAATTAGAAGTGGGTGTGGCTTTTTAATTTATTCAGCAGGACAAGGGTTAAGGGAAAGAACTTGCCCACAGAGGGTGCAAATTCTCAGTATTATTGCTTCCGGAATAGGGGCTACTCTAAAAAGGAAAGAGTTTGGTCCCTCTGGGAAAATAGAGGTTACTCTTAAAGGAAATAATTTGCTCCCAGAGGGAGCAAATTTTTTCCTTTAAGAGTAGCCACTATTTTGGAAGTGATAAATTCTTTCCTTTAAGAGTAGCCACTATTTTGGAAGTGATAAATTCTTTCCTTTAAGAGTAGCCACTATTTTGGAAGTGATAAATTCTTTCCTTTATGAGCAACCTTTATGATAAAGAAGCGAAATGTTTTATGTTAGTTGATGTCTCTATATTGCAAATACTGTTTACCCACGACACGCATGTTATGCACATGCGTAATGTGCATTATGAGTGCTACGCCTATGGATATGCGAACAAAGAAAAATTCCAACAGAGGAACAACCTTGAAACGGTCAACAGAAAACGTAGTTTTGGTAACTAAGCGTTGAACAAAATAAACCTAGATCAAAGTACTAGCCATAAACTAGCTTATATTTCTTGACAACATTTCGCTGTTGGCAACACGTAAGCAATACTATTACCTATTATGCAGAACAAAGTGCTTGCTATTACAAAATGAATCGTCTTCACATAAAGGAAGGTAACCCTATCAAAACTTTTTGTCTTTTGTCTGAAAGTATGCCATTTAAAAAGGAAATAATTTGCTCCCCTTTGGAGCAATATCGTTTATTTGAGAGTAGACATTTTTTGAGAGTAGACACTTTTCAAAACGGACTTGGTGTGCAGAGCAGGATATTACGGTAAAAAGTACCAATTGTACAGTCAACCCTCATTATATCGGCACTCGATACAACGACAACATTCGTTATACTGACAATTTGACTAGCACGAAATAAGAAATAATGCAGGAACATTGTTATTTAATACTTCAAGAAACATATGTTTTTGATATTTGTTAGAATCGCCTCGCCGAAGCGATTCTAACAAATATCCAAAACATACGTTCTGTGAAGAAATAAGAATAAAACATGGCATTTGTTGCATATCATTCAGTCCATTAAGGATTCTTTACAACAGCAAATTCATTTTAATGGCATTATCTTTGGGAATAAATGCTGTCGTTGTAACGAGGGTCACTGTATCCAGGTTCATAAGCCATATCCGCAGGAACGTGATTAAGAAAACATATTTTAAAACGTCGTCTGTTTATGTCATATAGTCGCCGAAAAGAAGTAATTTAACAAAAACGAAAAAGACGCAGAAAAGATTTTCATATATAACGATTTGCATACAATTATACGAATGGCTTCTAAATAAGTCTTAAGCACGACTCAATACATTATATACTCTCAATTTAAGAAACATTCTGTATATGCCGGTTTGGTAATATTTACCTGCAGATAAAGCTACATCATACCCCGGTGACGATTGCATGCTTTCCTTCAGAGAAGCTTTCAATTCAATCAGGGCATGGGGAAGTCAGTACGAATCTGGCTTTAAGTCAGATAACCTTTTAACCAGTTTAGTTTGGAAGCTCCCAAAAGGGTAATTCGCAAACAGTGCATACCCGGATTAGATGCCGCAGGCGTCTGATCAATGTGTACTCTGTGTTTACTATAGGATTTTCTATAACACATAGTAATAATAATAAAAAAAAAACTTACTAGACACCCTGCTTTTGGAAATAAACCAGTCCAACGAGTTGTGGTAGAAGAGTCCACTAGACGTAAAGGGGTTAAATGTTTATCTAATGAGAACCAACAAAATAGGTTTTTTTATGGATTCCTACCTAGTGGCATCCTTATCGGGCCACTGTCAAGTGAAAAAGTGTCCCCGAGCATATAATATGACAAAAGCCTGGATGAAGAGGACTGAATACATTTATATTTTTCCCACCATTTTGTACACGGGAGACAACTTTTATGACTTCCTGTTTGTTTTCTGTACACTAAGTCCCTTCTGAAAGCGGTCTAGTCTAAAAGCGAAAGATTGGCCAGGGGGATGGGGGAGGGGCGAATTCGTTTCTCTTTCAGTAGACCGTTTTTAGGAAGAGAAGCAAATAATTGTTTGCAGAGTTACCTTTCCTGACAGTTTATCTATTCCTCCATACTATGTTTCGTGAAAACAGAGCTTGCCGTTACAATCAAACTGTTTCTTATCAAAGAGAACTTGGCAGTTCTCTACAATGGAGATAGATAGAATGGACTATCAATCTTAGCTATTCAGGAAAAAAGAGAACAAGCGTCACACATTTTTCTACTGCTGATGTTGACAACCACACGTAGAGCTTAAAACCTAAAAGGTTCTTCATAACGAGGCCAGGCAGCAATGGTTCAAGACGGGGCATTCGTGGTTATGCTATCATTATTGCATAAAAAGCAGTGTCGCACGTTATAAACAGCCGTGCATTAACCGGCGAAAAGCCGTGTATTAACAAGGCAATTCACGCGCTGTTAATGCACGGCTACGCCACTTTCAATATGATCGTACCGGGGCCACAGATTTGCTGCCGTTACGAGATGTGTACTGCTCGGCCCTAGAACGAGCATAGTCCGTGGAAATTACGTTCGCGAGACATCGGTGAAAAGGCGAAACAAAATAGTGCAAGAAATAACGCGAAATGTAGCAAAAGTTTTTCAGTTTTTATGCAATAATAGCGATCAAATCGGCCGCGGTTTTCAACACCTCCCAAGGGACCTGGCGAATGTTAATGCATGAAAAACCATGTTTGATCCGTATCATTAAAACATGTTTATATATTACCATTGGCGATCAGAAGATATGTTTTCTGACGATATTGACCGCCTTCGTCTTCCTGGACTTATGGAACTCTGAAGCCAGTTGTACATATCGGCGATCTGTGAATACTGCTCCGTCTTACAATGGAAACCAAGGTTGAGGTTGCAACTTCTCTTCCTGAAACATTAGCAGAAATTATCCATGACATGAAAAAATATGTTGAGTTTATTTTACTAGTAACAGAACAAAACACAACAGTAAGTTACAGTTATTTCGTTAATCTTTTATTTTTCAAATCAGACAAGAGGTCCAACAACAAAAGAGAAAACCTAAGCGATATGCCAGTTTTCCAGGATCCTGTATATATGTGTATAGAAATAGAAAATAAAACCTACAGGCCCTGATCAGAATATCTCTATGAAAATCCTTTTCTGTGTCGTATCGACTAATTCGCTTAGCTATTTTATTCAAAGAGTTGGGAATTGTACAAAACATTTAAACATTATTTCAGACACTAAAGTAATTTCTGCTGAAAACTGAATTACAAACAACCCTCTTTATACCGACACCCGATACAACGACAAAATTCGTTATAATGACAATTTGACTGTCACGAAACCTTCGCTTAAGAGTTAACAGTTAGTAAAAATTATGCAAAAATATTGTATTTATTACTTTAAAGAAACATATGTTTTGGATATTTGTTAGAATCGCCTCATTGAGGCGATTCTAACAAATATCCAAAACATATGTTCTATGAAGAAATCAGAACAAAACAAGACCTTTCTTACATATCATTCTGCTCATTAAGTATTCTGTACAACAGCAAATTTATTTTAATGGCAACATATTTGGGAACAAATGCTGTCGTTGTAATAAAGGTTTACTGTACTGTACACTATTTCCTAATTGTAAGATTTGTATTATATACATGCCATGTTTTGTAGAAAACTTTAATTTTCTTATTTTTCAGGGCCACGTTTTTAAACCATTAAATTAGTAGCTGTCCGACATATTCATTGGTGTTTAGGGTTGAATTTTGCTTTTTTGGGAGTGGGACTAGAAATCTTTTGATTTTTTTTTGTTTTGTATTCCTAATTTAGTTTGGTGTTTTATTTTAGTTTAATATCTAAAAGAAATTCTGGTATTTTGTGGGTGAATAATGTTTGCCCCTGACGAGTCTATATAGCAGTTAAACATGTGGAAGTACCCAGACCACATGAGCCATTATAACATCCTGTGGTAGAAAGCTATTTACGTGTAGTATATCCCAATCTCAATATGTGATATATGCTTTTCTAATCCATGGTCTGCCTACTATAAGAACATGAAAAGAAAAGGTGGGCAATATGAGCCGTAACGCCAGAAACAGTACCTTTGGACATGTGCGCCCGGCAAAAATTCAGATCAGCCTGCGCATTCGCGCTACCTGATCAGAAGTTTCACCGGGCGCATTTCGGATAGCCAAGGATGCAACGTTTAATGCAAACAAGGAAGACTCCGATCAAACTGCGCGAATGCGCAGGCTGATTTGAGTCTCCGTTGAGTGCGCATGCCAGAAGGTACGTTTTCTCACGTTGCGGTCCGGATGATCATTTCGGCTACTAAAACAGATTTGTTTAAGGAAACATTGTGATGGAATATCAAAACCAAACTACATTCGATGATTCTTTCACAAACCTGTATATCCCGACACACCTATAGTTGCACTAATTGTTATAGGGACATACGGGATGTGCACTGCAACAACTTGGTAAGGTAATGTACATTTTAAGAAATAGTTTTCTGGCCTCTTCAACAGTCTGCTTCCAAAACCGTTTGTCAATTGAACTGATAAAGTCATTATAGCGACCTGTTTCACATAATTCGTTGCTATGCCGTTGTTTCGTATCTAAGTTCTATACAGACGCAATAGCAGAATTCCAATTAAATGTTTTGTGTCCTTTTTATGCTTTGTTTGTGCTTGTAAAAGCGAGATTATTGCGGTGGCTGAAGCTTATATTGTCGCAAGCTGTACAATGGATCGCTTTATAATGGTGCAACTGACACGGAGTAAATTGTCAGTCTTGTTACAATGATACAAATTAACACAAAGTGAAGATATCCTTTGGGCATCATCAGCAAACACAACGAGCCTGTCTGTAGTTAAAATTATTGTTATTGCAAACCGCAAGGTAAACTATAATGGAAAATGTCACTTAGAACAGAGAATGGTTTTAAGTGGGGTAGATACACTTTAAAGAGAAACAATTCTCAGATGGTAATTAGTACGTCCCTTTGTTTTTTGGGCTCTGCTATTAATGGAAAGAATTTGCTCCCACTGGAGCAGCTTCATGTTTTGTCCGTCGTAGTTTGTTAACACTTTCTTTTGGTGTCACTGGCAGGTCATGTTCTGTGGACACCCTCTTCATCATTTTGAATACTAGACAAGAACCGTCCCGTTTGCAAAAATTGTCTCCCTTTAAAAATATCGCAGCAAAATTTTTAAGGTGTGTTCATGTAGCATAATGTATTAAACATACGTCTAGGCATGTCGCAGAATATTTTTTCAGATGTTTTCGAGTGTAAACACATGTGTCTTTTCAGTCTGAGTTTAGGTTTAACGTCACTGTCAAGAATTTTTCATGTCATGTGTGTACAGTGTCTGAGTGTGACGGTTGGAAGTAATGCTCTGCTATAATGCCGCCTCAATGCAATCGCAGTGAATGTGACGGTTGGAAGTGATGCTCTGCTATAATGTTGCCTCAATGCAATCGCAAGAATGTGACGGTTGGAAGTAATGCTCTGCTACAATGCCGCCTCGATGCAATCGCACATTCCTGACACATGACGTGATACTACCACCAGTCAGATAATATCAGCACTGGTGTGGCAAATCCTAGCTCTGCTTCCTAATACCGAGCGCTAAACGAAAAAGCAGTTAATACTAATTTTAGAATTTCCTAGGTATAGCCCCGCTGGGCAGGGAACCCACAACTGGTGTCAAATAATAGTTTTTTCTTGCTGTTGGTTATCTTTCGAGTTTCAAACTATTTTAGTGTGGACTATGGCATTAAAGTACTTACCTTTCCTCTTGCATGTTATCTCTGGCGCCGTCTATAACACTCTTTAGCTGCTTTAAGACAGTTTCCTTTCTGTATAAGTCGTTTAACAGTCTACGAATATAAACAAAAATGATGTTTAAGCCGGAACATAACATTTCCTAAAAGATTGCATGTGCGTCAGCAAAGACTCAGATCAGCCTGCGTATTCACACAGTCTAATCAGAGTCTTTGTGTAGCCTAGGATCTAGAGCATCTTCCAGTGGTTCGAGTCTTCTGTAGACGAACATGCAATCTTGTAGGAAATGCTGTGTTCTGGCTCATTTTATCTATTGTAGAGGCCCTCCCAGGGGTTTAGGGGAACAGGGGAATAAGGCCATTTATTTCAGGAGAACAAGGGAACAAAAGTCTAAAACTGAAGGGAACAGGGGAACAAAGGCAATTTTGGGGAACAGGGAACATAGAAAATCAAGATTTTGATTTTGGGGAACAAGGGAAAACGCCATTTTTTCAGGGGGACAAGGGAACAGGTACCCTTCCCCCTCCCCCAGGGAGGGTCTCATTGTACTAAGGTTAACATAGTTATGTGGCCATCTTGAACTGAGGACACTAGGAAAGCAGTCATGTATACGGACACATGAAAATTACATATCATCTGTCAGTGCGTTTTGACCCATTGTAGACTGAATGAACTCCTTCACATTATACATTGGAAGAGTCTAATTTTGATTTTAGGTATGTCAGGCTATGTGATTTAAATATTCCTAGAGAAAAATTGTTGAACTATTTGCAAAAAGTGGAGACCCTGATCAGACGCCGCATTCTGCCAATTACACGTTTGTAGATCTCCAGACTACAATGGGTTATATAAAACAAGTTCTGCTTTCTAAGGAAATTGATGTATGTCATGACGTTTATAAACATCATTTGCCTGCTGGGGTATGTCTACTGAATGAACTCCCCCACACTATATATTGGAAGATTCTAATTTCGATTTTAGATATGTCAGGCTATGTGATATAGATATTCCTTGAGAAAAATGATTAAACTATTTGCAAACAGTGGAGACCCTGATCAGACGCCGCGTTCTGCGGCGTTTGATCTGTCTTCACTGTTTGCCAACTACCCTTTTAGGGGTCTCTAGACTACAATGGGTTAGGAAAACCCAACAAATCTGAAAAGTTCGATCCTTTGAAAATATTGTATTAAAATGGCATTTCTAGAATGACATAATATTTAGTTTTCAAATGAAATGGGCCTGGCCAAGCGAAAATGTATCTTCGAGCATGCGCAAAATGCGAAGATTCAGATTCATCAAACGCATGCGCAAAGTCTATTCCGGGCATTTGCTCTCTATTGATACACTCTATAGTATCTACTGATTCTATTAGCGGACAGCAAAAGCCCTGATCAGACTGCGCGGATGCGCAGGCTGGTCTGGGCCTTCGCTGTCCGCATATACCTGAAGACACGTTTTCGCATGGTGCGGCTCAAATACTGTTCTGCCTAATAGTTAACTGTTTTATGTCATTAAATATGATAATTCAGAACTAACCAAGATTCTTATATACACTTTGAGTTTGGCAATTGGAGACAGTTCATCTGTAACATTTTAAGTAAAATATCTGCTACATTTGCGCTGTTCGAAAATTAAATATTGTTCATAACCCATCTATGCCTAGTGTCCCATAAATGTAACCTTTAAAAACAGTGTTGACCCAGATCACACGCCACAGAATGGCGACGTCGGATCAGGAATTACACTGATTGCATTAAGTGTAGGAATTTTTATAAAAGATGGTAGTAGCAAAACTGATCAGAAATCACTTGACTTGGAAATGGATCTGTCCAAAAAATCTAGGTAAAATAATTTACTAGGCATAAACGGGTTTATTTATCTCAACAACAGAATTGTAAATCACCTTTTCCGTCTGTCAGTTTCTACAATATTTCGGACTGATCTTTTTCCCGGGGCGAAAGGCTGATGCACAAGCCGATCAACTAGGTCGGTATGCTTTAGAGTGCTGTCCATCTCGAACAGGGAACAAACAGAATCACTCATTGGACCCATAATTTGACATTCCTCTAGCCTGCAATACAGTGAAAAAAACAAACAGATGAGCTACAACGGATCCTGAGGATGCTTACATTTGAAAAGACCAATAATTTAGATCAAATCTTTATATCATATTTCTACCTAGACACGTTTTCCTGACGTACATGCATCAGAAATGATCCTGATTAGGAGTTTTCTGTTGAAAGTTGTTTAAATACTAAATTGTATATATTCGTTCCTTTTAGAATAGACCCCCTTTTTTAATATAAAATAGGAAAAACCAAGTTTGAAAGAGTTGCTTCACCTGAAAGTATATCCATTCTCCTTTCAGCCGGACTAAAATCGATAACAAAAAAGCTTTATTCTTCCCATCACGAAAAATACATATATAATTTTGACCCATTAAACCCCACTTCTATATAGTAAAACTGGGGTTTACAGGGTATACATTATTTTTCTTATTTCTGCTCAAAACATAGATTGTGGGTACTCGTTAGAACCGCCTCGCCGAGGCGGTTCTAACGAGTACCCACATTCTATCTTTTGAGCAAAAATATGAAAAAAATATTAGAATGTTTAGCAGAAAACTTTCAGTTTTTGTTGGTGAAGTTTCAGTATACTTGAATAGGCATGTTTTCGTATTGCATCCCGGTGAGGTATTATATTGTATTTACAGGTCATTCACTGTTTGACCAAAGAGATTGTTGAGAATATACATACATATATATATATATATATATATATATAGTTTCTGACAAAGAACGACGAAGACCTTTATCAGACTACACGAATGCGCACAATCCGGACAGTTGTTGCTGTTCTTATGTCATGAAAGCCGTATCAAAGGAATAAAGCATAGCTGAAAAAAATCTCACGCCTGCCGTGGGAATCGAACCCGGTCATCCCGGATAAAAATCCAATGCTCCAACCACTGAGCCATCGACTCCCTGACGCAGTTGTCAGAGATTGAATAGCTATGCGTAAGCCTGCCAAGGCAGATAATCGGCAGGAGTGTTCGAAAGTAACACTCCGCCTTTTCAAGGAAGTCATCATTTAAGATGACGTGAAGCCAATTTCGACGTAGTAAAGTCCTATCTCGGACGAGCCCCCATCTTACGACATGAAAGTCGTAACAAAAGAAATGGAGCATAGCTAAAAAAAATTCCACGCCTGTCGTGGGAATCGAACCCGGTCCTCCCGGTGAAAAATCCAATGCTCTAACCACTGAGCCAAAGAGTCGACTCCCTGACGCAGTTGTCAGAGATTGAATATGTACTTAGAAGCTATGCGTAATCTGCCAAGGCAGATAATCGAAGGCAGGAGTGCTCGAAAGTAACGCTGTATATAAGTGAAATGATCCTTTCCGTCTGCTGGAACATACATATGAATTAATAATTTCAATGTTGTGGCATACGCTACATTGAAATTAATAATTCATATATAAGTTCTTAGAAACACAACTCACAAAGGATTTAAGAAAAACATAACTCCCACGTTTCGACAAGAGAAAACAATCATGTACATGTACGGGTACATTGACAAAATGATAAAATCCATGCTTTCATATTCGCAAGCAGCAACTCCTTCAGCCCTGCAGACCGAAACAGATACTTCTGCAAACAGCGTAGATCCAGATGAGACGGCTCATGATGGATCGTCTCAGGATAACATCACGAAAACATACCTATATAATTTTGACCCCCTTAAACCCCACTTTTATATAGTAAAACTGGGGTTTACAAGGGTATATATTATTTTTCTTATTTCTGCTCAAAACATAGATTGTGGGTACTCGTTAGAACCGCCTCGTCGAGGCGGTTCTAACGAGTACCCACAATCTATGTTTTGAGCAGAAATATGAAAAATATTTGAATTTTTATCTGAAAATTTGCCAGTTTTTGGTTGTAAAATTTTCAATATATTTGAATAGGCATGTTTTCGTAATGACACTGTTTGCCAGTCTGCTTTTGATTTTTTACTGAATCTCTTATTTACAAGAAGGAATATTCCCAAAGTCAAAGATGGAAGAATCCATTTCAGAAAATAAGGGGTGAAAGGGTTAACACTGATTATATTGAGAATGCATGGAGGATTTTGCCACTTGGGATCGATGCATTGTACACAAGTAATGTAATGGTTTTACTGCATTTGTATGCAATAAAGTCTCAGGCCCGAGGTTATAAAATGTTTTCATGGTCAACTCAGCTGACCATGAATTTTGTCCTGCGAATAAATCTCAAATTACTAACAATTGTAAATTATGTTTTGCTAAACATAGCTGAGCATGAAAATTTCTCTGCTGATAAATATGAAAATGACAACTATTGTTGGCATTTTCATATTTATTAGCGGAAAAAATTACACGCTCAACTGAGTTGAGTATGAAAAAAAAATATAACCTCGGGACCAGGTCATGATACATGAACAGCCTGTTCGTTCAAGTACACGGGTCAGATCAGTATTAGCAGAAACGCTGGGTATGGGAGAATATATGGACAAACAGAGAACTCATTGAATAAACAGATGATTTCATAATTCGCATATGGTGTAATGTCCCTTTTCTCGTGTTCGGGTTAAATGTAACTTTTGTGTCCGCAGCTGGAAATATAACGTTTTCCACCATATTCTAACTGTCTAACAGTTACATATTACAGAGGCAGTGTGAAATATAATTACGAGCACTCAAGGTTTTGAGCTTCGAATGTCGCTACAGGTGCACATGCTGATTTATACCTTCGCTGTTTGATAATAGTGGGCTTGTCCAAGACGTGTTGCCTTTAGTTTTGCAGACATATGGCATCTGGGGAATACTTTAATTTCAAAATCTACTTTATGAGGCTTAGCTAAAACGTATAGACGCAGCAGTCACAGACGAAAAAAACCCTTTTAGCACCATCACGAAAACACGCCTGTATAATTTTGAACTCCCTTAAAACCCACTTTTCTATAATGAAACTGGGGCTTACAGGGGTGTACATTATTGTTCTCTTTTGTGCTCTAAAGCATAGATGGTGGGTACTCGTTAGAACCGCCTCGCCGAGGTGGTTCTAACGAGTACTCGCAATCTATGTTTTGAGCAGAAATATGAAAAATATCAGAGTTTTTATCTGAAAATTTTCAATTTTTGGAGGTGAAATTTTCTCTATATATTTGAATAGGCATGTTTTTGTAATGCATACAAAAAGTAAGCAGTGCCACAATTGCCTATAGATTTATAAGGAATGCTAGCTAGGTTTTGTGTTAAAGGGGAATTACTACACGTTCAAAGGAGACATTTGTTAAATTGTTTCCTCCCTTCTGAAAAGTGATCTCCCTTAAAAAGAAAGAATTTGTTCCCTGTGGCAGTAAATTCTGTCCATTTAGAGTAGACCCCTTTTTAGAAAGGGCTTCATGTGCACACGAGCAAACTGGAAATCACAAAAGCTGCCCCTCTTGTCAAAAATGGTGGACAATCGCTCAAGAGTATCCGTTCATCTTAAACAAAATACGAGTCATTTCGCGAACTTCCAACATGTTTTATGCACCGTTTCGCAAACCCGTGTATTTGGTTGAGATTTAAGTCATCACGAAAACACGCCTATATAATATTGACCCCCTTAAACACCACTTTTATATAGTAAAACTGGGGTTAACAGGGGTAAACATTATTTTTCTTATTTCTGCTGAAAACATAGATTGTGTGAACGAGTACCCACAATCTATGTTTTGAGCAGAAATATGAAACATATCAGAGTCTTTTTTTATCTCAAAATTTTAGTTTTTGAAGATGAAATTTTCTTTATATTTGAATAGGCGTGTTTTCGTAATGTACAGTGAACCCTCTTTACAACGACAGTATTTGTCCCCCGAAATGCCATTAAAACAAATTTACTGTTGTACAGAATACTTAATGAGCAAACTGATATGCAAGAAAGGTCTTCTTTTGTTGTTATTTCCTCATAAAACATATGTTTTGGATATTTGTTAGATTCTAACAAATATCCAAAACATATGTTTCTTTAAAGTATTGAATACAATATTCTTGCATAATTTGTGGCTAATTATTACCTCTGAAGCGAAGCTTTCGTGAGGGTCAAATTGTCATTATAACGAATTTCGTCGTTGTATCGAGTGTCGGTGTAAAAAGGGTTGTCTGTATATATCGAAACATAGTGATATAGTGAAGTTTCGTAAAACGTCGTATGTAATGATATAAGTGAAGATACTCAAGAAAAGCCAGACTTACGAAGCACAGCCTTCCTGAAGCACCAAAAGAAGTAGGGATGAGGAAAAAGTAATGGCAAAACAACCATCATATATAAAACAACCAACACGCAAACAAAGAACTGCAACAGAGAAACCGCTTTGGAACGGTCAGTAGAAAAACTACTGTGGGGTAGGGCGTGGGGACTGGATCGGAAGTGGGAGAGGCAGTGGGAACGGGAACGGATTTTAACTAATTTTATCAAAAACAGTTTTAGTAAAAACAGTTCACCAATTTAGTGATTTAATTAGTAGCTATGCATATTGCATGAATCTGCTGGTAAACTGCATTTTCATTTCAAATGCAAGAGTGAATAGCACAAAACTCAAACTTGCTTGCCTTAAACCCTAAAGTGTTAATTACAACAGCTGCAGATGGCATTCTGAAATATATGTTTTCTCTCTACAAAACAATAAAAAAGAGAGGATGTCGTCTGTTGTGATATTGCATAGTACTTTAAGGGTTAAAAGTATTGTATGTATTTCTGGCATGCATAATAACTTTTTGTAAACGAAAATGAGCCAGCGCATGAAAAAAACTTACAAAATGACATGTGCGCCCAGCGAAGACTCAGATCAGCCCTGGCATCCGCCACGTCTGATCAGTCTTCGCTGTGTGCTCAATTGGTAGCTATGGACCCAAGCCTTCTTCATGCGGACAGCGAAAACTGAGCAGACTGGGCAGATGTCCAGGCTGATCTGAGTTTTCGCTGGGAGCATTTGCTATTTTGTAGGTTTTGTCATGCGCTAACTCAAATATGTATGCAGGGGTTCTTAAGCAGAGGTACCAGTATCATAAACTGCGTAAACATTTTCTAAGTTTTATCGCCGTCATTCCGATTTAAAATTCCAATGTAACGTTGGTTTGAAAACACTTCTGCAAGAAGGTTTGTTGGAATCTGAATTTTATAGCGACTTAATCTATGAATTCAGAAAGGTTGTTGGCAAAACTGGTATTTCACGGAACAATTTAAAATCGATCTATTGTCACTTACTACAAAAAAGATGTTACAACATGGATATTCTGCGCAAACTGCATACATTGTTATTAACCCAATTATGGTTGATAACTTTGCGCCTGTTTTAGTTGCACGACTGTTAGCCGGTCTTCTGACTAAATGATGACACCCTGCTCAATTTGTTTCAGCATTTTGGGACTGGACTAAAATATTTTCTAAGTTTTATCACCATCATTCTGAATTAGTGTTCAAATATAACATAGGTATTAAAACAAGTCTGAAAGTAGGTCCGTCCGAATCTGAGTTTTATTGCTATGTAGTCAATAAATTCAGAAAGAAACATGGCAAAAACTGATTATCCGTGCAATTTAAAAAGATTGGCTCTCACTACAAACAGACAGATTGCAGCATGGATATTCTGCAACAAACTACATGCATGGTAATAGTATTGGCAGACACTCCAACCCAACTGTGGTTGATAACTTTGCTTTTCTCTTAAATTGCACGATAATGGGTCGGTATTCATACTAAATGATGGCCCCTACTCAATCAATTCAGACGGTCGGTGCCTAACTTCCACTGTCTATGGTCGGGCTAACCGTGGTCCTGTTTGTGGTTTTCTTGTGTGCTGGCTTCAGATCGCCATTTAGCAATTTGCCTTGTTTCATCACAGTGTCTTTTTTGTATGTGTTTTACTGTGATGTTTCACAGATAAGGCAGAGGACCTCTATGCGGATCGAACATATATTTGTAGTTGGGAGCTGCATCAGAGTTAAAGGTGGGGTTTCGCACAAATAAAACTAGTTTAAGCCCCACCTCCTCAGTAGATTTCCTACTGACCGGTCCAATGCGGGTCTGCTGTTGCAGTTCTTTTTCTGAGTGTCTGTGGTTTCATATGTGGCGCTTATGTTGTCCTTATTTGTTCCTAATCTATTATTTTGGTGCCTCTGGATGGATTTGATTCGTAATTGTGCATTTCCTGGGTATTTTCACTTATATTTTTTATGTTTAAACGCTATGATGGCTAGCTGTATATATAAATATTATGACGGATATTTTTATGTTTAAATGCTATGGTTGCTAGCTTTATGTATAAATGCTATGATGGATAGTTTTATATTAATGTTATGATGGTTAGTTTCATGCTTAAATGCTATGACGGTTTCTTAAGCATGGAGGTTATAGAAACCAACCAACGATAGTTGCTTCACGATAAGCGGCTATTCTGTTCTATTCATTTGCTAGCACTAAGGCTGAAAATTCTGTGTAACCGGAAGTTGTGGCTTCCGAAAGAGGTAAATGGCATCCGTGATAACCGCCTACTATTTTTCTTCTTTTGGCAACAATAATTATATTTTCTTGTCATTTCATTCACTCCGATAATAGGTCTAATACATTTTGATAGTAACAAGAAAAAAGAATTTTAACAAAATGACCTTTGTCAAGAAATATTTAGACCAATCATAAATGATGTGTTTTGTCATCGGTAAAATACATCATTTCCGGTTTCAGCGTTTGTTAACTAACATTCGGTGACATCAACTATTAAATTCAAGCAGAGATCATGTTTCGAAGCAAAAAAGCAAATCTTAATCAGGTATAGGCTGAGTTTAAGGCAGGGATAAAATACACAATATTTTTGGACATTCACAGCATCTTAATTACTTTAAAGCACATTTAAATTTTGATATAGTCAATTTCCTTTTTCTGGATGGAGATGTCCCCCGGCGTACCTCATAAGGGTATACATATCTCAACTTATTAGATTCGCCAGAGCTTCTTCAAATCTTAGTGACTTAAACTGACGTAATAAAACCCCTACTGCCAAACGTCTCCCCGTACATCATCATTTATTTATTCAAATTTTATGACATAAATACATATATTTGACAAAAACAAATATACATAAATGTCAAGGGATTGGATGTAGGCTAGGCCTATATTTCATCCTTTCCCAGGGTGCTGTGACAGATGATAAGCAGTACACACAATAGATAAACTACATGTCAATACATATTAACCAGCAAATATTACAAATACATGGAATTAATGGGTAAGTTACGATTAAGATTAAAAGATAAAAAAGCAGAAGAAAGAAAATGAATGATAATTGGCTTATGGGTGTACACAGAGGGACAGGCTTACAGGTAGTAGCTTTAAAGTATTCTATTCTATTTTGCATCTACGGAAACTGACTGACTCGGGTACCCATTTTCGTGTTCAATTAAGGGGAAGTAATTATCACTTGAAGCTGTCGACGTGTCTAGAAGTGGGCGTCTGCTTTTTTATCTATGGTAAGTTTGCATCAATATAGTACAGTTTATATTTTTAGTACCTTTGGGATCATTCAGCCCATCCTGGTTATTTTGAAAATCGAATACGCTTAAACCGGCGCAAAGGGGCGTATGCAGCCTTGCAAACTACAGTGTTAGTAGTATAGGGCGGCACTATGTAGTGCCGCCCATAATACTAGTGTTGCATATGAAAAGACTCAATCAAACCGAGTCTCCGATTTTCGTGATTTTGTGTGTTCTGTTTCCAAAGGCAATCCTTTTTGACTTTTAGTGTACAGATTTAGAAAAAATGTGGGAAAATCTAACTTTTCGGAGCAATTTAGTGAACTAATTAACCGTTATAAAAGAATGGGCTATAGCCTGGACATTGTGCGGCAGACTGCATGCCTAGTTATCAACCCAACCGTTGTCGATAGCTATGCTTTACTGTTTCATTGCAAGAGTGAATAGCACAAAACTCAAACTTGCACGGCGGCGGTTCGGGCAGACTCAATGGCGGCCTCTTTGTAAAACTTTAATCAGTGGGTTGGGTTTGACGATATGTCTTTGGCTTGGCCCGCCGTGGTTCAACTATTGGTTTTCATTTACTCTGACACACAGTAGAATTAGCAATGAGCACTCGCCTTTGTTTATCATAGTGATTAATTTGATTTTTATAATTTCACTTTGGTGCATTGATTGTATTTGGAGACTTTATGCGAACCGAATTTTTATGTATTCCTGTATTAAAAGTAGCTTTGGGACTCAGGGAGAAGTTGGCTGGCTGTAAAAGTGCTTTAAACCCGCAGGTAATTTATTCTACTGACCGCTCTAAGGCGGTGGTCCTGGAGTCGTTCTTACTCTTTGTAGCTCTTTGTAGCTTTGTGGTTCCCGCATTGCTTTTTTTTCCTATATGTGTTGTGATGCTAGCATTGTGGTCACCGTCTTCAATAGCTGTCCACTTTGCTTTCTGTTTTATTAATTGAGTTGTGATACTAGCATTTTGGTCACCTTCAACAGCTGCCCAGTTTGTTTTCTGTTTTACTAGTTGTGATTAAGAGTGGCTTTGGGACGCAGGGTGAAGTTAGTCTGTTGTAAAAGTTCTTTAATCACACCCCGGTGGTTTATTCTACTGACTGTTCTAAGGCGGTAGTCCCGGTGTTAATCTTACTCTTTGTTGCTTTGTGGTTCATTCAATAAGGAGAGTATGCTTTGTGGTTCATTCAACGAGACAATTTGTTTTAAGTCTTGCCTTGTATGATTTTGTTCTTGTGTTTTCAGTCCATTTAGCATCACGATTACTTTGCTTGGGGAACTGAGAGCTAATCTTAATATTTTTTCGTACGTTTGTTCGATTTGCGCTTGTTTGGTTTTGTCTGTTTCCTCCACCTACTGGTGTCTGGGAAGGGCTGCGGTTTGTGATTGTGGCAATCCCTGGACTTCTCGTATGTTTTTGTTTATTTCGGATGCCAGATGGTTTTGACTTGACTGTTTGCATTATTATAATTCTGATCCTGCTTTCAAAGGACCTTCACTGTCCGCTAACATAATAATTGGATACTACAGACTTTATGAACGGAGAGCGAAGGGTGACACTATGCGCATCCGTCGGATTATTTGAATCAGCAGTTTTTTTTGCGCACGTTCGAAGGTACTTTTTCGCTTGACGCGGCCCATTTGTCAGGAAGAAGTAAGAACGTTTTCAAAACAAAGGCGCTTCTTTTTCTATTATTAATAGCGTCTCACACAGTGGATATAACTAAGTATACCGTGGTAATAACATTTGAAAGTTATATCTCTTGGATTAGATGCTAGACAAAACAACATGTCGTGTGAAAAAATACCTTATGCTTGCGCCGGTTTTTTAATGGTTCTATTGTTGTTCTGTAAAATAAGGCTTGAGGTTGTATGTGAATCATCTACATAGCATAAGATTCACATGAAATGTCAATAGATATTAAAAGTCGTAAAATAAACAAACATATTTTAGAAAGTCTATTGCTGCCGTTGTAATTAACGTTTATCGATCAACAATGATGTGTAAGCCAGTGTGCATGCTGAAGCAGACACAGAGATCGACAACACACACTAGTGACAAATTGTTGTTCCATAACTTCAGTTAGCCGTAAAAAAGATGAAATAGCCAGTACAATAACAGCTTTATTAATCTTTAATCTGTTCGGGCTAACTGTTAGCCGAAGGTTGGCAGACCTTTTGATACGCTTATATACAAGAACTACAAGATTGTCACATTATCCTCTTCAGTAATAACCAACCTTATGCCTACATGTGGAAACAAATAATATGCATATGTACTTAAGAATTAAATGGTCGAGACAGCAACCAAACGATATATTCTTAAATTTTATTTTGTCGGAAAAGATGTTATTTTCGATACTAATGCATCTTTGCGCAAGCATAATTGGATAGCTTCATGCAATATATATATATATATCGTAAAACATTAAGCATATTTAATGTGCAGTTTGTTCGGGTCCTATACTAGTTTGTTCAGTGGATAACCTAAGTATATATCAGACTGTAGGGATCTGCTGTCATAGAGATCTAGCTTTATGTGCTGTAGCTATTTTTGTTGCACGTGAGCGATGCGATTCCTTTTTGAGTATAAACTTTATACACCATGTTTGTATTATGGCACATTGGTATTTGCATTGCAGCAAATATGTGTTTTCTTGTATTTCTTTCATACTTACTGCCTTTCGAGAATATCTGATTGGGCACTGCGAATGGAGCGAGATAAAACTTCTAGACTGTCTTGTACTGTGTTCAAATGATGTGCTAAGCTGAAATAGAATAATAATAATAATAATAATAATAAATTAGTCTCATGAGGAATTATGCGCGTTGCCAAGCGCTTAGTGCTCCCGACTTCATATCCCGCTATACCTGGTTCTAATGCAAGTACAGGCGGAATAGAATTCAACTACTGTACGTAGCATCACCCACATCACCTGCCAGGAATCGGATGCTATGCTAACTAAGTCCTCTAGCAAAGTTTTCAGGGTATCTTCGTAGAGTTTCTGCTGCCCATTCCGGAAATTATTTCCATTCTCAGTATCCCTTAGTATTAAGAGGAATTGATACACTTTCAAGGGAGACGAATTTTGTTCCTTTTGAAATGACGTTTACTGTGAAAGGAAGGTATTTGCTTCCCATGGGAGCAAATTATTTCCTCTCAGAATAGATCCCGTTTTAGGAAGGGGTTAGTGTACAGGAAAGCAAACAAGAAGTCCAAAAAGTTGCCGCCTTTGTCATCATTAGCATAAATCTACCAAGTGTATCCATTCCATTACGAAAACACGCCTATTCAAATATATAGAAAATTTCACCTCCAAACAATTGAAAATTTTCAGATAAAAACGATGATATTTTTCATATTTCTGCTCAAAACATAGATTGTTGGTACTCTTTAGAACCGCCTCGGCGAAGCGGTTCTAACGAGTACCCACAATCTATGTTTTTGAGCAGACATAAGAAAAATAATGTATACCCCTGTAAACCCCAGTTTTACTATATAAAAGTGGGGTTTAAGGGGGTCAAAATTATATAGGTATGTTTTCGTAATGCATCTAAAGTTCTAAGAAGAACACAATCTAATATGACAGCACAAAATAACCAACAGCACTGCATACATCAAATCCCCAGTAATTTATTTTTGACTGTTCCAAGGCGGTATTTTCATTCTGGTACTTTTTGTGAATTGTTATGTAGTGTTTCTCTTTCTATTGTTTTTCTTTTATGTAAGTTTTAGATATATTCAGTTATGTTTGGGTTACAGAGTTGCCACCTTTTTGGGAAAGAGTTGCCAACTATGCTTGCCATCTCTTCATTTTGTGGCTGCTTAATAGTATTTGTCTGTCTTTCTCTTTGGTGTTGGGGGCCTGATAAGGATGTAATTGTATCAAATCCTGACTTCATTGTCTGTCTCTCTCTTTGGTGTTGGGGGCCTGATAAGGATATAATTGTATCAAATCCTGACTTCACTTTACTTTATTTAGTGTGTGTATTAACTATTTTTTCTCACTTCCCGATTTATTACATATGGAAGAATAGAACACATATAGCATCAGGTAGTGTGAAATAATGAAAAATATATCCAGGAAGAGCCACACTTACATAACATCGCCTACCCATGATAGCAAGTAAAAGAGTAAACAATACATATGCAAAGTGCATTGCAAGACAAAAGATACCTCTCTGGAATCTAGACAGACCGACGTTTCTGATAAATATATGCGTTTAATAATGGTCACGGACTGCTAAATGGTATAAAACACTGAGTGAGACTCAATCAAACCGAATCTCCGATTTTCGTGATTTTGTGTGTTCTTTGTTTCCAAAGGCAATCCTTTTTTACTTTTATTCCCTATGAATATTGTTTTATAATAATGGGCTCCACAGTTTTATCACGCTTTGATACCAGAGATGATCAACATGTATTATTCAGGCAATTGTATAGTAGATCTCACCAGGACCATTTGTGTAGCATATGTACCAAGATTCATGGAACTAACCTAAATGACGCCAGTTACTTTCCGAGTTTTGGTTCACTCCGAACTGACAATTTTACCCCTGACATGTACACAATTAAACTGAGGTGCCACGGACTTGTTTCTTGACAGTTACTTTTATCCTATGAGCTTTTCAACATTTTGACTATAGCAGATCATTATATGGGGAGTCCTGGACTAGTATTAGCTGAGGTACTATCTGAATTGTGTCTGAATTGCATTTTGTATTATCATTTATTATAGAGATTTCTGTACCTAATACAGTGTAGACCTAGATCAGACGCCGCGTTTTGTTGCGTCTAATCTGGGTCTGTCTCTTTGTGGGATGCTAGGCATAAATGGGTGAACAGTAAACCCAAAAGAGGCCATAACTGGACAATAAAACATTCTTTTGTATTCGTTATCAGACGCACGACTACTATGTCAACAGTCTTGGTAGATACTTCCGCTTAAGCTGGGTTCGATATACTCCCGTATTTGATGTGTACTTAGCATAACTCCTATATATGCGAACGTGGCATCTGATCTGGGTATACCATAGTGCATATTATATTTCATTTCCTTTGGAATCGTTGGGCCCATTGTTGTATATTTGAAAATGGAGTTCTGCTCAAGTATACGCTAGAGGGCGTTAGCAGTGTTGCAAAAGTCCATTAATGCTTTCGAAGAGTCTCAGTACAACCGAGACTTCCATTTACTAATCTGTTGTGTGTTCTTTGTTTCCAAAGGCAATCTTTTTCACGTCTATACTGTGCCACTGTTCCTTTTATGGGACGCTAGGCATAAATGCATTAATAGTATGCCCATAAGAGACCAAAATTGGATGATAAAACATTCTGTTCTATTCATTATCAGATGCACGACTACTATGTCGACAGTCTTGATAGCTACTTCCGCTTAAACTCGGTTCGGTATAATTCCCGTATTTGACGTGTGATTAGCATAGCTCCTATATATGCTATGGTGGCATATAACTGACGTCTAAATATTGAGATACTAAGTCGACTTTTTCTGCTTTTATGTTGGCTTAAAATGTATGACCTGATACTATATCGACTTCCGTTGACAATGGTTATCGCGACTGCAAGTCGTATTACTGTCCAGAAGTGTCATCCTCAACGGATGAGAAGACAATAAAAGTGAAATAGTGACTATGCCGGTCGAATTACTTAAATTCGGGACGATGTGACGTATTAAGTTTAGGGCTTAATATAGTGTTTGGTAGCATATAGATATTATATAATTATCGTTTCTTGTAAACAACTCTGCGATTGCAATAAGACTGGCGCTGCCTATGTCATTTTGGTCTAAATATAAACTTTCACGACTACGAAAACGTATCTCAACGCTAACTGGCAAATTATTACATGTAAAAGAACCGGAAGTCGAGAATAAAAAATAATAGAAAATAAGTTGTCATACAATGTTAACACGCTTTGTTTTCTTGAAGGCAGCTTAGAGCAATATTATAATCTGCAGACGCGATAACCATTATCAATGGAAGTCGATATAACATCAAGTCATATATTGTAAGTCGACATAAAAGCAGAAGAAGTCGACTTAGTATCTCAATATTTAGATGTCAGTTATATGCCACCATAATATGCGAATCGCCAAGGCGACACATAATAACCTACCATTCCGTTTTTTGTTTTAAGAGGGACTGTGTGGGCGAATACCACCAGTTTGAACCAGTGGGGTGGGGCTTGACGATATGTCTTTGGCTTGGTCCGCCGTGGTTCAACTATTGGTTTTCATTTACTCTGGCATACAGTAGAATTAGCCATGAGTACTCGTCTTTGTTTATTATAGTGATTAATTTGATTTTTATGTTTTCGCTTTGATGCATTGACTGAGTTAGGAGCCTTTATGCGAACCGAATTTTTATGTATTTCTGTATTAAGAGTAGCATCGGGACCCAGGGTGAAGTTAGCTAGCTGTAAAAGTGCTTTAAACCCCCCGGTGGTCTGCTCTACCGACCGTTCTAAGGCGGTGCTCCCGGTATTAGTCTTACTCTTTGTTGCTTTGTGGTTTATTCTACGAGGCGATTTGTTGTATGTCTTTCCGTGTGTCATTTTTTTTCTTGTGTTTTTCAGTCCTTTTAGTATTGCGATTACCTCGCTTGGGGAAGAGAGAGCTAATCTTAGTGCTTTTCGTACGTTTGTTCAGTTTGTGCTTGTTTAGATTTGTCGGTTTCCTCTTCCTCTTGGGGTCTGGGAAGGGCTGCGGTTTGTGATTGTGGCACTCCCTGGACTTTTCCCTTACCTTTTTAAACAAAATATGGGGTTGTAAAACATTTGCAAAAATATATAAACTTATATAACGAACATCATTGGTAGTCTGTATCATTTAAATCATGAAACTCTGTACTGGGGTCTTATTAGAGTAATCCCCTTGTAATATTCTAACAGTATCTTGACGATATTTATAGGGCTGAATAAACAAAATTGTCGATGTTATATGTATATTGTCCGACATGACACGGTTTTTGAAGTACCGTTTGTTCTGTGTGGGTGCTCTAACATGTCGTCGTATTTTGATAATGGCTATTTAAACTTTGATTAATGAAATCTTGGCAAAAACTTTTTTCACCATTGCATTTCTTTGCTTCTCATTTGACCTCATAATGAAATTTGTGCACTTTAAACAGCATGATTAATCGTGTTGTTTTAGGGCAGTGTCTGCATAGAAAAATAAATATGAACCGGGTCATGTGTAAATGTACATTCTGAGAATATAAAGACAGCGAAAATTTAGACCAAGGTACCCAGGAAAATCACACTCACGAACATTACGAAAAAAATGCCTATTTAACTATACTAAAAATTTACCAACAGAAATGAAAATTTTCAGATAAACAATTCTGATATTTTTCATATTTTTACTCAAAACATAGATTATGGATACTCGTTAGAACCACCTTGGTGAAGCGGTTCTAACAAGTACCCACAATCTATGTTTTAGCAAAATAAGAAAAATAATGTATATCCCTGTAAACCCCAGATTTACTATATAAAAGTGGGGTTTAAGGAGGTTAAAATTAGATAGGCGTGTTTTCGTGAGGTACCGAAAGAAGAACTGATGAGTAACAAGCAATGAAAGACCTAAGGTTTCAGTTGCAATAACCGATATACAAACAAAGAGGAACTACAACAAGAAAACCTCACTGGAACGGTCAAAGCAGCCTGCATATTAGCAAAACCTGATCAGGTCACATCCACACAATGTGATCAACGCCTGATAGGGTCTTGTAGAGTGAATCGACATGAAGCAAAACTCCTGATCAGAATACAGGCTTCGCTGGACGATTTACTGTAATTATTAAATGAACAAAGTACCATTGTCTTGATTTAAGAACTTCTGCTCAAGAATGTAATACAGAACATGTCAGTAGAAGAGAATAAAAATCTGAAAGGTTGCTTTTGAAAACAAAGAACACATTACAGATAGAAGGCAGATTGAAATATTGTTTAATTTGCATGCAGTATATCATTACTTCCAAGGAACGCATTCAGCATCAGATTTATTGCAAATGTTACAAACAATTTGTAAAGTATTGTCATTAACTGCTTTGTTTATAGATGGGCCGTCACTGTGCTTCGGTCACACCACCTTTATATAAACTAAAGTTAAATGCAACCGTATAAAGTGGTTATAAAATTTCATATATTCAATTCATGTAGATTCGTACATAAATCTTTTATTGTTTAAACAATGTTTTAGTTATTCATTTAGTTACATACACAGAACAGTCGAATATAAATAATAGGCTCAGAAACCTATTGAAACACTTATACACATCCTGGAATCGTTTATGTATATAAATATTGAGTACCGATATGTTATAAAAACATCGATCAGTACAATTTAAACATATGGGTAAACTTAGCGTATACGTGTCTTTGCTATAATGTATATAGGATAATGATTAGCCATATAAATTATATAGGTGGAGTCACTGAGAGGAAATATCTTTCTGTGAGATGTCAGAATGATACGGTTAGGTGAATCCCTTAGGGTGGTTGCCCTTGGTGGGGAGGATCTTCGCTGTGAGTCCGGATTTTATCATCTTTGCTATTTTCGGTAACTCGAGATACCGAGAAACCGGAAGTTGCACGAGGTCGCGCACTCTGAGCTGCAATTTGTTAAAGCAGTAAACGGTGAAGTTTTCTCCTTTTGTAAGCAGGTAATGCATAAATCAATCATTCCCTCTTGTGCAGTAATGTTTGGTTCATCTCACAGCGAAGTGCCAGTCCCCGTGTCCGCAAATTTCTGGAGATATTTTGGTCCAAAAATGTGACTGTATCAAGCATAATTTTCCCCACCCACATTTCCTGTCTTATATGAGCCAAATTGTGCCCCACAGTGCATTCGGAGTTATGTAGCCCTATTCTGCTATGCATGCACAGTGGTAAAATGTATGGATGTTTGTGTGGGAGAGTGCATGGGTGAGATAAATGACCCATATAACAGTGCATTTTGATTTTAGTATGTCAAGTGCAGGCAGGTGTGTTTGTAACAGTAAGACATGAATGGAACAATCAATCGTATATGCGGGAGTGTTCATTTGCATGTTCCGTCTCGCGTAATTGATTTATTTGCAGTATTTTTTCATTTACACATTAGATGTCCGGTGCATCCAGCGAGACGTCTAGTCAAGTCATGTCTTGCTGTTCTAGTAAAGTCTAGTCCTTGCCCGTGTCTAGTCCTGCACAGTTAGGTTTAATATTTTTGAATTCCACATAACTTTAATGTCCGTATTCATAAATGTGCATATTGTCCTCTTTATTGGTCCGTCCTTCATGTGAGTCTTCGCATATTGTCCGATTTGTACTGTCCTGTCCGTAAAAACCCATTCTAATGAGAACCTGGTTTTGCTGTTTATTTATGCATTTTTCCTGTATGTTGTCAGGACTCCTGAACGAGGTTAAGTCGTTGGAGGTTGTGGCTGATGCGGTGTGAGCGATAAGACTGGTTGTCACGGTGTAACAGTAGTGACAGAAAGGGTCCAGACTAGGATCTTGTTGGGGTATGTCATCCTGCTGAGCACGCAAATAATAGTAATTGAATGATGCAGATCTTGATACACTCTGTATTTTTCTGAAGAGCTATTATTGTCTTTTAAGCCACTGTAAATTGTTGTAAGACATGTTTTGGTACCAAATTCATATGGCAGCATTGCAATGTTAGAACAATTTATTTTGAATAACATTTTTCACAATCACGTGCCATGATATTGTGTGAAGATTTTATAAAAGTTTTGCAACTCTTTAATGAATGTAACTTGCTTTTATAAAGAATCACTGTTAACAGTATGTTATAAGTATAACTGCAACTGCAGATTCATGATCAGTACTGTGAAGAGGATTCATCCTGATAGAGCTGTTTCTATGATGCACTAGTGTCCGGATTATAGATTTTAACAAACTGTGAGCTCTAGCAGGTTGTTTCGCTTCAGGCTACTATCATATGCATATCAGCTCTCCAGGGTTAAACATGTACTTTGTATTTGTCATTTTCGTGTTCTTCAGGTTGTTTTGGTTCTTGTACCTACAATAAACGCTTGAAACTAGAGGTACCTGGTGTCTCGTCTCTTTCTACGGCCCACATCTTGGCGCTGCGAGCAGGGTAAAACATCCTAGCGATAGGACGAGTGGAGTCTACTGCTGATAGACTGGGAACCGGAAGGCAGACACTGAATTCCAAAGATCTACAAGATTCAACCCCTACGATTCCTGAGGGAACATTTGCTTAATATTGTTGAAAATAAACTCTGTATATGTCATGTGTTGATATTGAAAGACTTTTCATGTAAATCTTATGAAGTAGCATATGGGCCACTTTTGTGTCATAAAGCAGTATATATGCCACTTTGGGGCCAGATGACAATTTTGAATATAAACTCAAAGTGTAGTAGTACAGGTGTCTGATCAGAGACTTAGTTCGTATCGGAAACTTAATCTGGACAGTGAGAGATACTGATTCTACTATTAGTATTTATAGGACTAAAGTGTATATGATGTTGATTGTTTAACATATCTAGTGATGGTTGACTGATATAGGCTCAAGTTTTCATCTTCAATTATTGGAATAGTCCAAATTTCCATCCAGTGTATCATGTAATGTAAAAATTGTCATTGAGATTCATTGTTTAGACCCAGAATTTTTTTTTTAATACAAAACGTCCAAGTTTCCATCCAAAATATTAGGTCATTGTTGAACTGAAGCTAGCCTGCTGAAAGTGCATTGGAGGTTTTGATTTTATGAAATTTAGTTGCCTGCTTATATGTACAGAATCAGAATGGATATCATGTCTGTGCCTAATACGTAGTATTTTTGGCACAAATTGGTATAGTCATGGTCCGTCTGTCCGTCGTCTCCCAACAATAGCAGATATTATTGAAATATTTTCTTTGTGGTTGAAAGTCTTTAGTATTGGACCTGGTAAAGGTGTTTATTAACTATCAATATGGCTACAGCAGAAGAACTCCAGATAGAGTTGGATAAAGTAAAGAAAGAGCTAGTTGAAGCAAACGCTAAGGCTGATTATTTCCGGAGTGAGACTGATAAGCTAGGGGAGCATCTTGAGAAGTCTGAAATTGAGCTGAAGCTTCTGGCTGACACTGATCATTTAAGAAAAGAAATCATTGAGAAGAATGATGCACTTTTGTCTAAATTTCTTAATATCAGTTCTAAAACGTCTGAGCAAACCAAGCTGTTGGTTACTTCATCCAGAAAGCTAGACCGTTTTAAGGGTAGACCTGAAAAGGGATCAGATCCAACCTTAGAAGAGTGGTTAAGGGATGTTGAGGGGCAAATTAGTTCTCGTAAGCTAGAGGGGGAGCAAGCGGTGTTGTTTGTTCTAGACCATCTAGCGGGGAAAGCACGCTTGGATATAATGGGAAGGTTGGACAGTATTGGTAAGAATGACCCCCATAAAATATTCGAAGCTTTAAGGAGCACTTTTGGGGATGGGGACACGGTGCCCCAGTTGCTTCAACGATTTTTCTCATACACCCAAAAGAGTACTGAAGATTTGGTAACGTGTTCTCTGAATCTGCTTGAGTTGTTCGACAGGATCGCTGAACATGATAAGACATTTAAGTCAGATAATAAGAATGTTGTGCTAAAAGAGAGATTAGCAGAAGCAGTGCTGGATGAAGGATTAAAGAGAGAGCTACGTCGTCTGAATACTGAAAATCGGGAGTTGTCATTTTTCGAACTTCGAGACAGGGGAGACAAATGGTTAGGTAAATCACAAAAGAGACCCACTAACATGGAGGAAGTGAAATCCCATGCTTTTGATATGGATCAGCTAAAGAAGGACATTGTCAGTGAGGTTGTGCAGGCTCTTAGGCCTCCGTTAGGCCAAGGGAGTCGGTCGAGAAATAGTCCGATGAACCAACCTGCTCCCACTTCTAGGAGTCGGAGAAAATGCTGGGAATGCGGGTCCGAGAGTCACATGAAGAGGGACTGTGAGGTCTGGAAACAGAAAGTAGCAGAAAAGAAAGTTGCGACCAACCAGGAAGCTGATGTGAAGATAAGCAGTGGAAAATTCCTGGACAAGGCAATCGGAGTGTGCCCTGAAACAGAGGTCGGAATCGATAATGTTAAGTTCAAGTGTTTACTGGACAGTGGCGCGGAGGTGTCCACAATGACAGAATCCTTTTTCAGGAACAACCTGAATGAGGAATTGACTGATGTTTCGGATTACCTGAAAATAACTGCTGCTAATGGACTTCAGATTCCTTTTGTGGGCTACATGGAAACAAATATAACCATCTTTGGAAGGGAGTTGAAAGATGTTGGATTTTTGATTGTGAAGGACCCAGAGGATCTGCATCTTTTCAATCGGAAGTTGGCTGTTCCGGGTGTCATAGGAAGTAACATTTTAAATGTGCTAGCACACACCTACAAACCAGAAGACTTTGATAATCCTCATAGGGGTGCTGCTGCTCAGATAATCACTTTGTTTAATCAAGAAATCATAGTGGACAGTCACAGAGTTGGATTTGCCAAAGTTAAGAGCCCTGTGATCATTCCAAGTAGAAGCCTGAAGCAAATCGAGGCTAGTGTGAACCCTGCACAGTCAGGAAGTTATGAAGCAATAGTAGAGAGGCATGCGGGTAGTATTAATAACTTTCCTAGTGGATTAGCTGTGGGACGGAGCTTAGTGTCTGTGGATGGCAGTGGCAAGGTGCCAATACAAGTTGCCAATTTTAGTGATAGGGATGTGATGCTGAAAAATATCCGCATTGGATCGATTTGTGAAGTGAAAGATTCGCCGAGTGCAGTTCAGATCTCGCGAACAACTTCAGAGATTCATGTATCACTGGAACCTGAGGAAAACTCTGACAAAGGACCAGTTGAGTTGAACTTTGATGTGGATGATGGTCTTGATGCAGATCAGCGGGCTAAACTTGAGAGATTGTTGCAAAAACATCGCAGAGTATTTAGCCAGGATGACTATGATGTTGGTACTGTGAATGCTGGTATCGAGCACACTATTCCTACAGTCGATGATCAGCCAGTGAAAGTGCCTTACCGTAGAATTCCACCAAATCAGTGGGCTGAGGTTCGAGAGTACATACAGAAGGCTTTGGATAGGAAAGTGATACGACCCTCCTCAAGTCCATATGCCGCTCCTATCGTGTTAGTGAGAAAACCATCTGGCGAGTTGAGAATGTGTATAGACTACAGGCAATTGAATGCTAAGACTAAGAAAGACTCTTATCCTCTGCCTAGAATAGAAGATGCACTTGAATCCTTGAAAGGAGCTAAGTATTTCAGCAGTTTGGATCTAGCTCATGGTTATCACCAAGTGCCGATGTCAGAAAAGGACATAGAGAAGACAGCATTTCGTGTAGGCACTGGTGGTCTGTATGAATTCTTGAAAATGCCCTTTGGAGTTTGTAATGGGCCTGGTACTTTTATGCGCATGATGGATCGTATATTTGGTGATGTGAACTTTCAGTGTGTGCTGATATACTTGGACGACATTCTGGTACCCGCAGTCTCGTTTGACCAGATGCTGGAAAGGCTGGACATGGTGTTCAGTAGGCTGGAGAATTTTAACCTGAAAGTGAAACCGGAGAAGTGTCACTTTTTCAAAGAGAAACTACATTTTCTGGGACATGTAGTCAGTGAAGACGGGGTGGCCACTGACCCAGAGAAGACAAGGGCAATCAGTGATTGGGCGCCCATCACTTCTGAAACAGAACTTCGATCTTTCTTAGGTTTGGCCAGCTACTACAGGCGTTATGTGAAGAATTTTGCATCAGTTGCTGCACCGTTACATGCATTACTTTCAGGAGGTGGGAAGAAGAAGAACAAACGTGATGTTGTATCGAAGTGGCCAGAGTGTCGGACACCTGAGTGTGAGGAGGCATTTGCTGAGTTAAAACGCAAATTGACAAGTGCCCCAGTTCTAGGATACCCAGACTTCACCAAACCCTTCATCCTAGAAATTGATGCAAGTTTCTCGGGTTTGGGAGCTGTTTTGTCGCAAGACCAGGAGTCTGGTCGTGTCGTGTTGTGCTACGCCAGTCGAGGATTGAGGTCTCATGAGAGGAATATGTCAAACTACAGTAGTACTAAGCTGGAGCTCCTTGCCCTTAGGTGGGCAATTACCATCAAATTCAGGGATCTGTTGATTGGCGCAAAATTTGTTGTCTTTACCGACAACAACCCTCTGAGTTATGTGCAGACAACAACCAAAGTAGGAGCAACAGAAATGAGATGGATTGCTGAGTTGGCGGCATTTGACTTCAAAATCCAGTTTCGTTCAGGACGATCAAATCGAAACGCAGATGCACTGAGTAGAAAGACAGACCATGGCACAGAGCCAGAGAACTTCAGAGTTAGTGTCACAGAAGAGGAAATTAGTGCTGATATTCGTCAGGAATTGGGTGCAGTAATTCCAGAAGAATTGAGGAAGGTTTTCAGGGAGAATATAGACTCTGTCTGGCTAGAAGAGGTGCAAGTCCGTTCAGAAGCAACAGAACAGGCTGTTGGTACATTGCCATCGATCTCAAATGAGGAGATGCGTCAGTTACAGAAAACTGACCCAGTGTTATCTAGAGTTATTCAGTTCAGGAAAACAGAGAAACCTTCCAAACGGCAGTTGATGAAGGAAACAAAAGGGGTTCGAAAGCTGATTCATGATTGGGATCGAATAGAAGAGAAAGAGGGTATACTGAGACGAGGAATTGTGGTGGATGGCCAGAAGATCAGTCCCTTGCTTTTGCCAGAGTGTCTACAAAGTCGGGTGCTAGAGATGACACATGATCAATTAGGCCATAGTTCTGCTGGAAAAACTCTAAGCCTAGTCAGGAATCGCTGCTTCTGGCCTGGTATGGTCAGTGATGTAGAACGGTTTTGCAAGGGGTGTCGAAGATGTAGTGTTTCCAAAGCAGGAAGGAAATTGCGCTCTACTATGGGGACTCTACTTGCAAGTGAACCATTGGAGGTTTTGGCCATTGACTTTACAGTGTTAGAGCCAGCGTGTGGCTTCGAAAATGTGTTAGTGATGACAGACGTATTCACCAAGTTTACTCAAGCAGTTGCAACCCGAAACCAAACTGCTAAAACTGTGGCAAAGGTGCTGGTGAGGGACTGGTTTGTGAGATATGGTGTCCCCAAGCGAATTCACTCCGACCAGGGGAGGAACTTTGAATCTGATTTGGTGAAAGAACTGTGCTCAATCTATGGCATCACGAAAAGTCGCACTACACCATACCACCCTCAAGGGAACGGTCAGTGTGAACGGTTTAATCGTACCCTTCATGATCGATTAAGGACTCTGACTCCTGCTCAGAAACGCAAGTGGCCAAATTACTTGGCAGAACTAGTATTTGCTTACAACTGTACTGATCACTCATCAACTGGCTACAAGCCCTATCTGTTATTCTTCGGAAGGGATCCCAGACTGCCAGTGGACTTATTTCTCGGAGGTCAGACTGAAACAGAGGGTAGGATACCCATAGATGAGTGGGTTGCAGATCATTTCCAAAGGTTAAGGGAAACATTTGAAAAAGCATCCCAGAATCTGAAGGAAGCAAGTGATGCTCGGAGGGCTAGAAATGACAGAAAAGCCACTGACACATCTATTCCAATTGGATCGAAAGTATTTGTGAAAGATCATTCATTCAGGACAAGGCACAAAATACAGGACCATTGGTGCCCAGAAGAATATGTTGTGGTTGACAGACCTGATGAAAAAGAACATGTTTACAAGGTGGTTTGCACTTCACCAGAGGGTGAGATAGACGAGAAAACTCTGAACAGAATAGATCTAAAATATCCAATTGTCACTACAGAATCAAATGACAAAAGTGATACAAATGTGCAAAATGGACAGGAAGAAAACTCTGATGACTCAGATATTGAAGTTGTGTATGAAACTCAAGGTTTAAGACTTGAAGATGAAACAGAGGTCGTGCATCAGGATATCCCTATTTTAGCTGCGGATAATACAGCTCAAGCAGATTCAGATGCTACTTCGGTTAAGCAAATTAGTGGTACTGAAACTGGGGGAGGGGATGAAACTGTCCAGCTTGGGGAATTACTAGATGATCAGGAACCAGTCTCTGGGGATGAGGGCAGCAATGCACAACTTGGGGAAATGGGTGATGATGAGGTGTCTGAGGGTGAAGGTATGGGAGTAAGTCCAAGGGGTAAACCTGCTCAACTTAAGCATGATGAAGCACCTAAAGTTAAGGCAAACGATACCCAGGGAAATGTGGTCATTACAAAGGAAGGGGCAGATGGTGAGGTTCTGAGGGAAGAGTCTGACTCTGATACAAATGGGGAGAGGCCAGAGAGGGAAATAAGGGAAGTTCCAAGGCGTTCTAAAAGGCAGAATGCAGGAAAACATTCAAATGTTCATAAGCTTCCAAGATCAGTAAATCAGCAAGAAGTTAGCGGCTCAATTTCGGAACAATCACTGGCCGATTTAAGCCAAGCCCACCTCATTTTGGTGGAACTGTTTGCCAAGAGACATTAAGCTGAATAGTCTGGTCATGTGGATTACACAGTTCTTCATTTATTTTCACATATTTGATGCTATGAATCTTAGAATGATGTTTTTTTTTCATGGTGTCAGAATACCAGTTTCGATATTTTTTTTTTATTTTTTTTTTTCGCTGTGGGGCCAGCGAAAGGTAGTTGGGGAGTTTGTGAGATGTCAGAATGATACGGTTAGGTGAATCCCTTAGGGTGGTTGCCCTTGGTGGGGAGGATCTTCGCTGTGAGTCCGGATTTTATCATCTTTGCTATTTTCGGTAACTCGAGATACCGAGAAACCGGAAGTTGCACGAGATCGCGCACTCTGAGCTGCAATTTGTTAAAGCAGTAAACGGTGAAGTTTTCTCCTTTTGTAAGCAGGTAATGCATAAATCAATCATTCCCTCTTGTGCAGTAATGTTTGGTTCATCTCACAGCGAAGTGCCAGTCCCCGTGTCCGCAAATTTCTGGAGATATTTTGGTCCAAAAATGTGACTGTATCAAGCATAATTTTCCCCACCCACATTTCCTGTCTTATATGAGCCAAATTGTGCCCCACAGTGCATTCGGAGTTATGTAGCCCTATTCTGCTATGCATGCACAGTGGTAAAATGTATGGATGTTTGTGTGGGAGAGTGCATGGGTGAGATAAATGACCCATATAACAGTGCATTTTGATTTTAGTATGTCAAGTGCAGGCAGGTGTGTTTGTAACAGTAAGACATGAATGGAACAATCAATCGTATATGCGGGAGTGTTCATTTGCATGTTCCGTCTCGCGTAATTGATTTATTTGCAGTATTTTTTCATTTACACATTAGATGTCCGGTGCATCCAGCGAGACGTCTAGTCAAGTCATGTCTTGCTGTTCTAGTAAAGTCTAGTCCTTGCCCGTGTCTAGTCCTGCACAGTTAGGTTTAATATTTTTGAATTCCACATAACTTTAATGTCCGTATTCATAAATGTGCATATTGTCCTCTTTATTGGTCCGTCCTTCATGTGAGTCTTCGCATATTGTCCGATTTGTACTGTCCTGTCCGTAAAAACCCATTCTAATGAGAACCTGGTTTTGCTGTTTATTTATGCATTTTTCCTGTATGTTGTCAGGACTCCTGAACGAGGTTAAGTCGTTGGAGGTTGTGGCTGATGCGGTGTGAGCGATAAGACTGGTTGTCACGGTGTAACAGTAGTGACAGAAAGGGTCCAGACTAGGATCTTGTTGGGGTATGTCATCCTGCTGAGCACGCAAATAATAGTAATTGAATGATGCAGATCTTGATACACTCTGTATTTTTCTGAAGAGCTATTATTGTCTTTTAAGCCACTGTAAATTGTTGTAAGACATGTTTTGGTACCAAATTCATATGGCAGCATTGCAATGTTAGAACAATTTATTTTGAATAACATTTTTCACAATCACGTGCCATGATATTGTGTGAAGATTTTATAAAAGTTTTGCAACTCTTTAATGAATGTAACTTGCTTTTATAAAGAATCACTGTTAACAGTATGTTATAAGTATAACTGCAACTGCAGATTCATGATCAGTACTGTGAAGAGGATTCATCCTGATAGAGCTGTTTCTATGATGCACTAGTGTCCGGATTATAGATTTTAACAAACTGTGAGCTCTAGCAGGTTGTTTCGCTTCAGGCTACTATCATATGCATATCAGCTCTCCAGGGTTAAACATGTACTTTGTATTTGTCATTTTCGTGTTCTTCAGGTTGTTTTGGTTCTTGTACCTACAATAAACGCTTGAAACTAGAGGTACCTGGTGTCTCGTCTCTTTCTACGGCCCACATCTTGGCGCTGCGAGCAGGGTAAAACATCCTAGCGATAGGACGAGTGGAGTCTACTGCTGATAGACTGGGAACCGGAAGGCAGACACTGAATTCCAAAGATCTACAAGATTCAACCCCTACGATTCCTGAGGGAACATTTGCTTAATATTGTTGAAAATAAACTCTGTATATGTCATGTGTTGATATTGAAAGACTTTTCATGTAAATCTTATGAAGTAGCATATGGGCCACTTTTGTGTCATAAAGCAGTATATATGCCACTTTGGGGCCAGATGACAATTTTGAATATAAACTCAAAGTGTAGTAGTACAGGTGTCTGATCAGAGACTTAGTTCGTATCGGAAACTTAATCTGGACAGTGAGAGATACTGATTCTACTATTAGTATTTATAGGACTAAAGTGTATATGATGTTGATTGTTTAACATATCTAGTGATGGTTGACTGATATAGGCTCAAGTTTTCATCTTCAATTATTGGAATAGTCCAAATTTCCATCCAGTGTATCATGTAATGTAAAAATTGTCATTGAGATTCATTGTTTAGACCCAGAATTTTTTTTTTAATACAAAACGTCCAAGTTTCCATCCAAAATATTAGGTCATTGTTGAACTGAAGCTAGCCTGCTGAAAGTGCATTGGAGGTTTTGATTTTATGAAATTTAGTTGCCTGCTTATATGTACAGAATCAGAATGGATATCATGTCTGTGCCTAATACGTAGTATTTTTGGCACAAATTGGTATAGTCATGGTCCGTCTGTCCGTCGTCTCCCAACAATAGCAGATATTATTGAAATATTTTCTTTGTGGTTGAAAGTCTTTAGTATTGGACCTGGTAAAGGTGTTTATTAACTATCAATATGGCTACAGCAGAAGAACTCCAGATAGAGTTGGATAAAGTAAAGAAAGAGCTAGTTGAAGCAAACGCTAAGGCTGATTATTTCCGGAGTGAGACTGATAAGCTAGGGGAGCATCTTGAGAAGTCTGAAATTGAGCTGAAGCTTCTGGCTGACACTGATCATTTAAGAAAAGAAATCATTGAGAAGAATGATGCACTTTTGTCTAAATTTCTTAATATCAGTTCTAAAACGTCTGAGCAAACCAAGCTGTTGGTTACTTCATCCAGAAAGCTAGACCGTTTTAAGGGTAGACCTGAAAAGGGATCAGATCCAACCTTAGAAGAGTGGTTAAGGGATGTTGAGGGGCAAATTAGTTCTCGTAAGCTAGAGGGGGAGCAAGCGGTGTTGTTTGTTCTAGACCATCTAGCGGGGAAAGCACGCTTGGATATAATGGGAAGGTTGGACAGTATTGGTAAGAATGACCCCCATAAAATATTCGAAGCTTTAAGGAGCACTTTTGGGGATGGGGACACGGTGCCCCAGTTGCTTCAACGATTTTTCTCATACACCCAAAAGAGTACTGAAGATTTGGTAACGTGTTCTCTGAATCTGCTTGAGTTGTTCGACAGGATCGCTGAACATGATAAGACATTTAAGTCAGATAATAAGAATGTTGTGCTAAAAGAGAGATTAGCAGAAGCAGTGCTGGATGAAGGATTAAAGAGAGAGCTACGTCGTCTGAATACTGAAAATCGGGAGTTGTCATTTTTCGAACTTCGAGACAGGGGAGACAAATGGTTAGGTAAATCACAAAAGAGACCCACTAACATGGAGGAAGTGAAATCCCATGCTTTTGATATGGATCAGCTAAAGAAGGACATTGTCAGTGAGGTTGTGCAGGCTCTTAGGCCTCCGTTAGGCCAAGGGAGTCGGTCGAGAAATAGTCCGATGAACCAACCTGCTCCCACTTCTAGGAGTCGGAGAAAATGCTGGGAATGCGGGTCCGAGAGTCACATGAAGAGGGACTGTGAGGTCTGGAAACAGAAAGTAGCAGAAAAGAAAGTTGCGACCAACCAGGAAGCTGATGTGAAGATAAGCAGTGGAAAATTCCTGGACAAGGCAATCGGAGTGTGCCCTGAAACAGAGGTCGGAATCGATAATGTTAAGTTCAAGTGTTTACTGGACAGTGGCGCGGAGGTGTCCACAATGACAGAATCCTTTTTCAGGAACAACCTGAATGAGGAATTGACTGATGTTTCGGATTACCTGAAAATAACTGCTGCTAATGGACTTCAGATTCCTTTTGTGGGCTACATGGAAACAAATATAACCATCTTTGGAAGGGAGTTGAAAGATGTTGGATTTTTGATTGTGAAGGACCCAGAGGATCTGCATCTTTTCAATCGGAAGTTGGCTGTTCCGGGTGTCATAGGAAGTAACATTTTAAATGTGCTAGCACACACCTACAAACCAGAAGACTTTGATAATCCTCATAGGGGTGCTGCTGCTCAGATAATCACTTTGTTTAATCAAGAAATCATAGTGGACAGTCACAGAGTTGGATTTGCCAAAGTTAAGAGCCCTGTGATCATTCCAAGTAGAAGCCTGAAGCAAATCGAGGCTAGTGTGAACCCTGCACAGTCAGGAAGTTATGAAGCAATAGTAGAGAGGCATGCGGGTAGTATTAATAACTTTCCTAGTGGATTAGCTGTGGGACGGAGCTTAGTGTCTGTGGATGGCAGTGGCAAGGTGCCAATACAAGTTGCCAATTTTAGTGATAGGGATGTGATGCTGAAAAATATCCGCATTGGATCGATTTGTGAAGTGAAAGATTCGCCGAGTGCAGTTCAGATCTCGCGAACAACTTCAGAGATTCATGTATCACTGGAACCTGAGGAAAACTCTGACAAAGGACCAGTTGAGTTGAACTTTGATGTGGATGATGGTCTTGATGCAGATCAGCGGGCTAAACTTGAGAGATTGTTGCAAAAACATCGCAGAGTATTTAGCCAGGATGACTATGATGTTGGTACTGTGAATGCTGGTATCGAGCACACTATTCCTACAGTCGATGATCAGCCAGTGAAAGTGCCTTACCGTAGAATTCCACCAAATCAGTGGGCTGAGGTTCGAGAGTACATACAGAAGGCTTTGGATAGGAAAGTGATACGACCCTCCTCAAGTCCATATGCCGCTCCTATCGTGTTAGTGAGAAAACCATCTGGCGAGTTGAGAATGTGTATAGACTACAGGCAATTGAATGCTAAGACTAAGAAAGACTCTTATCCTCTGCCTAGAATAGAAGATGCACTTGAATCCTTGAAAGGAGCTAAGTATTTCAGCAGTTTGGATCTAGCTCATGGTTATCACCAAGTGCCGATGTCAGAAAAGGACATAGAGAAGACAGCATTTCGTGTAGGCACTGGTGGTCTGTATGAATTCTTGAAAATGCCCTTTGGAGTTTGTAATGGGCCTGGTACTTTTATGCGCATGATGGATCGTATATTTGGTGATGTGAACTTTCAGTGTGTGCTGATATACTTGGACGACATTCTGGTACCCGCAGACTCGTTTGACCAGATGCTGGAAAGGCTGGACATGGTGTTCAGTAGGCTGGAGAATTTTAACCTGAAAGTGAAACCGGAGAAGTGTCACTTTTTCAAAGAGAAACTACATTTTCTGGGACATGTAGTCAGTGAAGACGGGGTGGCCACTGACCCAGAGAAGACAAGGGCAATCAGTGATTGGGCGCCCATCACTTCTGAAACAGAACTTCGATCTTTCTTAGGTTTGGCCAGCTACTACAGGCGTTATGTGAAGAATTTTGCATCAGTTGCTGCACCGTTACATGCATTACTTTCAGGAGGTGGGAAGAAGAAGAACAAACGTGATGTTGTATCGAAGTGGCCAGAGTGTTGGACACCTGAGTGTGAGGAGGCATTTGCTGAGTTAAAACGCAAATTGACAAGTGCCCCAGTTCTAGGATACCCAGACTTCACCAAACCCTTCATCCTAGAAATTGATGCAAGTTTCTCGGGTTTGGGAGCTGTTTTGTCGCAAGACCAGGAGTCTGGTCGTGTCGTGTTGTGCTACGCCAGTCGAGGATTGAGGTCTCATGAGAGGAATATGTCAAACTACAGTAGTACTAAGCTGGAGCTCCTTGCCCTTAGGTGGGCAATTACCATCAAATTCAGGGATCTGTTGATTGGCGCAAAATTTGTTGTCTTTACCGACAACAACCCTCTGAGTTATGTGCAGACAACAACCAAAGTAGGAGCAACAGAAATGAGATGGATTGCTGAGTTGGCGGCATTTGACTTCAAAATCCAGTTTCGTTCAGGACGATCAAATCGAAACGCAGATGCACTGAGTAGAAAGACAGACCATGGCACAGAGCCAGAGAACTTCAGAGTTAGTGTCACAGAAGAGGAAATTAGTGCTGATATTCGTCAGGAATTGGGTGCAGTAATTCCAGAAGAATTGAGGAAGGTTTTCAGGGAGAATATAGACTCTGTCTGGCTAGAAGAGGTGCAAGTCCGTTCAGAAGCAACAGAACAGGCTGTTGGTACATTGCCATCGATCTCAAATGAGGAGATGCGTCAGTTACAGAAAACTGACCCAGTGTTATCTAGAGTTATTCAGTTCAGGAAAACAGAGAAACCTTCCAAACGGCAGTTGATGAAGGAAACAAAAGGGGTTCGAAAGCTGATTCATGATTGGGATCGAATAGAAGAGAAAGAGGGTATACTGAGACGAGGAATTGTGGTGGATGGCCAGAAGATCAGTCCCTTGCTTTTGCCAGAGTGTCTACAAAGTCGGGTGCTAGAGATGACACATGATCAATTAGGCCATAGTTCTGCTGGAAAAACTCTAAGCCTAGTCAGGAATCGCTGCTTCTGGCCTGGTATGGTCAATGATGTAGAACGGTTTTGCAAGGGGTGTCGAAGATGTAGTGTTTCCAAAGCAGGAAGGAAATTGCGCTCTACTATGGGGACTCTACTTGCAAGTGAACCATTGGAGGTTTTGGCCATTGACTTTACAGTGTTAGAGCCAGCGTGTGGCTTCGAAAATGTGTTAGTGATGACAGACGTATTCACCAAGTTTACTCAAGCAGTTGCAACCCGAAACCAAACTGCTAAAACTGTGGCAAAGGTGCTGGTGAGGGACTGGTTTGTGAGATATGGTGTCCCCAAGCGAATTCACTCCGACCAGGGGAGGAACTTTGAATCTGATTTGGTGAAAGAACTGTGCTCAATCTATGGCATCACGAAAAGTCGCACTACACCATACCACCCTCAAGGGAACGGTCAGTGTGAACGGTTTAATCGTACCCTTCATGATCGATTAAGGACTCTGACTCCTGCTCAGAAACGCAAGTGGCCAAATTACTTGGCAGAACTAGTATTTGCTTACAACTGTACTGATCACTCATCAACTGGCTACAAGCCCTATCTGTTATTCTTCGGAAGGGATCCCAGACTGCCAGTGGACTTATTTCTCGGAGGTCAGACTGAAACAGAGGGTAGGATACCCATAGATGAGTGGGTTGCAGATCATTTCCAAAGGTTAAGGGAAACATTTGAAAAAGCATCCCAGAATCTGAAGGAAGCAAGTGATGCTCGGAGGGCTAGAAATGACAGAAAAGCCACTGACACATCTATTCCAATTGGATCGAAAGTATTTGTGAAAGATCATTCATTCAGGACAAGGCACAAAATACAGGACCATTGGTGCCCAGAAGAATATGTTGTGGTTGACAGACCTGATGAAAAAGAACATGTTTACAAGGTGGTTTGCACTTCACCAGAGGGTGAGATAGACGAGAAAACTCTGAACAGAATAGATCTAAAATATCCAATTGTCACTACAGAATCAAATGACAAAAGTGATACAAATGTGCAAAATGGACAGGAAGAAAACTCTGATGACTCAGATATTGAAGTTGTGTATGAAACTCAAGGTTTAAGACTTGAAGATGAAACAGAGGTCGTGCATCAGGATATCCCTATTTTAGCTGCGGATAATACAGCTCAAGCAGATTCAGATGCTACTTCGGTTAAGCAAATTAGTGGTACTGAAACTGGGGGAGGGGATGAAACTGTCCAGCTTGGGGAATTACTAGATGATCAGGAACCAGTCTCTGGGGATGAGGGCAGCAATGCACAACTTGGGGAAATGGGTGATGATGAGGTGTCTGAGGGTGAAGGTATGGGAGTAAGTCCAAGGGGTAAACCTGCTCAACTTAAGCATGATGAAGCACCTAAAGTTAAGGCAAACGATACCCAGGGAAATGTGGTCATTACAAAGGAAGGGGCAGATGGTGAGGTTCTGAGGGAAGAGTCTGACTCTGATACAAATGGGGAGAGGCCAGAGAGGGAAATAAGGGAAGTTCCAAGGCGTTCTAAAAGGCAGAATGCAGGAAAACATTCAAATGTTCATAAGCTTCCAAGATCAGTAAATCAGCAAGAAGTTAGCGGCTCAATTTCGGAACAATCATTGGCCGATTTAAGCCAAGCCCACCTCATTTTGGTGGAACTGTTTGCCAAGAGACATTAAGCTGAATAGTCTGGTCATGTGGATTACACAGTTCTTCATTTATTTTCACATATTTGATGCTATGAATCTTAGAATGATGTTTTTTTTTCATGGTGTCAGAATACCAGTTTCGATATTTTTTTTTTATTTTTTTTTTCGCTGTGGGGCCAGCGAAAGGTAGTTGGGGAGTTTGTGAGATGTCAGAATGATACGGTTAGGTGAATCCCTTAGGGTGGTTGCCCTTGGTGGGGAGGATCTTCGCTGTGAGTCCGGATTTTATCATCTTTGCTATTTTCGGTAACTCGAGATACCGAGAAACCGGAAGTTGCACGAGATCGCGCACTCTGAGCTGCAATTTGTTAAAGCAGTAAACGGTGAAGTTTTCTCCTTTTGTAAGCAGGTAATGCATAAATCAATCATTCCCTCTTGTGCAGTAATGTTTGGTTCATCTCACAGCGAAGTGCCAGTCCCCGTGTCCGCAAATTTCTGGAGATATTTTGGTCCAAAAATGTGACTGTATCAAGCATAATTTTCCCCACCCACATTTCCTGTCTTATATGAGCCAAATTGTGCCCCACAGTGCATTCGGAGTTATGTAGCCCTATTCTGCTATGCATGCACAGTGGTAAAATGTATGGATGTTTGTGTGGGAGAGTGCATGGGTGAGATAAATGACCCATATAACAGTGCATTTTGATTTTAGTATGTCAAGTGCAGGCAGGTGTGTTTGTAACAGTAAGACATGAATGGAACAATCAATCGTATATGCGGGAGTGTTCATTTGCATGTTCCGTCTCGCGTAATTGATTTATTTGCAGTATTTTTTCATTTACACATTAGATGTCCGGTGCATCCAGCGAGACGTCTAGTCAAGTCATGTCTTGCTGTTCTAGTAAAGTCTAGTCCTTGCCCGTGTCTAGTCCTGCACAGTTAGGTTTAATATTTTTGAATTCCACATAACTTTAATGTCCGTATTCATAAATGTGCATATTGTCCTCTTTATTGGTCCGTCCTTCATGTGAGTCTTCGCATATTGTCCGATTTGTACTGTCCTGTCCGTAAAAACCCATTCTAATGAGAACCTGGTTTTGCTGTTTATTTATGCATTTTTCCTGTATGTTGTCAGGACTCCTGAACGAGGTTAAGTCGTTGGAGGTTGTGGCTGATGCGGTGTGAGCGATAAGACTGGTTGTCACGGTGTAACAGTAGTGACAGAAAGGGTCCAGACTAGGATCTTGTTGGGGTATGTCATCCTGCTGAGCACGCAAATAATAGTAATTGAATGATGCAGATCTTGATACACTCTGTATTTTTCTGAAGAGCTATTATTGTCTTTTAAGCCACTGTAAATTGTTGTAAGACATGTTTTGGTACCAAATTCATATGGCAGCATTGCAATGTTAGAACAATTTATTTTGAATAACATTTTTCACAATCACGTGCCATGATATTGTGTGAAGATTTTATAAAAGTTTTGCAACTCTTTAATGAATGTAACTTGCTTTTATAAAGAATCACTGTTAACAGTATGTTATAAGTATAACTGCAACTGCAGATTCATGATCAGTACTGTGAAGAGGATTCATCCTGATAGAGCTGTTTCTATGATGCACTAGTGTCCGGATTATAGATTTTAACAAACTGTGAGCTCTAGCAGGTTGTTTCGCTTCAGGCTACTATCATATGCATATCAGCTCTCCAGGGTTAAACATGTACTTTGTATTTGTCATTTTCGTGTTCTTCAGGTTGTTTTGGTTCTTGTACCTACAATAAACGCTTGAAACTAGAGGTACCTGGTGTCTCGTCTCTTTCTACGGCCCACATTTCCCTAAACACTTTCAAAGCAAACGTAGCAGAACGAACAATGGTGACAGCAAACCGAGAATGTATCCGCTTTCATTTAAGCGCATTTAAAATGACTTTTCCAATATAGTATTCATTTCTGGTGTCATATATATATGCCAAATATAAACGTAGCTCAATAAATATGTGATGTCGGACCCAATAAATGCTAAATTCGGGCTTAAATGAACAAAGAACAGGTAAACTCGTGAACTGAACACGTAGAATCGAGCTTAAATGGACTAACAAGTGTTACTCTGGAACAATATAATAACCCAGATTGAAGCCCAATACCATCCACAACTCGATAGTTTTTTCGTTGATATTTCCAAGGCGTTTTTAGGAGGATGTTCTGTTGTCAATACATTTCTAAATCCTTCGCATGTTCCTTGGGAGGAATGTGTTCCTTAGTTGTGGGCTTTCCTGGATACAACCGTATATTTTGCCCGTTATTCTTATTTGGAAAGGTAACATCTTGAGTCAAACTGTTAAGTAAAAGTCATGTATGATGCGCAATAAGTCTGAGGTCAATATACCAAAATCGTATATTGGAAAATCAGAACGTTGGCATGCACAAAGGCAAAATTAAGGAATGTCCAGACAGACAGACAGACATAGACTCTAAATAAATGGGGTGTAATCAGGCGTCCATGGGAAGTATGCTTTACTTGGTGAGCAGGCTTCGCCCACCATGCCTATCAGCCTGAACAGAGATTCAGAAAAAATACGGGAATTATAAAGTTTGTTATGGTTCAGCTTTGATAAAAGTACCAGATAATTTTTCGGCCAAAAATTAAATATTTTTCTCTAAGAAGTTCTATTTCCTATTAAAACTAGCTTAATATATGCATTATATAATATCATGTTTTGTTTTTGTTAGTTCGGAGCCAGAGAAATCACGTCTTTTTGCTTTAAGATGACAACGGTTCGAGTTCAGCAAAGTTAAATTACACCGATAAAACAGTAACCGATGCCAAATAATCACGAATTTTAAATTGACATGACAAAGTACTTTAACAGACATCAATGACTGCGATAGTGGGTTTCAACTACATAAATATTTATATAAGCCGGGGTACAGCATTTCCTACAAGATTGCATGTACAACGAAGACTCAGCTCAACATGCGCATCTGCGCAGTCTGAACAGAGTCGTCGCAGGGTACTGAGAGGGAACCCAAAGGTCCAAAGTCTCTTCAAGCGGACAGCTAGGACTCTGATCGTCCTGTGCGGACGAGCAGTATGTTCAGTCTTCTCTGGGCGTACATGCAGTCTTGTAAGAAATGCTGTGGCCCAGCTAATATTCGATGTTTTGACTGTTATCACCGACAACAGAAAAAACTTCTGGACACTTTATGCAATGTCTCAGCATACATCCTAATTGATTGTTGGTGTTTCTATGATAAGAGGTCAAGATCATTACATTAATAGAAATATAGCGGTTAAAATACCTGACAGCATATTCTTATAACATCAGTATTCTTGGCGACTTTGGCATTGGCGCTAGCATCTCTATATTGGCATGTGTTTGATATGATTGATGTTATTATTTTTGTGCTGATACCTAACGTCCTTACGCTTCTGAGGCTCACAGAAGCAACATCGACTCTCATACGGAAACACGCCTATTCAACTATATTGAAAATTTCACCACCAAAAAACGGAAAGGTTTTAGATAAAATATCTGATATTAGGTTTTAGGTCTGAGCCTCAGACTCAATGACGGCCTCTTCGTAAAATTTTACGAAGCCGTGGTTCAACTATTGGTTTTCATTTACTCTGGCATACAGTAGAATTAGCCATGAGTACTCGTCTTTGTTTATTATAGTGATTAATTTGATTTTTATATTTTCGCTTTGATGCATTGACTTAGTTGGGAGCCTTTATACGAACCGAATTTTTTTTATGTATTTATGTATTAAGAGTAGAACCGGGACCCAGGGTGAAGTAAGCTAGCTGTAAAAGTGCTTTAAACCCCCCGGTAGTTTGCTCTACTGACCGTTCTAAGGCGATGGTCCCGGTGTTAGTCTTACTCTTCGTTGCTTTGTTGTTTATTCTACGAGGCGATTTGTTGCATGTCTTTCCGTGTGTCATTTTGTTCTTGTGTTTTTCAGTCCTTTTAGTATTGCGATTACCTCGCTTGGGGAAGAGAGAGCTAATCTTAGTGCTTTTCGTACGTTTGTTTAGTTTGTGCTTGTTTAGATTTGTCGGTTTCCTCTTCCTCTTGGGGTCTGGGAAGGGCTGCGGTTTGTGATTGTGGCACTGCCTGGACTTTTCTCTTACCTTTTTTTAACCTGTGGGTTAGGGCTTGACGATATGTCTTAGGTTTGGCCCGCCGTGGTTCAACTATTGGTTTTCATTTACTCTGGCATACAGTAGAATTAGCCATGAGTACTCGTCTTTGTTTATTTAAGTGATTAATTTGATTTTTATGTTTTCGCTTTGATGCATTGACTGATTTGGGAGTCTTTATGCGAACCAAATTTTTATGTATTTCTGTATTAAGAGTAGCATCGGGACCCAGGGTTTAGTTAGCTAGCTGTAAAAGTGCTTTAACCCCCCGGTGGTTTACTCTACTGACTGTTCTAAGGCGGCCCCAGTGTTAGTCTTACTCTTTGAAGCTTTGTGGTTTATTCTACGAGGCGATCTGTTGTATGCCTTACAATGTGTCATTTTGTTCTTGTGTTTTTCTATCCTTTTAGTTTTGCGATTACCTCGCTTGGGGAAGAGAGAGCTAATTTTAGTGCTTTTCGTACGTTTGTTCGATTTGTGCTTGTTTGGATTTGTCGGTTTCCTCTTCCTCTTGGTGTCTGGGAAGGGCTGCGGTTTGTGATTGTGGCACTCCCTGGACATTTCTCTTACCTTTTTTTATATTGCTGCTCAAAACATAGATTGCGGGCACTCGTTAGAACCGCCTCGCCGAGCAGAATTAAGACAAAATAGTGTATACCCCTGTAAACCCCAGTTTTACTATATAAAAGTGGGGTTTAAGGGGGTCAAAATTATATAGGTTATATTTTCGTGATGGCATATATTTTCGCTGTACTTACTTCATGTTCCGCCCATGCACATTGACTATTTGCTTCGTTGCGACCTATCACCTATCCGTTTATATTCCATCGCAACTCATGAATACAAATTTCTTTACTAACGGTCTGAAAATTGTTGATGTTATCAGGGTCAAAATCGCGACCCTTCATTTACAAGAATGTCTCACTAGGACTCCGTTTTATATGACTGAGACGTGACTACTAAAACGTATTCTTTGAGCACAGGTGAACAGATAAGCAATTTGAGCCGACAAATTAGATCTGCTTATAGAATCACAGCGCCCTATATAATCCATATAGGTAAGCAGAGGAGGTACCGATCAGAATGTTTGGACGCACACACTTCGTTTGGTCTGTGTTGGTTGCTTTTGTTCGAATATATGAACTTGTTCTGAGCAGCAGAATTGTAGTACTTCACTTGCTGTCCTTGCGGCTATAGTTAGCGCGATTGCTCAGAATTACATGAAAAAAAAAGGTAAGAGAAAAGTCCAGGGAGTGCCACAATCACAAACCGCAGCTCTTCCCAGACCCAAGAGGAAGAGAAAACCGACAAATCCAAACAAGCACAAACCAAACAAACGTACGAAAAGCACTAAGATAAGCTTTCTCTTCCCCAAGCGAGGTAATCGCAATACTAAAAGCACTGAAAAACACAAGAACAAAATGGCACACGGAAAGACATGCAACAAATCGCCTCGTAGAATAAACAACAAAGCAACAAAGAGTAAGACTAAAACCGGGACCACCGCCTTAGAACGGTCAGCAGAGCAAACCACCGCGGGTGGGGGGTGGGGGGATGGGGGCGGGGGGGGGGGGGGGGGGCGTTGAAGCACTTTTACAGCTAGCTAACTTCACCCTGGGTCCCGATGCTACTCTTAATACAAAAACACATAAAAATTCGGTTCGCATAAAGGCTCCCAACTCAGTCAATGCATCAAAGCGAAAACATAAAAATCAAATTAATCACTATAAGAAACAAAGATGAGTACTCATGGCTAATTCTACTGTATGCCAGAGTAAATGAAAACCAATAGTTGAACCACGGCAGGCAAAGCCAAAGACATATCGTCAAGCCCCAACCCACTGGTTAAAGTTTTACGAAGTGACCGTCATTGAGTCTGAGGCCCGAATCGCCGTCGTGCAATTAAAGAGTGAAGCATAACCATCAACAATGATTGGGTTGACAACTAGGCATGCAGTCTGCCGCATATTATCCAGGCTACAGCCAATTCCTTTATAACGGTTAATAAGTTTTCTGAATTGCTCCGAAAAGTTAGATTTACCTACAATTTTTCTAAATCTTACACTAAGTCGCCGTAAAATTCTGGTTCCGATATGAAAACATTTTGTAATACCAACCGCTTTGGCATCACCCTCTAAATGTTAAGAGTTTACATTTACAATAAAGTTTTAATGATCCATATCTCCTAAAGAATCATATTGATAGATATGTTTCTTCATTGAAAGAGTCATTCTCTTTGGGATCTTGCGGTCAAAGTAACAAACTATTTTGAAACAGAAATGGAGTAACCTAGGAAAGACCAAGTCATAGAAGACAATCCTCCCTAAAGACACATGGAAATTTTACCTGTTCTCGTTTGTTATTTCTGTATCAGTTGCTGCTTTTGTTGCTATGGACCAAGAACAGATGGCCGCCACTACATATAGAAACACCCTCTTTACCTCCAACATTGCTCTTCAGTTAAGTTTTCTAAAACAGAAAAGAATAAAATTATTATTATCGTAAACCAGAAAACATAGCATAAGCGAGCTCGTCCGCTCGCTCGTGCAAGCATGCAATGGTTATACTTTTCAACGTGAATCTATAAAGGCCTTTGTTTTAAATCATAAACTGATTTATTCATACAGTAGTATTCTTTTTGTATGAAGTATTCCAGCTTAACTTTGGCAAGCAATTTACGTATTATATGTAGCTGCTATTCAGATACAACTTGTGAAAATGCATGGATTATATTGGTACATACGTACATACGTACATATTACATTTTCACACTGGTATAGCGGGTTCTTGAGTCGACGTCCACTTGTAAACAGTAGCGATATACAGCTAATGAAAGAATATCTGTTTATATAAAAACTTCTTTTGTCTAAATCGTAACATTAATAAGCATTTAGTTTCTACGTATGCTTTGTCACTTAAAATAAGCGCGTGAATAGTACCTAATATTTAATGTTACTTTATTATTATTATTATTATTATTATTTCACTTACAGTACCAGATATTTTATAATGCTTAAAATAATGTTCTAAAATCGAACATATCTGAAGTTCTATTCATTTATACAGATAACTACAGTACACATATATACCTGTATATTAAAAGTATCCGATACTTAAATAAATAAGTGTTTCCTGAAAAAATCCTTGCCTATTTAGAAACGTATCGTTTTAAAAGCTGTTCTTTATTGTTATTTAGTTTAAGTTTTAAATGCATAAACACTAAAATATTCTGTCAAAATTTAACACAGACATGTATTACTTAGTACTTTAAATAAAATGAATAAGTAGTGAATGAATTTAAACAACTCAGAACACGCCTGTTTTATAGATGATGTCCTGTTCCAGTCATAACTAAGGAGAAATAAACACATGTTTAGGGGAAACAACTCTCAAACCTGTTTTTCTTCCTTCTGAAAAGAGATCTATTCTTAAAAGAAATAATTTGCTCCCCTCGGGAGCAAATTATTTCGTTTAAAGTAGAACCATTATTAGAAGGGGCTTGGTGTACAAGAAAGAAAACAGGAAGTCAAAAGCGTTGCCTCCTACATTCAAAATAGAGGAAACTCTACCAAGTATATCGAGTGCCTAGAAACACCACTCTTCCACTGAAGGAAAAACCAACATTTTCACATATGCGACAATCCAAGACACTGGTCGGTCTGCTCAGCAGCAGTCAGTTCGTGTATGTTGCTGTTTGAATGCACAGTATATGCATTCGTTGCCATATGTATACGGAACAGCAAAGGAACTGACATGATATACGGAAAAGCAAAGGAACTGACAAAATTGCATGGATCCTCGTCATTCACATTCGGCAAAGTTGGTTTTTACAAGTATAGCAGACTGTATGAAGAAAAGGTGTCTTCGGGGTCTAAGCGAACAGCCAAGATCCCAATCAGCCAGCGAAATCGCACAATCGGATTTGGCTTCTTGTTATACATTGATATAGTCTACCTTATTTGATAATTATATAAGCGGACAGAGAAGCTCCTTATTAAACAACACGAATGCGCAAGTTGATCGGCGACGTCACCGGTTGCATCTGCTCCGAAGGCACCTTCTGACATGACACGGCACAGAGCAATAAACAACAAAGAGAGAGAGATAGAAAAAAAACTACAATATCATTGGTTAATATGAGAGCAAACAGTCTCTTTGTACTGGCAAACCGACAATGGCTAGGATAGGTGAAAAGTATATGTGAATCCAACCCACTGTGAATCACACCATGCAAAAAGGTGTCTTCGAAAAACAAAGGCCTTGATCTGTCTGCATATCCGTGTAGTTTAATCAGGACCTACTGAACTTATGGTCTCTGTGGAATATTTCGATGACCGGAGAAAACCCTTAGAAGACTATACAGATATGTAAGCTTATCTAGATCTCCGCTGTTTGCATATAATAAATGAACACGTTTCTAAGTTCGCAGCTCCTCTTATGGGGAAGTAGAAAAACGAGGTGCGCCAGCATTAGGTGATCACGGTTCGCCTACGCGAAGGGTTTTGAAGAAAACGCACATGGACAAACCGTATGCGATCAAAAGAACACGTAAATTGCTAGTATGATGTAATGATAAAGGAATGTCCAGTTCATACCAGGATATGACCTTTTAAGGGGAACGGATACAACATCAGAGGACAAAACTGTTTAAAAGTAAAGTATGTGCTCCCATTTGGAGCAACTTTTTTCATTTTAGACAAGACCCCTCTTCAAAAGGAAACTGTTGCACAGGAAAGCAAAGTTTAAATCACATGAGATGGCATCCTTGTAAATATGATAGATACACTATCGTTTATTCATAACCCACAAGGGTCTGGCTACACTTTGTAGATCTTTTGCCAGTTTTGACAAGGGAAACAAATATTGTCATCACGAAAAGCTACCTATATAATTTTGACCCCCTTGAACCCCACTTTCATGTAGTAATTCTGGGGCTTACAGAGGTACACATTATTTTTCTTATTTCTGCTCAAAAACATAGATTGTGGGTACTCGTTAAAACCGCCTCGGCGAGGCCGTTTTAACGAGTACCCACAATCTATGTTTTGAGTAAAAATATGAAAAAATGTCAGAATTTTTATTTGAAAACTTTCATTTTTTTGGTGGTAAAATATTCAATATTTTTGAATAGGCTTGTTTTCGTAATGTGAAATGAAATAATTTTACTCTCTTTGGGAGCAAATGCTTTGCCTTTGTGAATACACTCTTTTGCAGTCGTATAGTAATATTGACAACTGTAAAGAACCGCCATGTTAGAACATATTCCCAGCAACTCATTGGCAAAATTTAAGCAGCTGCGCTACGTCACAGAGGCTGACAGCAGCATTCCTTTTTTCAGCCGGACAACTGGCAGGAACATGTATTTAAATTAGTCACTTCGAAAGTTTGTCGCTACTTCATGATCTGTTAGGCCATTTAGAATTATTTTCATAGTGTTAGTCATAAGGTCTAAATTTTGTACAAACTGCACCGAGGCTCAAATTGACCTATTATCAGATTTTCCTTCGATAAAATTTGGTTCCTTGCTGTCGTTTGTCTAATATATGCGCGGGGAAGCATTCAAAATTTAGAGTAGACACCTTTTCATAACTGAGTTAAAATAATTTTGAGAGTTGCCTCCCCTGAAAGCGTATCAATTGTCTTAATTATCATCAGACAATCCATTAGCAGGATTGGCACTCTAAAGAGCAACCTAAGTATTTATATATTTCCTTCGATAGTTCTACTTTTAACTGAATAATGCCTATTAGTACCCCTAAACGCAAACAAGAAGCGGTAAAGAAAGTTTAAGGTATGAGCCGCAATGTCAGAAAACCGCCTTCCGACATGTATGCCCAATGACGATTCAGATCACCCTGCACATTCGCGCAATCTGATCAGAATTTTCTCTGGGCGCATTTTAGATATCCAAAGATGCAAAGTTTCTTCATGCGGGCAATGAAAACTCGTGCATGCACAAGCAGATTTGAGTTTTTGTTAGGCGCACATAGCAGAAGGTACGTTTCCTCGCGTTTCGGCTTATTTATGTACGATTATACGTGTAGGCACTTCTGTAATAAACATATTTTTATGAAAACGGATACACTTTCAGGACACAGTATGAGCATGTATGTTTCCTCGTATATCGTCTACCACTTCAAAGTACTTTTCAATTTGTTTTGCAGTCAGTCAAAGTAAACAGGAAGTAATTTGCAAGTCCTTGATATATTTCAAGGCGTTATAAATACATAAATAAATAAATATATAAATATTTTGTGTTTAAATAATAATATGCATAAACAAGTTTTGCTCAGCTTGTCAGAACTGTTGCAAAGTAACTTCGTCACTTGAAGGCGTTAAGTAACACGAGGCAATGTAATGTTACTTGGCTATCTGTTTACGAAACATTTAATTTTGGTTCAAAACATTTACTAATATGTTTTCCCTTAGCTAACCTGACATAAATACTTTTCGAATTCATTTTAAAGAATGGGAACATAGTAAACTTTGGATTACTTTTGTTAGAATAGTCACTTTGTTCACTTAAAGGTAGCTCTCTTTTCTAATGAGGTCTTACTTGTTTTGCATGCACGGTTAGCATATAATGTAGCTTGTCGCCTGTTTGCCCTATATAGTATTCTAGGCATCCATTACATTAAGCATGTAAGTTACATTTTTTTCACATTGCAGGGCACTGTTTCACTCACGTAAAAAACTTAACAATTGAAGTTGTCAGAGTCACCTTCCTCATAATATTCACAAAGGTAACAATTTGGACGATTACATTTATAGCCATTATAGTAACAACATTGTTGTTGAGCTGACAAAATACCCATGCGTAGCATTCTTTGGAAAAAATGTGGAGATGCTCAGGAAGTATTATCAATTTTTTATAGAAGGATATACCCAGTCAGCATTCTACGTAAATCTATATCGGGCCGTCATCGGCCCGTCAGGGTAGCTGACGGGCCGATGATGGCCCGATGTAGATTTACGTAGAATGCTAGCTGGGTAGTATTGAGGCACGTTTAAAGGTCACGTCAGTCACAATTTTGCTGCAAGGCAGAAAACTCTGTAACGGTTTAACCCTAAACCATTTGAAGAAGTCTTGTGTCTCGTCTGTAGTATGGATGACCGTAGTTATAGTGGTTTTCGTTTGCTCTGATTTTCGGTTTGTAGTCGATCTCTCATCGTGTTGAGAATTTAGTTTGTATGTTTGTTTATAGGATTCGATATTCATTAAACCCCTTTTACTTTGACTGTTGACCACTCGTTTTATCGATTTGTCCTGTGTTCGATATAGTGCTGTGGTGTCAGTTCATGCTATTAAACCCTTATGTGCTGTCTTCAGAGGACTGTGTTTCGTGATTTTTGGCTTACCTGTGTATCCCCTGTTCCTACGGTAATTGTTCTAAAATTTCGTACAGCAAAGTGTCTGATAAAATGGCATATGCCAATAGTGCTGACCCAGATTAGACTGCTTCTGAAGTAGCAGTTTGATCAGGGTGTACACTGATTGTTATTTGCTAAGTATTTCAAGAAAGCACTACTGTATAACAACCAATTTTAGGTCCAAAAACGGTACTGAATAAAGTGTTCAAGATTTTAAGACAGTTACCGGACTGAACCTCTGAGGTAAGTCATAGCCTTTGTATTGGTTTAATGTCACAAAGTAAACATATAGCCTGTATCTCAAAGTTAGCAAAATATATACAATCGTATGATATTTTAAACTCTGCCAATCAATAGTTTCACTATTTTGCAATTTTCATGCAAATGAGTACACGAACTGTTGCCTATTTGGATCCCGCTTCTCACACAACATCAGTACGTTAGCATAATTTGCGCATGCGCTCAGTTTAGACAACGTCCTCATCACGTACTGTCTCTAGAGCATAGAGAATAACCGGTCTCCAGAGCTAATCTAAACAATTAGGATACACGATAACTATGGTAGGTTAATGGTTTTAACATTTTAAATACCAATAAAAGGCTGCTTTGTCTAGGTCATCAAGTTTATTGCTAATACCGAGACATGGAAGTCACTATCAACTAAAGCCAATTGCAATTCAGATTAAAGCTAAATGGGATATATTCTGAACAGCACAATCGACGTTATTTGAGCCGTAACGTTAGAAAACGTTTATTTATACATGTGCGCCCAGCAATGATTCAGATCAGCCTGCACAATCGCGCAGTCTGATGCGAATCTTCACTTGGCCAAGGATGCAACGTTTCTTAATGCGGAGCACAAAGACTCTGATAATATTGTGGGGATGAGCAAGCGGATGTGATAATTTGTCGGGCAACCAGCGAAGACTCAGGTCAGCCTGATAATTCGCGCAGTCTGACCAGAGCCTTCGCTGATCGCATGTGCCTTCTACAGCCTCCAGGCTATTCAAAGAAGGATAACGACAACCCTTGCCATACTGGGTGGGTGTACAGGCTAATCAGAGTCTTTGGTAGTTACACAGGTCTTATTGTAGGTTTTGTCGTGCGCTGCATCACGAAAACATACCTAATTTTGACCCCTTTAAACCCCCCTTTTATATAGTAAAACTGGGGTTTACAGGGGTATGCATTATTTTTCATGTTTCTGCTCAAAAATATAGATTGTGGGTACTCGTTAGAACCGCCTCACCGAGGCGGTTCTAACGAGTACCCACAACCTATGTTTTGAGCAGAAATATGAAAAATAACAGTTTTTTTTTTATCTGAAACTTTTTAGTTTTTGGAGGCGAAATTTTCTATATATTTGAATAGGCGTGTTTTCGTAATGGACTCTCTGATAAGACTGCGGGGATGGGCAAGCGAATTTGATACTTTGTTAGGCGCACAAGTCAGAGGGTATGTTTTCTGACGTTGTTGCTCATATAATGCTCGGCCCAGTTGTTCAAAGCTAACGACGTCATTAGTTAACAATTCGTTAAAACTTTGATCATTAAATATGGCATATACGCTAATATGTTTGCTGAAAAAACGTGAGAAGCTTTTGCATTTGCAAAAGCTACTCACATTTTTTCAGCAAAAATACCTGTGAATTAGATATTTTACTTACTAGAACAGTTAACAATTTGACCACTAACGAGCTCGATAAGCTAACGACGCTTTGAACAGCTGGGTCCTGGTGTATAACTACCGTATTTACCCTTAATACTGAGACATTTTAACCTTATCATACTTCTTCTAAAATGTGCAAAGGTCCCTGTTACCACGTGTTGCTATGTCTAACACAATATATAGGATTATTGCGGAATGATATTTGTCATACCTGAATTTAATATTTACCTTACACATCACCAAAATAGTATGTAAAATTTGACTACGTGCGTCAAATATCCACTAGATGAGTTACAAACAGTGTAGTATATACCCATTATTTTTGGGCTTTAACAGAATGGCTGTTTCTTTACGACTTTGGAATTCTAGTACATATGTATACAGAGAAAAACGAAAGTGATTATATTTGTATTAAAAAACAACAACAAATATGGTTGCATATTTACTCGTATGATGAATATAATGTAATTAATCATGTACATCCATTGTCTTGGAGGTTGGTTCCTGCAACAACCACTATGTTAAATTTAACATGAATTGCAATTTTCCGACACCATTTTCACTCTAATTACACGAACAGACAGCCCTGGTAAAACATATAGATCCAGATCAAACTGCTCCTAAAGTTTGATCAAGGTCTCCTAAAGTTTGACCAGGGTCTACAGTTTTCATTTAACATCATACACCTTGTTTGGGTCATTTTGCTGAATCTAGCGAACATTGTTTCTTGCTGTATAAACAGTCTTTGTTGTTTTTTTGTTTTGTTTTTAATATTTCGAAGAAAACGTGCATTTGCTTCTTGTCTGTTTAAGACATTTTTTTTCTGTAATTCTAGTGGCATGTAAATGCACCTAAAGAAAGAAAATAAAGTTCAAGAGAACAATACATGTTATAAGTGAGTTTTATTTGATGCCAACTATATACCTATCTACTTGATTTGATTTGGAGTTTTTGCGGCCCAGTCAATACTTTTAAGTTCATATCGAGCCGGTCAGTTAAATTACCCTTTTTCCTGGGCAGGCTTAATCCTCCATGCGTGAACCAGTACTTTGTGCATATAGCTTCACCAGTAACCGACAACTGCACGAAAGCGTTAGGGTAAAAATGTCTGTCGAAAGTATTTTATGATTAATCTTCTCTAAAGTTATGTGGTCGAGCTGGAATTCGAACTTGCGACCCCGGAATCTACAGTCAGACGCGCTACAGACTGCGCTATTGAGCCCGGCCATCTCTATTTGAGTTGATTCATTAAGTCTCACTATAAGTAGATGATAAGTGATCAACATTCCCTTTGCATTTCTAGGCCCAGTTGTTCAAAGCTAACGACATCGTTAGTTAACGATTCGTTGAAATTTACATCGAGTGATACGCAAATATGCTGAAATTTTTTGCTGAAAAAATGTGAGTAGCTTTTGCAGTGCAAAAGCTACTCACATTTTTTCAGCAAAAAATATCAGAATATTGTGTATTGAATCTGCTAGAACAGTTAACGAAATGACCCTTAACGAGCTCGTTAAGCTAACGACGCTTTGAACAACCGGGCCCTGTTCAGTAGCGCTATATATAAGCTGTCATTTGATTTATAAACGATTTATTAAACAAAAACACAGCGATAGAAGCAGAAAAGGTATTTTGTTTGATAGAATCTATTATAAAGGTTGCCCTTGGAAACAAAGAACACATAAAAGAAGGAAGTTTTACTGATACAGCAAAGCAGTTTACAGGGCTGCATATGTTCTACTTAAGCTGCACGGTTTGTCTGCACGGTTTTTCCGATCTACTGATGTTCAGAATGGAAAAGAAGTTACTTAGGAAAAGCCATCGGGGCCACAAAAAGTAAAAAGAGAGCGGCATGATCATAAATAGTTATTGATATTTTTATACAATACAAATGTTCATTATATTAGTATGTCATCACAAACACGTGCGTTAGTCACATGGGCACTATGGCATCCCCAAAAATGGAAGGAGCCGCAGTTTATTTGTCGTAACCCTAAAAACGCTAATCACAACTGCAGCAGGCGACAGTTCATGAAAAAAAAAAAAAAAAAAAAAAAAAAAAAAAAAAAAAAACTAGTAAATTTTACGAGTTAATTAGTGTTTGAATGAATAAAACCCACAAACCCCAATAATATGGTAAAACATGATAAAAGTAAAAGTGAAAATAGTAATGACAAGACAAAGTATTTAGACGTAAACGTCTAAGTACCCGCGCAAATTTCGTTCATATTTACATAGAGAGATGGGGCAAGGATATACTAAAGTTTAATAAATATTTAATGAAACAGGTAAAAAAGAACAACAATGTGATTCTTTAATGTTTGCTTTTATTAAGTTTTATGAAATTTCTTGATTGAAATGAAAATAAACTGGACATTAATCTGTTTTTAACACAGTTTGTTATAAGATTTTTTTTATTTTTTCCGGGATCGTCACAAACCGACGATCCCGGCAAATATAAAATGTCCTTAGTGAGCTAATCGAATAGTCTACCATATATAAAAATCCAAAGCTATATAGATTCCCGCGCCGGTCAATTAAATTAGTAATTATGATAATTATAATAATAAGAATAATATTGATAATAACTACAACAACTCCTACTACAAATGATGATAAAAATGTTAATAATAATACTGAATATTATAATACTACTACTTCTACTGACTATAACAACAATAATAATTATAGTAAGAATTATATTACGCATGTAGCAAAGATTAAAAGTATTATGATTATTATTATTATTATCATTATCAATATCATCGTCAATATTTGAGGCTTTGTCCATTCAAATAGTAATTAACTAGTAAGATTTACTAGTTATTTTTTCAGTCTTGGATCTGTTTTGTATGTTTCCTGAGAAAATAAGGATTGAAATTGCATATAAATCGTCTGCTAGACATGAAAAATCAAATATTATTTTCTAAGAACAAACAAACAAACAAACAAACAAACAAACCAAAAAAAAAAAAAAAAAATAAAATAAAAATCAGAATGTCATCTGCTACAATTTTTTGTTAGCGCTTGAAATGGTTGTACGTAAGCAGCAGTTTGTACTTAACTGTTACAAACAGAGGAAAGAAAAGTGTTGGTAGATGAGTGAGTATATTATAAAGGAGGGCTGATACACTTTCAGTGGAGACTACTCTGACAAAAATGTATTTGTCCCTTTCTAAAAAGGGATCTACGGTATAAAGATTGGGCTCCTAGAGTTTGCCAATATTCTTTCATCTGGGGAGTGACTTCTTTCCTTACAGTGTAGAACCATTTTTGAAACAACGGGCCGTAACACACATATGCACCAACGGATTTCGTGCTAACACGTTTGAAATGAGACTTTTTCATGGACTTTTGGAATATAATGCCCTCCTAGAATCCCTAGGGTGTGGACGTAAGGGGATGGTGCCAAATGGCAGCTCAAGGACTATACTGAAGAAATATTATTAATAAAAATGAAAAGTAGATTAAAATATAATATCGTCACTTGTGTGGGTAAGGATTCACATATAAAGCTCAAACATTCACCGCTGCAAAGGCCTCTTATTGTAGTTCTGACATATACAAAGTGTATTGCGATTTTCTTTTTATACTGAGATACATAGTAATTGATAGAAGGCGAAACCAAATTTTAACAGGGTAATCTACGTTACCTGGTAAAAAGCAGAAACCGTGGCATTCAGAATTTCTTCAAATTTCTTATATTATAAAGATCCGTGTTTCCTCTGAAAACCTTTATGCAACTTATTCTCAGATTGACGCGTACATTTCAATACATTGACGCTTTTCATTACATCATGATTACAGATAATACATCTTCGCAGCTTTTAACTCGCTATAAACTGATAATGTCCCAGCGGTCAAAGTACTAACATGTTTTATTTGTTACTTTAGAATCTAACCTTTCAGTAAAGGTCTGCAAACTTCCCTTTAGTGCCAATATCTGCTTTCAAAAATATATGTCTTAAAACAATTTTGAAAACAGTAATTAGTTTGGGTATATAACAAAAATGTTCATCTTAAAGTGTCTTATGTTTATCTCAGACGCCTGTATAGTACACGTAGTGACCTATAAAGGAACCTGGAATTTTAAATGCCATACCGGTAAACTGAAAGTCAGTACTAAGTAACCACTTTTAATTCATTTGTCTAAACCTATAATACGCCAATGGCAACTGCAGCAGACGACAGTTTGACCATTTTGTATTATTGAGAGAAAATATAGATAGGGAAACGATTCACATGGACTGCCAAGTCTTATTTTCTCTAAAAAATAATAAAAATAAAATAATTCAGAATGTCGTCAGCTACAGCTTAGCGCTTTAAGGGTTCAATGGTTATACGCAAGTAGCAGTTTGTACTTACAGTGACAAACAGAGGAAATAAAAGTGTCGGTAGATGAGTGCTAATGGGATTAAGGGGAACTGATACGATTTCAAGGGAGACAACTCTGTCAAAAGTGTTGTTGTTCTTTTCTGAAAAGGGGTCTACTCTATAAGGGAAGAACCAGCTCCCATTGAAAGTCAATGTTTTCTTCTTATACTGTAGACAGTAAAACAAACAGGAAGTCATAACAGTTGTGTCCCTTGGTGAAAATGGCAAACCTAATGTATCCATTCCCCTTAAAATAATCGTATAAGCTGCGTCATGAAATTACCTTCAGAGATGAGGACTTCGTACAGGCAGTAGTGTTCGTCAGACAGAGCATGCCTAGTTTACATAAACTATGTTTCATTACGAAAACATGCCTATTCAAATATACTGAAAATGTTACCACCAAAAGATGAAAATTTTCAGATAAAAAATTCTGATATTTTTCAAAATTCTCCTCAAAACATAGATTGTGGGTACTCGTTAGAACCGCCTCACCAGTACCCACCATCTATGTTTTAAGCAGACATAAGAAAAATAATGTATACCCCTGTAAACCCTAGTTTTGCTATATAAAAGTGGGGTTTAACGGGGTCAGAATTATATAGGCAAGTTTTCGTGATGAAACCGTGTAGGCGTTAATTAAGGAAGTAGTTGGGGTTTAAGGAGAATATGTACACTTTCAGAGGAGAATGCTCTGTCAAAAGTGTTTTGCTCCTTTCTGAAAATGGGTCTATTCTTAAAGGAAAGATTTTGCTTCCCTTTTCAGAAGGGACTTTATATACAGAGAAAGAAAACAGGAAGCCACAAATATTTTCTCTCTTAATACGCTTATTCGCAATCTAGCTTTAGTATATGGACATGTGCGGTTCGAATATGTCCAACGACAGGTTTTATCATGATACTATTCCTACAGGTAACTTATTCTACGAGGCGATTTGCTGTATGTCTTTCCGTGTGTCATTTTGTTCTTGTGTTTTTCGGTCCTTTTAGTATTGCGATTACCTCGCTTGGGGAAGAGAGAGAGAGCTAATCTTAGTGTTTTTCGTACGTTTGTTCGTTTTGTGCTTGTTTAGATTTGTCGGTTTCCTCTTCCCCTTGGGGTCTGGGAAGGGCTGCGGTTTGTGATTGGACTTTTCTCTTACCTTTTTTTTCTTTTATGAAGCTGCACGAAAATGACTGTATTACATACTCCAAATATTTGGACAGTTTTAATCATTCCCATATTTGTCCTATAATTTGAATATTTCTTTTCTACCCGTTGGTGTGTCTAAAACCGCTGTACGAGTGCCAAATGTCGAAGCATTTGATTAGATACATGGTCTGAGACACATGTTACGTGTAAGTTCAGGCCATTTTGTCCGAATATTTAACTTTAGGTATAGTATCATTTTGCAGGACTGTGTATCCTATTTAATTTACACCACGGCACAGCTGCAATTACCGATATACAAACACCAAAGAAGTGCAAGTATATTACGACACAGTTGCAAATACCGATGTACAAACACCGAAAAACTGAAAGTACACCACGGCACAGCTGCAATTACCGACATACTGCAAGTACACCACGGCACAGCTGCAATTACCGACATACTGCAAGTACCCACGGTATAGCTGCAATTACCGACATACAAACGCCAAAGAACTGCAAGTACACCACGACACAGCAGCAATTACCGATATACAAACATCGAGGAACTGCACGTACTATCCTCGGAGTATAAGTTGACAGTGACGTCACTGATTGTTTATAATGTTTAACCAAATCCATTTTGATAAATAGGTAAACGCCACCCGAATAGCTTACTTCAATAGATATTGTAAGCAATGGAAACCGTATATCCGCAATAGTCCAGTGGTAGTTTTCCTGGACTACAAATCTTGACATTGTGGGTTCGAATCCTAGTGTTTTATTTATCTTTTTATTTCGTACTTTTCTTAGAAGTAAATGTAAAAGAAAAATATGTTAAGAAAGAAAATGTATTTTACATGATCGATTATGGAACAAATTTGAAATGGTTAGAAAAAGACAAGACGTAAATCGTAAGTCGTTAAACTTTTTGTTTGAATGATTTCCATGTGCTGACAATTCATGCACTTATATATGGAGACAAGAGCGCTCAAAGCATGTCCTTAATGTAAAATGTCAATAACTACATATTAATGTCCAATAATATTTATTAAAAATAATATATTTGACCATATATAGGACCATAAGCGAAGTAAAATTACGTAAAAAAATAAATAAATAAAAAAAAAAAAAAAAAAAAAAAAAAAAAAATGGGTACTGCTAAGACTCGTGTACAAAACAAGTAACTAACCGTTGGTCCAGAGCGCTCCGTTCTACCAAATGCGCTATTGCAACATACTAAACTAAACCACACTTTTAGCAACAAGATTGTATACTACATAAAATTATTTGTAACGGTTCCCTGATAATTCATGCAAAACCTGCTTTACTCAGGTAGAGTGGTAGCTGCCATGACATCATTGTCAAATTATCCTCCGAGCACTTTACACCACGGCGCAGCTGCAATTACCGATATACGAACATCTAAGAACTGTAAGTACACCACGACACAGCTGCACTTATACAAACATCGAAAAACTGTAAGTACACCAGGACAAAGCTGTAATGTCTGATATACAAACATCAAAGAACTGTAAGTACACAACGACCAGCTGCAATCACCGATATACAAACATAGCTCTTGATAAGGCGCTTTTTTCAACCAAAACGTATCTAAATTTTTCTTATTTCTCAATGAAAACATATGTTGAGGGTACTCATTAGAAGCGCCTCAGTCTTGTCTAGACCTATGTACAAACATTGAAGAAGTGCAAGTACACCACGACCAGCTGCAATTATCGATATACAAACATCAATGAATTGTAATAGATAAGCCACCTTGGAACGGTCAGCAGAAACAATTACTTCGGGGGCGTGGGTGGGGGGGGGGGGGGGGGTGGGGGTGAGTATTCAGGCTAGAATTACTCGATCTCAACATCGCCCATAATCCTAATGCAGTTCGAAATTTACAAACATATGCTTAGTCAGCGTTGGGTCTTTTACCATATAAGTGAAACTTCACAGTACAACATGAATAATCACAAAACCGCAATGAATGAAAGTAGAGGGCTGAGTAACAATCTGAAGCCAGAACAAAGGAAAACCACAATTTGATCCACGGTGGATCCGACCATAGACAACAGTAGCCGGGCGCCATCCATCTGAAACAGAATATCGGTCTGAGAACCGGCAATTAAAGACGAAGAAATAGCTATAAACCACAGTATTGTTAACCCATTGTAGACTGAATAGACTCCACCACACTATATATTGGAAGAGTCGAATCTCAATTGTAGGTACGTCCGGCTATGAGATTTAGATATTCATAGAGAAAAATGGCTAAACTATTTGCAAACAGTGGAGACTTTAATCAGACGCCGCATTCTGCATTTTGTTTGCCAATTACCCATTTAGCGGTCTCCAGACTGCAAAAGGTTAACAATCATGCAAGCAGTTTGGCGCACTACAGTAATGTTGTAACCTCACTCTCTTTTTGTAATGACTGGCACTCTTTAGGTCTATATTTTTCACGAGATAGTTCCTAAATCAAAACGACATGCCAAATCTTTTAACAATTACAAATTCAAGAGAAAACCCATTAACATCAGTTATTTCATCACCGAATGAAACAAAAAAAAAAAAAAAAAAAAAAAAAAAAAACAAACAAAAAAACAAACAAAAAAACAACAACAACAAAAGTGCAACATGCAGAGTTAGCTTACGCATAGGCTACATAAACCCTACCATAAATTAAGAGCCACAAAACATTTATTCTGAATAATATAACAGTTTTGATAAAACACTAATAGTGGCATCTTAATTAAGATAAAACAGACATCTTAATTATCCATCACCATACAACACATTCCCTATTATCACAAAATGTTGCAGCAGCGATAGAATGCAAGCTAAATTATTCATTAAAATATCAGCTTTTTCTTCTGTTTAATTAAAGGAGTCGAAATCTGCTTTGCCTAATTGTGATCAATGAAATAACCATTTTTTTTCTAAGCTCGCCGTAAAAGGACATTTTTTTTTTTCTAAGATCGCCGCAAAAGAACATTTATGAAGAATATGGATTTCATGTTCCAGTTTGTCCGTCCGGTAAAAGTCAGTTTACAAACCATCTGATATCTTGTGTATAACATATATCATATGATTGCGGTAGGTGTTTAAATCTTCGTCGTTAAAAGGAATAGATAAACAAGGTTGATTTTCCGCACATTTTGAACAGGGCGACAACGTTTGGGACGTTCTGTTTGCTTGTCTGTACACCATTCCCCTTCTGCAAAAGGACTCTACTCTACAGTGAAAACTTATGCTCACGGGGGTTTGGGGCGGGGTGGGGGCGGGTGGGGGGAGCGGGGAAGAGGGAGCGAGGCGGGAATCATTTCTTGTTTGAGTAGATCATTTTTCAAAATGGAGCAAATACAGTTTTGACACAGTTGTTTTTTTTTTAGAATTTTTAGATGCAATTTTAGAGTACTGCTTTGTACAGTTAGTCAGGGTTATTAATACACAAGAATGACAGAAATCACTATTTACAATGTTAAAAGTGCCGTAACTATTTACAACATTCAAGGAGCCTAACAGATTTTCGGGTTACAGAGCGGACACATAAATAGTTCAAAAGGCAGTAACTGCAAAAGTGGGTAAACAAGAGTCGTGGGTCTTGTTTTTTACATGTCGTCTAATCGTGGTTAACATTCTGTAAAGTTTGATGAAAATATCTCGCACAGTTTTCAGGTTACCAAGCGGACATGAGTATATGTCCAAAATCACTATTTACACTGTCCAAAGAGTCATAACTCCAAAAGTAGGTAAACCACGGTTATGGTTCTTGTGTTTTGCACGTCGTCTCATGGTGGTAAACATTTCTGTAAAGTTTCGTAAAATATCTCAAACGATTTTTAAGTTACGGAGCGGATTCGATTTTGTTACAGACGGACAGACGGAGAGACATCCATGGCAAGCAATGTTTCTACGACCCTGAAGTGGGGAGGCATACTACTACTACTACTACTAATAATAATAATAACAATAAATAGACACGTAATGGCAGCTGAACGGCGTTCAGAATATGCCTATAAAGAGAATGAACTAAAAATGGGTAATATGAAGCTGCTTTACTCTTTTAACCCTGATCCACAACTACGGCAGACGACACGTTGAAACTGTTTTTTCACAGATCAAAACAGACAGACGATACACATGAAATGTCAATCCTCATTTTCTCGGTCAAATATTAAGCTAGAGAGCCAGGGTTGGGGTCCGTACAACATTATACGTGCATTCACTAAGCCAGTGCTATTTTCTTACAGTTGTATTGATGCCAAATCGTAAGCAATACGGAACAAAGTATGCATTTTATGTAGATCGAATCCATGCAGGACAAAGACAGGTTTGCCATAAGCGGGGATCGAAGGCCCGGATCAAGGTCTGCGTTATTCTCTTATAGAAATAGTGGACTTAAAAAGAATGCATCGACGGGCAGCGCAGACTGTCACCAGGCTGTGTGGCTGCACATGATCTGGGCTTTTGTTGTTTGCAATGGCATAAGGGCTTGTCCCAAGTTGCTTATCCTATATGTGTTTTACACTGTCAAAATAATGCAGCAGTGATTGTATAACATCTATATACTGTAATTACCCAAAATATACGGGCAAACTAACATGTTATCACAGTTGTCCTAAAAAGTACAAAAACTACTGGGTGACAGTGCAAACAATGTAGTTTGTAGTCAGATGCGTCTGTTCTGAGTCCACGCTGTTTGCTCGGGCCTGTCTGTATGAGTACCTAAGTCAAAGACGTTAAGCTTAATATTTCTCTGACACTTGAAATTGCTAGTCTAGTGATTCGGTCGTTCGGCTTCATCATACGTGCTTACATTTTTGTAATACAGAGCAGATATTGAACATTTAGAAGTGCGTAAAAAGGGAGAATTTAACAATTGCTTGTAGCTACGCAATGCAGATTCTGTTACCAGGTTAGAATCTACAGTAGAAGCAGAAGCCTGGAAGTTTAAATGTGACAAAGATAGCACCTCTATTAGACCATATTTACTCTATGTATTGGGACGGACAGACCTCAACAAGCAGTATATAAAAACACAAATACTTCATAAGATCCGTATAATTATTCATGCATACAATTCACTGTTTCCAAACACTTAAATACCATTACGAAAACATGCCTATTCAAATATATTGAAAATCTCACCACCAAAAACTAAAAATTTTTCAGATAAAAAAAAATCTGATATTTTTCATTTTTCAGCTTTTTTAGCAGAAAAAAGAAAAAATAGTGTGTACTCCTGTAAACCCCATTTTTACTTTATAAAAGTGGGGTTTAAGGGGATCAAAATTATATAGGTATGTTTTCGTGATGTCGCGTGTTTCTTGTCGTAGCCTCTTTTTACAATGGCTTTAATACACTTCTAATGGTATCGAGCTGCAAATAAAAGTTTTGAATGAAATCAAGTAAAAGTAGAACTGAAGAAACATCACCATTAGCTCCTGTGTATACGGCGAAATCGGAAGATGATATAGTCACATTTATGTCAAAAACGTCTTTTTAATCCTTCTTATTAGACAGAAATTCTTTGATGCAAAAGAATTTAATTTGAAATGACCTTAATTCATTTGATAGAACTTTGCAAAATTGTTCGTCCATGAAAACTATGTCGAGGATAATCTGTGTGAAGATATGAGGCATGAAATGTTATTGCCATTATGATCAAAGTAACTTTCATGTCAGCTGAGCATTCCATACAGCTGGCACATAAATCCCGTATTATTGTGACGCAATGAGCTATACTACCATCATAATATGTACTAAACCCTTAATGTAATGAATAAAAAAATAGTATTATGAGGTAAACGAAATAAGACATAGCGGAAATGAGACACGTAAGAAATGCTATTGACGGACTACCGTAATAACCCACTGTGTTAGGACAGACAGGTCTGTGCAAACATTGTAGAAACAGATGAGACGCCGCAGAACACGGCGTCTGATCAGGGTCAACACTATTTTTGCCCCCCATCAAGCTATGCATAGACACATGTATAGGTAGTAAAATGGACAGGTTAAAATTCTAGGACAAGAAGCTTAAGAAGCCAGGATGTTCAAATATTTAGGGTAAATACTGTGATAACAGTCGCTGAAGTCACGCCATATAAACACGTTAAAACACTTACTTTCTTGCACTGGTTTCACATATTTGATAAATTCAGTTATATTTATACATAAAATCATGATCATATGGTCCAGGATCTGACAGAAAGCAGTAAGCTATAAGATTGTATGCGGCATTTGATTCATTTTCTAATCTACACCACTTCTAAATGATGTTCATCCAGTCGGAATATCATGTTTATATGAAAACAAAAACAAGAATGAAATAAGGAGCCAATAACCTTGCCGAGTACAGAGGGACAAAACAAAGTGCGCAGAGGGATACAACAACTGATATTATGTAATGAAAGAGAGGGGGAGAGAAAGAGGGAGAAAGAGAGAGAGAAAGATTTTACAGAATCTTAGACACATGGTAACAGCAAAATTACGTTTATATCGGTTCAAAATATTGTCTGAAATAGGAAAAGGGTTTATGGGAACAATTTACAGTTTGTGCATTAATCAGCAAATTCTTGCATTCAATATAGGGATCAAACATGGTTTTTCATGCATTAACATTCGCCAGGTCCCAATGTTAATGCATTGACAAACATGTTCGATCGCTATTATTGCATAAAAACTGAAAACATTTGCTACATTTCGCGTTATTTCTTGCACTATTTTGTTTCGCCTTTTCACCGATGTCTCGCGAACGTAATTTCCACTGACTATGCTCATTCTAGGGCCTGGCAGTACACATCTCGTAACCGCAGCAAATCTGTGGCGTCGGTACGATCATATTGAAAGTTGCGTAGCCGTGCATTAAGAGCGCGTGAATTGCCTTGTTAATACACGGCTTTTCGCCGGTTAATACACGGATGTTAATAACGTGCGACACTGTTTTAATGCAATAATGTTGTATTATTCAACAACAGAAAACAAAACTAGTTGACGTTTTAAAGCTGAAAGAGCATTGTTTGACATCTTTCCTAGTTCTGGCATTGTTTTATCTTGTGCAACAAATGTGCCGATACATTATTTTAGGCATCACGAAAACACACCTATGTAATTTTGACCCCCTTAAACCCCACTTTTATATAGTAAAACTGGGGTTTGCAGGGGTATACATTATTTTTCTTATTTCTGTTCAAAAACATAGATTGTGGGTACTCATTAGAACCGCCTCGCCGAGGCGGTTCTAAGAGTACCCACAATCTATGTTTTTAGCAGAAATTTGAAAAAATATCAGATTTTTTTCTGTAAATTTTAAGTTTTTTTAAGGTGAAAGTCTCTATATATTTGAATAGGCGTGTTTTCCGTAATGTAACTATTCATGACAATTGAAATGGGTGATTGTGGTATGCTATTGTTTCAGGTAATCTCTAAAAAAGACCGATTGTAATAATACAATCATGTGCTGTACTGTTTATGATATGTTTGGATTTTTGTTTTCAATCTTAATAAGTTCATACCTAGACTGACAAATTAGAGAAAGCACCACGGAAACGTTCGCTGGATTGATATGCGATACACATAATTGTATCATACTTGCAATGGTGCTATTGAACTCGTATATGTGTGGCAGCCGTTTCTTGTACAGCAGATTAATTCGCCTACTTAGCTTTCAATATCGCTTAAAACAGATGTCTATTTTGGGCGCATTATTGAAAAATAAACATTTCAAAATTAATCGATAAAATCTTATAAGGAGTATAATCCCAGCTAGCATTCTACGTAAATGTACATCGGGCCGTCATCGGCCCGTCAGCTACCCTGACGGGCCGATGACGGCCCGATATAGATTTACGTAGAATGCTGACTGGGATGTCTTTTCTGTTTATATGTTTTGTCCAGGACATTTTTACCTTTCAAGGATATTTATCATCAAACATTAATCTGAATTCCATTACTATCATTCCTGTAGAAAAGGGACTTCTTTATTATTGTTTTTATCATTAGTTTAGTTTAGTTTAGTTTAGTGTGTTGATTTTTATATACTTATATCATTAGCAGATTGAAAGAAAACTAGGCGCCGCCGCTGATTTCAATATAAGAGGTAACATTATATTACAGTGGGAAAAAATTAAGTATTTGCTCTCCTAAAATCCGATAAAGTATTTCAAAGAGAGTTACCCTGTCTTAGAACGGTCGGCGGTTTAAAAAAAAACAAAAACATGAGAAAACAGGTTAATCGGCTAAATGATGGACTATGCGACTGCTTCTGTTCGTTTGCGGAAGTAGACGGCAATTTGTGATTGCCACTTTTCTTTAACTCTTTTTTTTTTAATTTTAGCTCTGCTGAGCTTCACTGAGGAAATAGTTTTCGTTCGTCGTCCGTCATTGAGTGCGCCCATTGGTGAGTCCACACTTTTATAACGATTTCTTCGAAACCAAATTTAGCAGAAATGTTGCATGGGTAGAGGAAAAACAACTTTGCGACATTTTTGCCAACAGGTCATATAGTTGGTTGGTATAGCAATCGAAAGTATTCAAAGACAATTAGGAAAAAGGGTTTAGTGCATTTAAAGGACTTCTTATCAGAAACCATTTGTCAATTATAATCAAAACTGCATATGGCCCATCCTTTTGAAAAAAAAAAAAAAAAAAAAAAAAAAAAACATTCAAAATTGCAAAAAAGATTTGGAACCGGCATTTAAGATGGATGCCGTGACCGTATGATGAAAGATTGAAAACTATCCCTTCCACGGAGCCGTTTGGGTAAAAGGGCCCATACAGCAAATGCTTCATTCTTTGGACTAGTTCTTTCAAGATTTCAAAATCTCTTAAAAACCGGTATGCTAGATGGCCGCATGAACATATTGGCCGCGTCAAGCGAAAAAGTGCCTTCGAACCTGCGAAAATACGCGCATATTCAGATCATCATGTGCATGAGGAAAGTATCATCCGGGTCTTTGCTCTCCGTTCATACATCCTGTAGTATTCTATGATTCTGTTAGCGGACAGTGAATGCATCCGCATAGTCTGATCTGGGCTTTCGCTTTCCGCATATTATCACGAAAACATGCCTATATAATATTGACCCCCTTAAACCCCACTTTTATATAATAAAAGTGGGGTTTAGAGGGGTTTACATTATTTCTGCTCAAAAACATAGATTGTGGGCACTCGCCGAGGCGGTTCTAACGAGTACCCACAATATATGTTTTGAGCAGAAATATGAAGAATATCAGAATTTTTTATCTGAAAAGTTTCATATTTTGGTGGCAAAATTTTCAGTATATTTGAATAGGCATGTTTTCGTAATGTGCCCGAAGACCAGTTTTCACATGGCGAGGTCAATACGTGATAAACCTATAAATAAACAAGCGCACGACAAAACCTACAAAATGGATGTGCGACCAGCGAAGACAGATCAGCCGAGGCATCCTGTTCAAAATATTTTTTTCAACATGACTGGTAGGGCGATCATTCCGATCGGAATGACCTTAGCTATTTTTGATCTACAAGTTACCCTGATACCTCCTCTCAAATTTCGTGTCAATTGGCCTTACTGTTCAGAAGAAGTTCAAAATATATTGTCAAGCTGGCGACTATGGCGGCCAAATGGGACTTCCGATCAGAACAAATTTAGCTATTTTTTGATCTATAAGTCACCCAGATACATCCTACCACGGTTCGAGTAAACTGGTCCTTTCGTTTAGGAGAAGACGTGCGTAAAAGGTTTCTAAGATATTGGCCATTGCGGCCATCTTTGATTTCCAACCCTAACGCGTTTAGCCATTTTTGCATTACAGGTCATTCCGATGCTTCCTACAAAGTTTCAAGTCAGTCGGCCTTTCGGTTCAGGAGAAGAAGCGAAAAACAGATTTTCAAGATGGCGACCATGGCGGCTATCTTGGATTTCCGATCAAAAGATTCTAGCCATTTTTGATATACAAGTCTTCCTAATGCTTCCTACCAAGTGTCAATGCAATTGACCTTTCGGTTCAGGAGAAAATGCGAAAAATAGATTTTCAAGAAGGCCACCACGGCGGCCATATTAAATTTCCCATCGGAACCGTTTCAGCTATATCTGATCTACAAGTCGCCTTGATGCTTCCTACCAAGTTTTAAGTTAATTGGCTTTTTGTTTTAGGAGAAGCAAAAATGATTTTCAAATGGCTGCCATGGCGGCCATCTTGGATTTTCGATCGGACCGATTTTAACTATTTTAATCTACAAGTAACCCTTATGCTTCTTGCCAAGTTTCAAGTCAATTGGCCTTTCGGTTGAGGAGAAGAAGAGAAACCTAAATCTTGGATTTCCAATCGGAATGATTTTAACTATTTTTGATCTACAAGTCGCCTTGATGCTTCCTACCAAGTTTCAAGTCAACTGGACTTTTTTTTGGTTCAGGAGAAGATGCAAAATAAATAGATTTTCAAGATGTCCGCTACGGCGGCCATCTTTGATTTCCGACCGAAACGATTTTAGCAGTGTTTAATTTACAAGTCACCCCGATGCTTCTTACAAAGTTTGGAGTCAATGAGAGATAGCAGTAGTTTTCTATTATCTCCCTTGATACGTAAAGTGCAAGGTAGACCAAATACTAACTGGGTCCTTCTTACTTGAATACTTTGTTTTTATTATAGATCCTCAGTGGAATTTAACTCATTTCTAACTTTAAAATATTCTGCTTCTATATGAAAGATTTATATGGGGCATTTGGCAACATTGTGTTTGTTTGCAAGGCACACTATGGGCACTGCTTGGTGGAAGAGCTTGGTGTGGGTGCCATGGCCAGAGGCCCTGCATGTAGTCTTGCTGCTATGTCCGGGGGCGAGGTTCTACGGAACCGCCATTCGGTGGTGCTGACATTCGGAATTTCCCTCCCGGGGGATGGTATTGACCTTCCCGGATTGTGCTGGATTCCTGAGCTTCACGAGAGTCCGTGCGGGCGGAGATATATTGCAAGTTCGGCTGGGTGCTCGGCCAGGCCCCTCTTTCTCGGATTCTAGCACGGATCCTGGCCGCAGTTGGGGAAGGCCTACGGAAGTATTGTGACACTGCATATGTCAGGAGTGGTGTTAATCAGATATGGATCCTGGAAAACTCCAAGTGGGGGAGGGGTGCTTTTGGAGAACCTGGGGCGTAGTCTCTTTGTTCAGTCGGCGGTGTGGGATCTTTTGATTTCTCTGCTCTTTACACAACTGTTCCTCATGATAAATTGAAATCTAAATTAAAGGAAATTGTCGGCCAGTATTTCTTCCATAAGAGTGGTGGCCGTCGCGTTCGGTATGTTGTCTTTGGCTACAGAGACACATACTTCGTTCGGGATCGCTCTGGTGCGCCGCGAAGGTGCTCGGATGCAGGTCGTAGGGGTGCTGGAGTGTCTGGTCGGCCGAGTTTGTGTCGAGTTCGGCGGGCGGATATTTCAGCGGACGGTCGGTGTGCCGGTGGGTACAGGCTGTGCACCGTTGCTTGCCGACTTGTTTTTATACTCGTATGGGACGGAGTTTGTGCAAAGTCTCCTCAAAGCGGGCAGGAGGTACCTTGCACAACAGTTCAATTTCACCTACAGATGTATAGCTGATGAGTTGTCTCTAAACAACACAAAATATGCAGAGTGATAGTTCATCTATCGGCGTGAACTTGAAATAAGGGAAACGGTGGGGACTGCATCCTCCTCCTGATGCTTGGGTTGTTGTCTCTGCATTGTCAATGGAAGGCTTTGGTCGAGTCCACCGGAGTCTAACTGTTGGTTTTCTTTTGCTCCAGCATTTTAGTTGTTTCGTGCTGTCGAGTCCTTGTCTTTGTTGCATCTCTGTAATTAGTTGATTTTTTGTGCTCTCGGAGATGTAGCACTGATGAGTTAGGAAGCCTTCATGCGGACTGAACAAATTATGTGTCTAAACCGCGGCAGAAGTAAGGGCGAGGATTGTGGCCACGTAAAATCGATTTAAGCCCCCCCCCCCACACCCCCACCCCCCAGTGAAATACTTATCACTGACCGTTCCAAGGCGGTTCTTCTGTCATGGTTTATTTTTGTTATAGTTCGTCTTTGAATGTGTGTGTCGCTTACATATTTTTGTTTTGGATAGCCATTTGGCCACTTTGTGGGAAAGCAACTGTCCGTTTGGCTTTCCGCTAGTGATGTTTCCATTATGGTCTAGTTATTTCGTGTTTGTGTTTCTTTCCCTTTGATGTATCTGATGGAAGATGTGGGATAACTGTATCGGTTCCTGATCATTGCCTTCCCATCGGAACCGTATCTTGCTGCTGGACTTTACGACAAGCGGGTTGGCTTCGGTTTCCCCATTGTTGGCTTTCCATTCCTTGGCGGTGATATCCCTTCTGCGCCAGCGTGTGGCTTTTGTGTGTCGCAGTTGGTCCGTTATGCCAGGGCCTGTTCGGATTGTTAGGACTTCGTGGAGCGTGGGGGTGGCGGGGGGGGGGGGTGGGGTGGGGGTTGTTGAGCCAGGGTGTCAAAAAGCCAAGCTGATGGCGGCGCTTGGGGGTTCTGTGGGGGACATCATGATCTGGTCGTTTCCAGGGTTGTTTCTGATGTTTTTGCCGGTGACGGGCCGTAGGTGGACTTCCGGGATCCCGGGCGTGCGCTTCTACCTACATTTCTTTCGTTCGGGCCTATGGGCATGGTGGGCAAAGCTAGCTTGCCAAGTAATGCTTACTGTCCGTAGACGCCTGATTACACCCTTTATTCTGGGGTCCATGTCTGTTGGTCTGAACATTCTGATTTGTCATTCGTTTACAGATTTATGAGTTTGGAGTATGACTTGCCCAGCTAGCATTCTACCTAAATCTACATCGGGCCGTCATCGGCCCGTCAGCTACCCTGACGGGCCGATGACGGCCCGATATAGATTTACGTAGAATGCTGACTGGGTGGGTACCATGACCACAACTACTTATTAACATTATGTATTTTATTTCACATTGTTTCTTTTTGTTTTTTTGGTAGCTTTACCAGCATATAATCACATTTGAGTTAGTTTTCTGAAGAAAATGCAGCTATCCTTAATAGAGATGTTAAGGATAATATCAGAGGAATCCAATTGATTTGACCTAGTTGTTTACAGAACGTACTCAAGGGAGTTAACAGACTGCTATCTCCCATTGGCTTGTGGGTGTCGGAGGAGTAGATTTTTAAAGCATATTGTTGACGCCGCACGAAGGACGACGCACGACATTGACCGATCACAATAGCTGACCTTGAGCACTTCGTGTTCAGGTGAGCTAAAAAGCGGACCCATATTCTAAAGGGAGTAGAAAACTTTTCATAGTTGTCTTCCCTGAAAGTGTATCTGTTACCCTAAAATCTTTTCCTGGGTAAATGCATTTTGTATTAGCTTAATTAGAATTGAACTTGCCTTTCTACAAGCGATTTCACTTGAGTTGCAGCTTTGTGGAAGGCTGGGATATGGAGGCACTCAAACTGTTAATCATACCAGATATAAGTAAAACGATTGTTAAGGGGAAGTGATACTCTTTCAAGGGATACAACTCTGTCAAAATTATTTTGCTCCCTTCTAAAAAGAGATCCTAAGGAGTGAATTATTTCCTTATAGCGCAGATCCCTGTTCCTTATAGCGCAGATTCCTGAGTTTTTATAAGGCAAAGCAAATATGAAGTCATAGAAGTTGTTTCCTTTATCAAAGATAGTGGAAAACCTACAAGGTGTATTTATTCAACTTAAGAGATAGAAAACGATACATCATGGCGAAAACATGCCTATTCAAATATATTGAAAATTTCACCACCAAAAAAAAAAAAAAAAAAAAAAAAAAAAATAATGAAAATTTTGAGATGAAAAAATATTTTTTTTTTTCACATTTCTGCTCAAAACATAGATTGTGGGTACTCGTTAGAACCGCCTTGCCGAGGCGGTTCTAACGAGTACCCACAATCTATGTTATTGAGCAGAAATAAGGAAATAATGTATACCTCTCAACCCCAGTTTTACTATATAAAAGTGGGGTTAAAGGGGATCAATATTATATTGGTATGTTTTCGTGATGTAATGTAATTTTTATCACGAGTCACGCCTATATAATTTTGATCCCTTAAACCCCATTTTTATATAATTAAACTGGGGTTTACAGGGGTATACATTATTATTCTTATTTCTGCTTAAAACCATAGATTGTGAGTACTCGTTAATACCGCCTCGCCGAGGCGGTTCTCACGAATACCCACAATCTATGTTTTTTTTTTTTGTTTTTTTTTTTGCAGCAGCAGACTGGACTTTACGGCAATTTTATATTTGCATAGATTGGGTCGATAACGGGAGTTATAGAGGTAAGATAGATAAAATTAATGTCACATACATAGTGGTCTCCCTTGAAAATATATCCATTCCCATTAATAATTGTGATTTATAAATACATGTGGATGAGATCTCGAAGGACATAGTGTGGGAATGTTTGATCAACGTGTATTTCTTACAATATGTCGACAGCAGAAGTATCATAGACAGCCCAAGTAGCAAGCCAAACGTGATTATATCTGTGAACGATACGATTTGTATTGTTAGTCTTCTCAGGTGAGCACTATACAGGACGATGCTACTAAAATAATTCGTGTCTATACTAGACATTTGAGAACGAAACGTCGAAATGAAACAGGTCATTTCAGGGCAAATCATACATTTGTTTAGAAAATAAACTATTTCTTGCTGGAGACGTGTTTTTGTTTTTCAATTTTTATCTTAATCATCAGCATAATACATCTCCAAAACAAGTGTTTGGAGGTAAAACTGGTGAAAATTAAAAGGGACAAAAATAATAGAAGCAAAAACTACTGTGTCAAAAAGGTAAGAGAAAAGTCCAGGGAATGCCACAATTACAAGTCCTTCCGAGACACCAAGAGGAAGAGGAAACAGACAAAACCAAACAGGCGCAAATCGAACAGACGTACGAAAAGTACTAAGATTAGCTCTCTCTTCCCCAAGCGAGGTAATCGCAATGCTCAAAGACTGAAAAACACAAGAACAAAATAACACAAGGCAAGACTTAAAACAGAAGTAGAATAAACCACAAAGCAACAAAGGGTAAGACTAACACTTAGAACGGTCAGTAGAATAAACCACCGGTAGAATAAGCCTATTTGGATATAAACCCAGTTCATTTTACTGCTTGGGTGTTTTTAATTGTACTTTCATATTGGAATTGTTATAAGATTAGCTTCAGACAATGCCACTGTTCTAATATTAGTGCTACAGTAGTGACATCAACACTGAACAATAGTACAGACGATGTCCAGAAATAACCACTATCACAGAACACAACTTATTTGTTGTGTTGAGGTTTTACGGCCCATTCAACCCAATGGGGTCATGTCGAGCGCGGTCAGTTTACCTAACCACACGCTTACTGGGCAGGCTTAGTCCTCTAAGCGGTTAACCAGTATTGTGCACATTCTTTCGCCAGAAACTGACAACTGCCCTTCTGAATCAGCGGAAGAGAGAGAATGACCGTAGAAAAATATTTCATGATCAATCTCCACGAAAGAATGTTGCCGACCTCGGCGGGGGTTGAACCCGCGACCTCCTGGTCTCTAGTCGGACGGCGCATCCAACTGAGCCACCGAGGCCGGCCACAACTTAACAAAGACACCAAGAGGAAGAGCAAACAAGCCATGACAGACAGTACTCAAGCCACAAACCAAAGAAATACAAAGCAAACAACTCCCACTTCCACATCAAAATGGTCACAATCATCACGAAAACATGCCTATATAATGTTCACCTCTTAAACCCGGCTTTTATATAGTAAAACTGGAGTTTACAGGAGTATACATTATTTTCCTTATTTCTAATTATAAACATGGATTGTGCATACTCGTTAGAACCGCCTTGCCAAGGCGGTTCTAACGAGTACCCACAATCTATGTTTTGAGCAGAAGTATGAAAAATATCAGAATTTTTATCTGAAAATTTTCATTTTTTGGTGGTAAAAAATTCAGTATATTTGAATAGGCTTGTTTTCGTAACAATGTTGGATTGATTCCACTAAACACAACACTTCTGATACAAGTACCGAGCCTGTGGAAACTGATCTGATAATATCCTCGGAGACTTAAGCCCTACAGTAGCGATATTAAATACTGCAGTCATAGTACCATAGTTTATACAAACGCGTTTATATTTTTAATTTCATCGATATCACTTCATACCAATATTAGGAAAGTAAATCAATTGGTAAAAGTATAAGAGAAGATACCCAGACAATGTCACAATCAGAAAAAAACAGACCTCCCGAGTTACCAAATGAAGGAGACATGGGACAAATAAAAAAAAAACCCAACCCCCCCCCCCACACTCCACCAAAAAAAAAAAAAAAAAAAAAAAAAACAAAGGAAACGTCACGTGTGAAAGCTCAGGCACACAAGCGAAGAAGAACTGCAACAAGGGAACGACTAAAATACAATCGAACCTCAATGGCTCGTACACCTTTGGAAATTTGTCGTAGATATGGGTAGTTTGAACGACTGAGGGTTAATCAGAGCGCCAGATTAGAAGACAAATGGGAATATTATACGGATGTCTGTTTTATCTTCTAATGAAGAATGGTATGTTGAAGCGATTCCAATGAGTACGCACAGCAAAAATTCTAATGATAAAATAGGAAAGAAATCCTAAAATGTCCCTAAATATTTGTTTTGAGCTGTCGGAAGAATTTCCTACGGATCCCAAAACGGGGTCGAATTAGCAAAAGTTAATGAATCATCGGTGTTTGAGTCATTAAGGTTTTACTGCAGGTCAAAAGTGTAGATGCCAAATCTGAGAATTATAAGACCCATTTTAGAACATTTTGTGATCGCCGTTGTCTTTAAGTGTGTGTGTGTGTGGCAGTTCCTTACATCAGTATGGTACTGATAGTTTTACTAGTCCTTTGCGACCTTTGGAGTTTTGTGCATATAGAGTTCCGCACAGAGCGACAGCCGGAGCGTAAGGAATGATGCATTTTATTTGGGCCGCGTCAAGCGAAACGGTGTCTTCGAGCATGCGCAAAATGTGCGGATTCGCATCATCCGGCACATGCGTATAGCCTCATCCGGGCAAATTTGCGCTCTATTGAAACATTCAGTAGTATCCAATGATTCCGTTTGCGGACAGCAAAGGCCCTGATCAGACTGCGCGGATGCCCGAAGATACATTTTTGCGTGGCGCGGGTCATTTAATTCATCACGAAAACACGCCTATATAATTTTGATCCCCTTAAACCCCACTTTTATATAGTAAAACTGGGGTTTACAGGGGTATACATTATTTTTCTTATTTCTGCTCAAAACATAGATTGTGCGAGGCGGTTCTAACGAGTACCCACAATCTATGTTTTGAGCAGAAATATGAAAAAAATGTCAGAATTTTTACCTCAAAACTTTAAGTTTTTGGTAGTGAAATTTTCAATATATATGAATAGGCGTGTTTTCGTAATGTATTACTCGTAAACAGACTCGATTAACATATTCAGCTATATTTTGCTTTGGATTTTTCTGTTGCAAAGGAAATGTAGCCATATCGATATAAGAAGTGTAAATAAGTTAAAGTGTATCATTTTGTATAGTCAATGCTTCATTTTCAACATGAATAATCGTCTTACAATGTTCAGACATTGTACTCTTCCCACACCATAAATAACATCATTGTAAAAACAAAGATCGAGAGCTAATAAAATGAACGAAGTGATTAACTACAACTCTAAGGGTTAAATTTAGGAATCAGACGAATAGCAATCAAGGTCTAAATCAATAACGTCTTTCTAGGTTCTTGAATAAAAGCATGACAAAAAGGACATCTGTAGGTGAGCAGCGTTCTTGAAACAACATAGCTTTATGGAACAGTGATTAGGTAAAAAAAAAAAACTCAATTTATGCAGCGGGTATTCGGCGTAAAAAATAGCTGTGTTTCCGCTAACCCGACCCACTCTGTTTCAAATACCCGACTCTGCTATTTTTTTTATCAGTAAAAAGGCAAAAAAAAAAAAAAAAAAAAAAAAAAAATACAAAAAAAAAAAAAAAAAAAAAAAAAAAGGCACCGACCCGCAACAAACTACCTGTATTTTTATAAAATTACAGGCCCAATCCTGCTCTTTTCTGGAGAAGAAATAGAACAAATAAAAACAAAAGTTTCTCCTACCTACCGACCAAATTTGTTTTCAGCGGAAACACAGCTATTCTTTTTTATGTCTTCTCTATTTGAATTCTTGAAGCTGCATAACGAATATTTCCCTATCAAAGTAATGTATCTGGATATGCAACATGCACATTACGGTTTGTAACTTGCGTCTTTAAGTAAGCATTTGAACGTTCCATTATGCATAATGCAATTCCGATTTTCTTATTGATAGGTGGGCACCAGTTATTAAAGAGTCGGCAGCATTCGGTAATGTTCGTGAAATTGCTCGATTTCCGGCACCAAGCGTCCATTTTATTTAGAAGTTCACAATCGGCAACGTTAGTGACGGTGCGCCAAACCGTGGTTTTTGTTACTGAAGCAGATTTTGGCACTAAGTCGCCATTATGGAACTGTTATACTCTAAAAAATTGAAAAATATAAAATTTATTGCATTTGTTGTTCTGTCAGACAAATGCAGATATAGTCATAGTAGCGTCAACGGCACGTAAGTGACGGTGCGCCAAAAAATACGCTGTTTCAGTCTCTGAAACAGATTTTGACACAAAGTCGCCATTATGAAACTGTTACACTCTATTAAATTGTCAAATAAAATATGTATTGCATGATTTGTAGGTAAGGACATAGTCGCGTCACAGAGACGACAACGGTCTTGACGTTGCGCCAAAACATGTGCAGTTTCCGTTTCTGGAAAAGATTTTGTAGGAATGAACCTTCTATGAAACTTTTATACTCTATTACCTTTTCAAATGACACATTTCTTGCGTTTGTAGTTCTGTCAGACAAATACAGATAAGGTTATAGTAGCGTTACAGCGAAGGCAACGTTAGTGACTGTGCGCCGAAAAATGTGCTGTTTCAGTTTCTAAAGCAGATTTTGGTACAAAGTCGCCCCAAATGGGTTCCTACAGTTTTTCTTAAAAAATACCGGAAAAGTGTGTTGTGTAAAAATAACAATTTAGTATAAAGTGCTTACTACCCCGCCCCCTCAACACTGGGTGATATTTAACATTTCTTCAACCAAACGATCTTGTAGGTAAAATTATACTGGTTAGGTAACCAAGCTAAGGAAACTATTATCATTATTATTTTTGGCAAACGGCATGTCTGAGTAACCACACAGGATGATATTTCATTCGAATTATCGCCACAGCCGAACGCCAAGTCATATCATGACTCCAGATGTGTGTGATATTCAGACAAAGAATTTCTACTTTCTCCGCATTTGGATACCCAATATTCAGAGAATGATTGCCTCGGTGAAATGATTATATCGACTACTGTATTTTGCCGGTGATTCTAATATTCACAACAGCAAATGTTTCATGGATAAAACAGGTTGTGAAGAATAATCGTGATATCTGGAGCTACTGCAGATACGCTGTGAACAGCCCAAGTTGATGCTGTTCACCCATCTGATGACGCTATCTGTGGGTTATATGCTACGTCATACAATATGTGCTCAGTTGTGTTATCGCTCGATGGCTTCATTTTATCCTACGGTCTAATTGATGAAGTTATTAACAAATACTGAAACTAATCTTTCTTTTCCGGATTTTTTTCTCTCTCTCTTTTTTTCTTTTATAAGGGTGTACTATTTTGCTATCTCCTCCATGTTTCCGATACGCTTGCAGAATTCTTACGATTATTGTCGAGAACAGACGAGCGTTTACGAGAAAGTGCGAATCACAGCGCCATAATTTAATCATAATCAGAACTACAAATTGCAAAAGCGAAAAAGTGACGAAACCAAGGCAAATTCCAAACTTAGACTAACAAAAAGCATATCATAATGACCTGTTGCACAATTAAACCTGGTTACAGCATAATATAACATCCAAACTGCAAAAGCGAGACATCATAATAAACTGCAACCAAAATGTTGCATAATTGAGTTTTTACCGAAATTTGAACCGGCGCTGTTTTACTTCCTACAAGATTGCATGCGCGCCCAGCGAGGTGTCAGATCAGCCTGCACATCCACGCAGTCTGATCAGAGTGGTTGCTTTCTGCCTGAAGACGCTTTGGCACCTTGGCTACCCATAAATTGAAACAATCTCTTTTCAGAAGGGGTTTGGAATGCAGTTAAGCAAACAGAAAGTCACACAAATTATCTCCCTTGTGGAAAAAGCGAAAATTCTACCACGTGTAACCAGTCCGCTTTCCCTATGTGTAACCAACACAGTCGTTGGTAAATAATTCTTATATTTGTATTGAATATTTGAGCAATGTTTTTCCATATTTTGTTAGGAATCACATTCTCCACATAATTATAACAACGTTACCATGTCTATTTTATTGAAGGTTGTTTTCAGTAATACATGGATTGGATATGCTCATTATCCTGCCATATGCCGCCATGTATGTTTATATTATATCCTCATGAGCTTCAAAGCCTACTGAAATTTGAAATAAAATATATTCTATTCTATTCTGTTTGATATAAACTTAAACTGGTTCATTTTTGTATTCAATATCAACAGACAGCTCCCCACAGTAACTTCATAATATCATTATTTATGTTAGACACGGTATTCATGTTTTTAACAGAAACGCATATGCCTATTTTTGAATTCTGTAGATATGGCCAGTTTCATTGCTTCCAAAACAACACTTGTCAGACTTTATAGGCTATCGTTTTGTTTCGAAAGCCATTGAAATGATTGACTGCGTTTAAACTAAGGTTGAACGGCCGTGAAGCATACGCAATTGAAAGACAATAAATAAAGCATTTATAACCATTTAATGGTTGAAGCTTTTTTTGAATTAAATGAACTCCGAATAAAATAGTTTACCGATGAGATTATCAGTTTTAATCCATAAACACTTTTAAAATAAATCAATTGTGACTCAATGAACATGGATAAGGACATTTCACTCCATTAAAAGGTTATATTGTTCTGCACACACCACCGATAAAATTCGGCATGAGTTCAACAAATCGTTGAAGGTTTTACGCCTGAAAGTCAGACACAATAACACCTTACTCAACTTGTCATAAAGTCCATTTCACAACTGTAAACTATTGGGTGAGTGGTAAACAGCGAGGAACCTGATCAGACATCATGTTATGTTGCATCTGATTAGAGTCTACGCTGTTTGATCAGACCTTCCTGTCAGAATATTTCGGGTAAAGATAGTAAATACTTAAACCCTTATCGTATGTTAAGTCTTACTAATTAATGATGAATATAAAAGAACATCAGGGTTCCAACTCCCATACTTTGACACCGACTAACCGTAGATAAGGCCAGTCGCGTAATCAGGGCCCAGTTGTTCAAAGCTAACGACGTCGTTAGTTAACGATTCTTTAAAATTTACATCGAGTGATACGCAAATATGCTGAAATTTTTTGCTGAAAAAATGTGAGTAGCTTTTGCAGTGCAAAAGCTACTCACATTTTTTCAGTAAAAAATATCAGAATATTGTATATTGAATCCACTAAAACAGTTAACGAAATGACCCTTAACGAGCTCGTTAAGCTAACGACGCTTTGAACAACCGGGCCCTGGACAATATCTCTAAACTTTCAGCTTAATTCAAAAATGTTTTTATGACTACTTTTTGCTAGGCTTTTATTCCAGTCTGGTACTTTTTTTAATGTACAGTTGACTCTCGTTATCTCGACCTCGCTTATCTCGAATAACCGCTTATCTCGAAGTGAAAATCTGGTCCCTGCCTATACATGAAAACCTAACAACAGATGGAAAATATTGTAGAAAAGAGGAGAAATTGCTCCTAAGGAGCAATTTCTCCTCTTTTCCACAATATTTTCAATACATCTCTAACTTCAAAAGTCCAATTACCTATCAGTTTGTTAAATGTGGTTAATCAAATTATTTTTTCCTCAATTCTGCAAACCTGATATGTCGAACTACGGATATCTCGAAGTATTTCAGAGAGTCCCTTGGAATTCGAGATAACGAGAGTCGACTGTATTTTAGTTGTATTTGGTAAACTTCTATATGGGAATGAGAGCTGTTTAAGTCTGCTTTTTGTTGTTTTGGTATTTTTTGTACTATCTGCCTTAGTCTGTTATCATTGGTGTCATTGGTGTGCTATTTCCTGTGGTTGATGCTTTCCTGGATATCATCATGACTATTTGAACGTATACAATACACATTTTTTTTACGTTATAAAATAAGTCGACTCTCGTTATCTCGAAGTCCAAAGGACTGTCATATCCTTCGAGATATCCGTACCTCGACATATCAGATTTATATAATCGAGGAAAAAAATCGAACAACCATATACTACAAATGAATATGTAATTTGACTCCTTAAGTTAGAGATATATTAAAACTATTGTGGAAAAGAGGAGAAATTGCTCTTTTCCACAATATTTTGTTACCTATTTTTAGATTTCCATGTTAAAATAGGGACCAGATTTTCACTTCTAGATAAGCTGTTACCTGAGATAAGTGAAGTCGAGATAACGAGTCGACTGTATATGTAATATGAATATACCCAAATTGGTGAAGATTGTCCTTATTTGTTCCTAGCCTATCCTTCCTTTTGAGCCTCGGAAAGTCTATGCTTCGTCATTGTACCATTTCCTGGATAACTTATCACGAAAACTAGCTTATATAACTTTGACCCCCTAAAACCCCACTTTTATGTAGTAAAACTGGGGTTTACAGGGGTATACATTATTTGTCTTAGTTTGCCAAAAACATAGATTGTGGGTACTCCTTAGAACCGCCTCGCCAAGGCGATTCTAACGAGTACCCACAATCTATGTTTTGAGCAGAAATGTGAAAAATATCAGAATATTTTATCTGAAAATTTTCCTTTTTTGGTTGTAAAATTTTCATTATATTTGAATAGGTGTGTTTTCGTAATGGTCAATCATATTTCCGCCGGCTTATCTGGATTGTTAATGCTTCAATATGCTTCGATTGTACTTTTTCTCATGTTGAGGCTCAAATCTTCACGAACACTGTTAGCCACAAGTAAATGACACACTAACAATTCATATTATTTAACAGTCACGTTGCTAAAGTTAAAAATGTAACTGAAAGGAAAAGTAAATGCTGTATGATTTGCTTAAATTGATTTTACTAATTGATAACCATAAATTGCGTTTGCGAAACAATTAATAGGAACATTGTAACAAAATGATGGATGGGTTTGTAATATTTCTTAAAACGCGACAATATGATGACACCTGTACCATTAACACTTACAAGCTTTGAGCAAATTCAGCAGGCGACAAACTGATGATATTGTTTTTATTATTATTTTTTTTAGAAAATAGGACCCGACACTTCATACATATTAGGATACAATTTGCACGAAGTATGAAATACTATTTTCTATTAGGAGACAATTTATATGAAGTATCAGATCCTATTTTCTAGGAAAAATAAAAATAAAATCAAAATGTCGTCTGCTGAGATGTTTACCTTGCACGCTAAGCTTTAAGTATCATATTGACTTAGGAAATGAGCCAGACATGAGTTTTGTCATCAGCTGTATTGTTTTCATTGCTGTAATGTACGCATTGCTGTTTGATTAAATTATAATATTTGATCTTCTGTTATAAAACAAATATAAATTTATGACTTATAATGTCATTCTTATTCTCTTGGGAGCAATTAATACAAAACAGTTTTTCAGTTACAACCGTTAAGTATCAAAGCGGTATTTTAAAACATATACAGTTGACTCTCGTTATCTCGACCTCGCTTATCTCGAATAACCGCTTATCTCGAAGTGAAAATCTGGTCCCTGCCTATACATGAAAACCTAACAACAGATGGAAAATATTGTAGAAAAGAGGAGAAATTGCTCCTAAAGACTTGCAAAAACATATAAATGTAGATTCCCCGAAAATGCCACAATCACGAAGCACAGCCCTTCAAAGGCACCAAAAGAAGGAGAGATGAAGAACAAATAAAGGCAAATCCATCACGAAAGCACGCCGATATAATTTTGACCCCCTTAAACCCCACTTTTATATAGTTAAACTGAGGTTTACAGGGGTATACAAATATTTTTCTTATTTTGTTGAAAAAAAAAACATAGGCGGTTCTATCGAGTAACCACAATCTATGTTTTGAGCAGAAATAGGAAAAATATCAAATTTTTTTATCTGAAAATTTTCCTTTTTTCAATATATTTGGATAGGCGAGTTTTCGTAATGAAACGCCACCAAGAAACCATATTGGAAGCCCTATCACAGTACGCACATACAATACAGCAAAACTTCAATGACCCGAGCACCGTACATGTAACTGATTGGAACTTATTTTGGAGTCCCTAGGTAACTCTTCCAATAGCTTAAGAAAACAAATACGACTAGCCTCATCCAGCCGATTCTAATACATACATCCAATGGACCATTGTATTATAAAAGATCGAAAAGACATCCCTAAATTGCATCCGTTTGTCTCCTTACCGTACGCTATGATGAATCCTTATTTGCTCGAACAACGCATGTGTAGAACAAATTTAGAAGTTCGAATGTATTTTTCACTTTCCGGAATGTAAATGAATTGAATAGAACTCAACAATGGGCAAAGAGACCTAGCAGTTTTGTACGAGTGTTATATTCCTGTCCATGGACAAACTCAATAAAATCGAATCTACTTGTTTTTGTCAATTCTTTTTTTTTTCCAAAGGATGGTTTTTGCTTTCAGATGATTTTTCTTTCATTTAAATGTTCTAATGTAAAATTATTGTTGTATGTCTTTCCGTGTGTCGTTTTGTTCTTGTGTTTTTCAGTCCTTTTAGTATTGCGATTACCTCGCTTGGGGAAGAGAGAGCTAATCTTAGTGCTTTTCGTTCGTTTGTTCGGTTTGTGCTTGTTTGGATTTGTCGGTTTCCTCTTCCTCTTGGGGTCTGGGAAGGGCTGCGGTTTGTGACTGTGGCACTCCCTTGACTTTTCTCTTACCTTTTTTTTTTTACATGTCTTCTTTTGTTTGGGTAATTAAGTATATTTTGAGATTTTGAGCGGTATTAAAGTGTATTTTGTTCAGTTTAGGATTATATATATATATATATATATATATATATATATATATATATATATATATATATATATATATATATATATATATATATATATATATATATATATATATATATATATATATTCAAACATGTCTTAAAGGCCACCTGTATTAAGCAATCACCTCTATTACATGATCATATTTTTGGTTCCCTTGAAAGACAAATTAGTGTAAATATACCTGTATTAAGCAAACGCATGTCTTAAGCAACCACTTTACTGCGTTCCCTTAGGCGCTTGCATAACACAGGATTGACACAATATTGCCTCTGGACTATATCAGGAGTGGAAACTAAACTAAGGGAAAGGTTCCTAGAATGCATATGGACACGTTGCTCTAGACGAAGAAAACGTACGTATGTCATTATGATTAAATAATCATTGACAGCATACCATTTTTACTAATGGAGTACGAAATAATTGCCATAAAGGAAATGCTTTTTAGCCAATCTAAAGATGATAATTATTTGTAAGCAGGAGGCTTTGTAAGTCGTCACGATTTGATACATTTACTGCAAATACAACGTAAGTTATATTATGAGACTGTTTTTTTTTACTTGTCATATGAGCTGTAATGTGTAGACATGTACGCTCAAAGAAGTCACCACCATATTAATTCTTTCTTGTTACTATGCCTTCAGGGCCCGGTTGTTCAAAGCATCGTTAGCCTAACAAACTCGTTAGTGGTCAAAATATTAACTTTTCTAGTAAGAAGAATTTCTAATTCACAAGTATTTTTGCTGAAAAAAAAATGTGAGTAGCTTTTTCTGCATTTTTTCAGCAAACATATCAGCGTATATACCATCTTTAATGAACTAAGTTTGAATGATACGTAAACTAACAACATAATTTGTTTTAAACAACTGGGCTCAGATTATCGACGAACCCTTAGACTTGTTTAACTGAAGAGTTTAGCAATTGTATTTACATTCCCAAGCATCCTCTTACAAATCACATATTAACAGAACTGGCCTCACGTGCAAAACATATTTGTTCTATTTCAAGTTGAGGGGCAACAAATACAAGGATGACAATTATATGTTTGATACGGTCTGATATGAAGCTAGACTAGATCATGTATTTGAAAAAAATACTTTCTTGATCTAAACAGGTTTTTACTAATTGATGCAAACTGCTGTATAGAATAATGCATTTATATTTTAGATTGAACTATGCCAGTTCAATTTGGCCCGAAACGAAACAAATGGCAAAACCACAACCGAACTAAAACCTATTACAAATAAAAAGCTATTACAAATAAACAAAAAAAAGGTAAGAGAAAGTCCAGGGAGTGCCAAAATCACAAAACGCAGCCCTTCCCAGACCCCAAGAGGAAGAGGAAACCGACAAGCCCAAACAAGCACAAATCGAACAAACGTACGAAAAGCACTAAGATTAGCTCTCTCTTCCCCAAGCGAGGTAATCGCAATACTAAAAGGACTGAAAAACACAAGAACAAAATGACACACGGAAAGACATACAAGAAATCGCCTCGTAGAGTAAACCACAAAGGAAGAAAGAGTAAGACTAACACCGGGACCACCGCTTTAGAACGGTCAGTAGAGTAAACCACCGGGGGGCGGGGGGGTGGGGGGGGGGGGGGGTGGGTGGGGGGGGGAGGGAGGGGGTGTTAAAGCACTTTTACAGCTAGCCAACATCACCCTGGGTCTACAATAAAAACGACTGCCCCAGAAGACGAAGAAGATATTGCAGTATAAATGCGGATGATGGTAGGGGAGGCTAGGGAAGGTTTTTTTTTTCCCAAACTGACCTTTTGCTGTTCCAACCCAGAAAATTTAACACACGCTGCTGTGTAAGCGAAAAGTAAAATCTGGTTGGATGATATATCAATATAGTAACAAGTAATAGCTTTTGGCAACGATCATCCCAGACCAAGTGGAGCAGTCGCTTCTTAAAAATATTAACATATTTGTGGACAAAAATAATGGTTATCTGTTTACTGTGAATACTCACTGATGCATTTTCAGAAATCTATGAACAAAGGTTATTGAAATATTGTTGTGGAAAAAAGGCAACGGCAAAATGTTTACCTTCCTAAAAAAAGAAGAACAGAAAACCATCAAAGCAAACCAAAAAATCAGTTTGTTAAATTTCCAATGATCTTGGATGAAGCAGCGCACAAGAATTAATCCATTCTGTTGCGCGAATATCGAAGCTGGTGTGTTGTACAGTTTAAAACCCACATCTCTTTTGCATTAAAAGAAGAAATACCAAGTCAGAATGTATAATTCAAGTTATGGTAGCTGGGATATGCGTCCTGTTTTCCGACACTTGCTTTTCATTGCGTTTTTTTAAGCATTTGGAGTTAAATGTTGCATAAGTTAACTACATATCATGTGTTCGTCGCTCACATTAAATATGGTACCATTCTGGTTGATTAAATAAGATTTATAGCGTTTAGTTTGTTTTATCGAGTATACCGACCACATATTTATATCCTTTAGCTGTATAAAAATTACGCGTAAGTGCGAGGTTGTGATATTGTAAAATTAGTTTAAGCCATCCACCTCAGAAGTTGTTTTTGCTGACCATTTCTGAGTAGCTCTTCTATTGCTGTTATTCCTTGTTTGTATGTTGGTTATTGCAACTGTGTCCTTGTGACTTACCATTGTTAGTTGTTCCTCTCTTCTTGTTTCTGTGCCTCTGGAAGGCAGTGTCGCGTGACTATGGCCTTCTCTGGGTAACATCCTTTATATATCTATAGGACTTACTAGGGACCCAGTGCTCTAGACATACGAGTCACAACGCAACAAAACGTACCTTCTTACAACCAAGACTCAAATCCGCGCAGTTTAATCAATGTCTTCGATGTTCGCATGAAGAAACTGTGCTTCCTTGATTATTCAAAATGCTGATCTGAATTTTCGCGGGGCATACATGTCCGAAGGTAAGTTTTCTGACGTTGCACCTCAAATACTGCGAATGACTACCCTTTAGCTGTGTCTACATAGCCTACCTTGCAAACTTCTTACCTCTTAAAACTCCTAATGGATCTAGACTGAAGCTATACTGGTTCATGGGCAAATAACTCTTGTTGTGTTACAGTGGCGGCGCTATATAATTCAGTGTGCGTCAACCTCAGAAAAACGTACCTTCGGACATGTATGACAAGCGAAGATTCATCTCAGCCTGCTTATTCGCGCGTAGATAAAAATCTTCTTTGGGCACATTTTCGATTGCCGGGGATGCACAATGTTGTCATGCAAACAATGATCTGATCAGACTACGCAGTCCTCGTTCAGCTCACATGTAAGAAGGTACTAGTCTACACGCTGCGGCTGCATTGCTACTCATTTATATTTTCAGTTACTTATACAGTCACACTTAAACTGTATCGTATCTTTCGATTTCTGAACTCTTTATACTGCGAGACATTATTAGCCAGTGCTTCTTTCACAAGAATGCAAATCATCGTTTCCAGTATGTTGTCTTTGGCTCTGCAGACACATACTTTGTTCAGGGCCACTGATGCTGTAATGCAGATGTTGTAAAGACGCTGGAATATGTAATCGACAACATCTTTGTGAAGTTTGGTGGACAGGTATTTCAACAGACAATCGGCATTCCGATGGGAACTGATTGAGCTGCATTGCTTGCTGACTTGTTTTTATACTCGTATGAGGCAGAGTTTATACAAGGTCTCATGAAAGCAGGCAAAACACGCCTTGCCCAACAATTGAATTTCACTTACAGATGCATAGACGATATATTATCTCTGAATAAGTCAAAGATTTTTCAGAGTATTTCGAATTCATCTACCAACTTGAAATTAAAAACAAATATCTGAGACCATAACCTATTCCTCAAACTTGGAATTATACCTCTTTATCGACAATGGAAAGCTCACTGCTAGACTTTACGACAAACGGGATGACTACAACATTCCAATAGTTAATTTTCTGTTTCTGAGCAGCATACGGTGTTTATTTCGCAGTTATGATAGAGCGCGTTCTGAATATCAGGACTTTATCGAAAGAGAAAGGCTGACCCGGGGATACCAAAGAACTAAACTGGTGTCAACACTTAAATATAAAAGCCTTTGAAAACAAAGAACACACACAATCACGAAAATTGGAGACTCGGTTTGATTGAGTCATGTGCAACACTGTAATTTGCGAGGCTGCATATTTACCTCGCTTGGGGAAGAGAGAGCTAATCTTAGTGCTTTTCGTACGTTTGTCCGGTTTGTGCTTGTTTAGATTTGTCGGTTTCCTCTTCCTCTTGGGGTCTGGGAAGGGCCGCGGTTTGTGATTGTGGCACTCCCTGGACTTTTCTCTTACCTTTTTTGCATACGCCCCCTAGCGCCGGCTTAAGAGGTATTCGATTTTCAAAATAACTAGGATGGGCTCAATGAACCCAGAAATAAACTATAACCTGCACTATGATGATGTACGGAAAGTTGTATGGGAGCATCATCACCTTGTCAATCCATTCAATGTGTCTGTTTCCAGATTTATATTTGATGCTTTAGTCGCATACTAGCCATTAATAGACTTTCTAAACCCCGGATAGTAATTCCCATATTTTTCTTAATCTCTGTTCTGACTGTTCTGGCTGATAGGCTGGCAGGTATGATGGGCGAAGCGTGGTTACCTAGTAGTGCTTACTTTCTATGGACGCCTGATTACACCCCAATTATTACTAATTTTACCTGTGTGTATGGCGACTTTATGCTTTTCCGATATAAAAATTTGGTATGTTGACCTCAGGCTCATTATTAATAAAATATTGACCTCTATTACAACAACAAAACAACCAAACATTCCCCTTAAGAGAACTAATACATTTACAAGGGTGGTGACTCTTCCAAGATTTTACCTTTCGTCTCAAACATGGTCTCCTCTTATAAGAAAACACTTGCTCCTTTTGAGAGAAAATGCTTTCCATTTGAAATAGACACTTTTTTCAGAATAGACTTGGTGTACTGTAGAACAAACAGGACGTCAGAAAATGCCTCCATTCTAATATCAATCTGTATGTTATACGAATAAACAAAAGCAACTCAAATAATTATTCTAGTCATCAAGCCCTTTCTTACTATATTATCTGTTAAATTCACATTATGAAACAAAATGATCATTGTGTGTCATTTGTTTTATGTCTTGCCTTGTGTTATTTTGTTCTTGTGTTTTTCAGTCCTTTTACGAGGGTCGTGCAAAAAGTTCTGTCACTAATAGGCTTCCTTGGTTTTAACCCAGGTATATTTTAAAATGCTTCACTGCACTTGAATGGTGTGTTGAATAGTTAATGATACCCCTATATTTCGTGCAAATTGCTTTTTAACTGACCGAGTTATTTCAAATTGAAATAGATGCAGTCATATACACTGACCAATTTACTTGTTACATTGGAACATGGACCAGAAGACTAAAATTCATAGCTATATGAAATGCCACATTAGGTTTAATAGAGATTCAAAGCAGATATTTAATGAATTGTGTGGTATATATGGACCTCAGACCATTTCAGTGCGCACAGTTTTTACGTGGGTTAAAGCTTTTAAAACTGGGAAATTTTCTGTTGAAGATTATATCCCTACTGGAAGGCCGAAAACCTCTGTTACCAAGGCTAACATCACTGCTGTAAAGATTGTGATCGAACAGGATGCGCGATTGTCTGTCCAAGATATAGCTAGTTGTACTGGCATATCAGAAGGCAGTGTGCAAACAATTCTGAGAAACCGTTTGGACCTGAGAAAAGTTTGCTCTAGGTGGGTACCTCATTTGCTCACTGAGGAGCAAAAGACACAGCGCCTTAAATGTGCCCGGGAACTTTTGAAAACATACAAAGGCTGTAATAATCTGGTTATTTCTAACTGGCTAACAGGTGATGAAACCTGGATGCACATGTTTGAGCCACAAAGAAGGGCTGATAATAAGCAATGGAAGCGAAAAATTCAAAAACGTCCATGTATTGCCAAGAGAACCATAAATTCGAAAAAGATGTTGTACGCAATTTTCTTTAATTCAAGTGGGCCAGTCGTTCAAATGCCTTGTCCATCTGGTCATACAGTCACTGACCGATTCTACAAGAATTCTATACTGAAGAAAGTGAAAGAGTTTTACAATAAGAAACGACCAAGCAAAGGATGGTCAGAAGTCCACCTTTTACATGACAACACCTCCTTTCATAAGTGTGAGGTTGTTAAGTCTTTTTTTGGCTTCTGAACAGGTGAAAGTTTTAAACCATCCACCTTATTCACTTGACCTGAGTCCCTTTGACTTCTTTTTATTTCTAAGGCTTACGTAAATGCTTTCTGGAAATAAGTATACGTCTAGAAGTTCTCTTGGCAGTTCTATTTATCAGTGCCTCCAACAGATACCAAAAGAAGACTATTTATCTGCTTTTCGCGACTGGGTAAAAAGGTTACAAAAATTTGTTTCAGTAAAGGGGGAATACTTTGAAGGTTTGTAATAAAAATATGTTTGATAAAACGTAGCACTGAAGTAATCCGAACCCAGTAACAAAACTTTTTGCAGGACCCTCGTAGCATTGCGATTACCTCGCTTGGGGAAGAGAGAATTAGTCTTGGTGCTTTTCGTACGTTTGTTCGATTTCAGCTTGTTTGGTTTTGTCTGTTTCGTCTTCTTCTCTGTGTCTGGGAAGGGCTGCGGTTTGTGATTGTGGCACATCCTGGACTTTTCTCTTACCTTTTTTTTCTAAGTGCGAGACAGAATTTCATTTGGGTGCCATATTTAAAGGCGCGTTCTGAAACTTGATTGAAACATAACCGGATCTCAGGAGGAGACAAATCAATACGGACATTTTTAAATGAAAATTCTTTTGCAATTCAATTTACTGTACAATTCCGGTAAATGTGTAATTTTTGAAAATCAAATATTTCTTTTATAAACCTAAGACGTCTCTCGGCTGACATGTCTGCACGCACTTCTGTTGTTGTAATATTTGAGCATTATCAAGTATCAAGCAACAACCTTTATCAGAGCCATCGTGCGCTGTTAAAGGGGGCGATGGACTTTGTGCTCATCACTACTTATTTCTTTCTCATAATAGAAAACCGACTGGTTTCGGTCCCATTGATAGATGATATGCACAAATATTCAGCCAATTCAATATAAGCCTTAATTATTACAATACTTGTCAATGTTGGACACGTCCGTTTGACTACTTGTTGATGCGTCCAAATTTAATGGATGGGTAGCAAGCAGTTTAGAGCCTGATCAGAAACTCTTTGCTCAAGCCTAATTATCCGAGTATTTAAGGTAAATGTGATGAATTGATTACGGAGAAGTTTCCGTAATTGCTTTAAAATAATGGAAGGAATGCTAAGGCCTAATGCAGTGCAGTGCTGTGCAGGTTAATTTGAATATTTAAGACTCATTTGTGCTTGGCGCGACGAATTTCATGTTATTTAATGTTTAATTGTACACCTTGTTTATAATTACAAACTCATCAAAACGTTATAACTTGTACAATGAACTTAATTGAAAATATAAAAAAAAAAACTTCTCTCTACGTTTGCTTGTTGAATTTGGTGTCTTATTCTGGAGCACTTCTTCCCTTCCTATGCTGTCCATGATATGAATGGGAAAAACATATGTTTTTCTTCATTGAAATCAAGGAATTAGCATAGAAAAGGATAACGTGCCTAATTTGATAAAGGAAGTGAATGTTTTGTTTGGTGTTAAGAGAGAAAAAACTAACAGACACATTCTAAAAGAAACGAGAACCAGAAAAGAAACCCAGTGAAAATGCGAATACCAAAGACAAAGCCTATTTATTGCACCCATGTACCTTGCTGACAGCATTTGTTTTTTTATTTCTGTTCTAAATGTATACAGTACTAAACGTTTTATAGTGGCGAACAACAAAAGGTTATAAGCTACGTGACTTTATTATCTTTGTTTTGGCATATGCCATTATTAGGTTTTTCTGAGTGTCGTCTAAGATAGTTGATGAATCAATGATATTAGCTTTCAATTTAGTTTTAGCAATAAACGTTTTAATGGATACCGAGTTTTTATTGTCAAAGAAATGCCTTCACAAAATGATAGCAAGAACTAAGTCTAAGCAAGCTTGAATGGGATCAGGTGATTATTTTGTCCCAGGGTGAAGTTAGCTAGCTGTAAAAGTGCTTTAAACCCTCCGGTGATTTACTCTACTGACCGTTCTAAGGCGGTGGTCCCGGTGTTAGTCTTACTCTTTGTTGCTTTGTGGTTTATTCTACGAGGCGATTTGTTTTATGTCTTAAAGAGAAAGCTAGTCTTGGTGCTTTTAGTACGTTTGTCCGATTTGTGCTTGTTTGGTTTTGTCGGTTTTCTCTTCCTCTTGGTGTCTGAGAAGGGCTAAGGTTTGTGATTGTGGCACTCCCTGGACTTTTCTCTTGGTAGAAAACTTGCGGTAGAACTTGGTCCTACGTTTGCTCATTTGTCCCAACAATCACTTAAAACGGGTAAAATTCTCAAAGAAACGTCTTTGGCTAACATCTGTCCACTTTATAAGATGAGCGACAGAACTTTACCATCGTCCAGTGTCCTTTACATGTTTTCCTTGCAAGATGCTTGAACACATAGTATGTACAAATATTATGGCTCATCTTGATGAATACAAACTTCTGTCAGACAGGGAAAATGCTTTCAGGAAGAACCGTAGCTGTGAAACCCAGTTAAGTACAGTTATAAATGATCGGGTTAACATTTTGGATGCAGGCGGTCAAGTAGATACATTCTTATTGGACTTCAAGAAGGTCTTTGACACCCCTCCTCATGAACTTCTGCAATGTAAACTCCGTGGCATAAGTGGAAAAACTTTGTATGGATTGATTCATTTCTTTGCAAAAAGAAACAAAATATGGTAGTCAATGGTGCAAAATCTCAATGGGCACTTGTTTTGTCTAGTGTGCCGCAGGGTACAGTCCTCGGTCCCCTGTTGTCTTCCTTGTAAATGAATGACTTCATGGTTGGAATAGAATCTCAGATTCGTCTGTTTGTTGATAACTGTTTCTGCTATCGGATTGATAGCATTGAAGACACATCGAAACTCCAAAAGGGCATTGATCAACTGGGCAAATAGACCACGAAATGGGGTATGAGATTTCAGCCTGTGAATGCTACATGATGCAGCTTAGTAGGAAGCGGATAAGAAAGATTAAGGCAGTTTACTCCTTAGAGGGAACAGTCCTTGAAAATGTGGATAATATAAAATACCTTGGTGTGACAATCTCTAAGGATTTGAAATAGAATACTCATTTAAGCAATGTTTGCACAAAAGCAAACAAAACACTTGGTTTCTTAAGACGTAACTTACCGTCATGTCCCTAAGACGTTAAGGCAATGGTATACAAGGAGTTGGTGCGACCAATCCTGGAGTAAGCTTGCCCTGTTTGGGACCCACATGGAATATTTGTCCAGGAAGAACTGGAAAATATTCTGAAGCGTGCTGCTAGGTTTGTGAGCGGTACATAACTACAACTTTGAAACTGGAAGTTGAACAGTTAGGGTGGGACTCTCTTCATAAGAGACGCAAAGGCAGTAAATATTGCTATTGAAAGATCTGAAAAGTAGAGCTAGTATACCTTGAATTAACCTTCAACCCCCAAATAGTCGCAGTAGGAATCAGCATCCAATGGCATTTCAAGTGCCATATACTAGAATTGACATTTACACGTACAGTTTCTTCCAAGACACCATTAGGGAATGGAATGTACTCCCTGCATCTATAATATCCTCTGCTGAAAGTTCTGAGGACTCTGTCGCTAGATTCACATATCTTGTGAGATCTAGAGACTAGTTGACAATGGTGAATGAATGCCATTTGATATGTCACCAGTAAAATATTCCGATTCTGTTTCTGGTTCTGACTAACAGTCATAAATATAAATATGAGCCGGAGCACAGCATTTCCTACAAGACTGAGTGTGCGCCCATCACAGACTTGTATCATCCTGCACATCTGCACAGTCTGATCAGAATCTTTGAAGACAAAAAATGACTAGTCCAAAAGCCAAAACATCTGTAGGCGGACATTGAAGACTGATTAGCCTGCGCTGTAGGTTGATCTGTGTCTTCGCTGGGCGCGCATGCAATCTTGTAATAGACATGCCCCGACTCATATATCAACATTTGTTGAACTAAAGATAACATCCTATGGAGTAAAGAGAGATATTTTGTCACTATTGCAACGTGCAAATAAAATAGCTACTATAACATACCAACATTAACATGGCTATACCAAAGAAAAGCCAAAATCACCAAACACATCCTCAAAGTTGTCCGATACGGTTTAAATTGCATCAAATTGTAAAACAAAACAACAGTGCGCCGAAAACAAACTGAACAACGAAGAGGAACAACAATAGAAACACCGCAGCTGGAACGGTCAACAGTAAACCTGTTAGGGTTTTCAAACATGTTTTATAAACGTCTGACACCCCACCGCCTTAATCTTCAAACAAATCCAGCTACACATATTTGTCCGTTCCATGGGTAAACGCAAAAACAAACACTGCATATATTAAACTGGTTTCTTAACACTATGATGACATAAAGAGGAGGGTTGTAGTCAAGGATAGCAAATTGTACCATCTGAGACACACTACCAACAGACATCTATTCTGTGTTGTTTCCAACACAGCTACTTAAGACATCAATTTCAGGCATTTAAACATCTTATAAAACAACAAAAAATATTTCGAAGGTCTTATAAATGACGGCATAATTAAAACATGAGAAATTCAGCAAACAGAAGCAAGAGCAGTACCAATCACGAAAACACGCTTATATAATTTTTACCCCCTTAAACCCCACTCTTATATAGTAAAACTGGGGTTTACAGGGATATACATTATTTCTCTTATTTTGTTAAAAACATAGATTGTGGGTACTCATTAGAAACGCCTCGCTGAGGCGGTTCTAACGAGTACCGTCAATCTATGTTTTGAGCAGAAATGTGAAAAATATCAGAATTTTTTATCTGAAATTTTTCCTTTTTTGGTTGTAAAATTTTCATTATATTTGAATAGGCGTGTTTTCGTAATGAAAGTAGGACACGGACGATTATTAGAGGGTGTAATGTAAGATTCGTCAGCCTGTAAGGTTTTCAGAGCGTATGCACAAACGTAACCGAACACAGACTGGGCAAACTGTTTGAAAATGATTAGAATATTTCTTTCGCAAATGTCTTTCTGTACTTAAAATTCAAGAAACATTGAAACATCTTCACTAACTCATCACTATCTAGCGTCAAAACTTCAAACATAACATATAACATATTGGCAGAACTCGGTGCCTGATTAAGGTCAGCAGTGCTTGCATTAAATACAGGAATAAAAATAAAAACTACAAAAATTGTAAAAAATAAAAAAACAATAAACATAAAATTAAATTAAAAAACAACAACAAAAAACAAAACAAACAAACAAACAAACAAAACAAACAAACAACCAAAAAAATACCTAATGATGGAACCCAACCACCAACCAGAGACCCCTTAAATTAAAAAAAAAATAAAAACATGTCTAGAGAATGACGTAGACGAATCTAATGGGTACTGAAGGATTAATAGTTCTGCAAACATATATACACTTGTAACTGCTGTGCCAGATATAAAGTGAAACAAACTTAATAAGTACCAGGATAAAATTGTTAAACAGACCAGTTTACCAAAGGTCGCTTAGTGTAAGAGATGAAACTGTGGCTTACGTGCTCGTTTGGTCGTAGGACAGATTTAAATGTAAGGTGAATGAATAATATTTCAGGGGTGAGGGCTGGGTAGACAACTCTGTAAATATTGCTTTACCTACCCTCTGAAAATGGTCTAATCTAAAATGAGATCATTTGCTCCCCTAACTTCTCTCCTTTTAGTAGGGGTTTGACTGCAGGAAAGAAACTAGAAGTGCATCACATACATAATTGAAAATCTCCAGGAAGTGTCACAATCACAAATCACAGCCTTCTAAAGAGCATCTAGGGCAAAAGGTTCAGTTTTAATGAAAATATATGCTATTAAAGGAAAATACATATTGTGACGTTATGCATATAATCTATATGTGATTAACTGCAGTGGGGCTACAACATCTGAACAACAACGTCAGAAAACATACCTTCGGACATGAACTGCTTTGTAGATCTCAGTAGGTATTGCATCTGTTCCTGAAGCCTTGCCAGATGGCATAAGTTTTATTGCTTTCACTGTTTCAGCGACAGTGAAGCAGCAGATTACATTCCACCTGTGGTAGTCTGTTGTTAGCGTCATCATTGATAGATGATGGCCGATTAAGAACACTATCAAAGTGCTCAGCCCATCTTTTCAAGATAGCCGCTTTGTCAGTCAGAAGACTAGTTCCATCTGCACTGAGAAAGAGGGGTGGTTCATGAGCTCTGGGGATCATAAACTGTCTTTAGCGCATCACAGAACGTCTTCACATCCTTTCCATCTGCAATGGACTGGATTTCATCAGCCTTACTGCTCAGCCAGGAGTCTTATATGTATCCAACGAAGACTCAAGTCAGCATGTGGAACCGCGCAGTCTGATCAGAGTCTTTGTTTTCTGCATGAAGAAACTTTGCATGCTTGGCTATCCAAACATGCGCCATGTGAAGATTCTGATCTGGGCCCAGTTGTTCAAAGCTAACGACATCGTTAGTTAACGATTCGTTAAAATTTACATCAAGTGATTTTGCTGAAAAAATGTGAGTAGCTTTTGCAATGCAAAAGCTACTCACATTTTTTCAGCAAAAAATATCAGAATATTGTATATTGAATCCGCTAAAACAGTTAACGAAACGACCCTTAACGAGCTCGTTAAGCTAGCGACGCTTTGAACAACTGGGCCCTGAATTTTGGCTGGACGTTCATGTCCAGTTTGATTTTCTTTGGTTTGAGACATGTGTGCTATCTGTAAGGCTTTGTCTGTTATTTCTCTTGGTTGGGTATGTTCTATGATTGTGGCTCTCTCTACACATCATCTATATTATATTCTAATACTGACCATAACAACGAGGTATTTTTGTTGCAGTTCCGATTTGTTGCTTCGTTTTCTCTTCGTTTGTTCGTTTACTTTTCCACCCAGCAAACACACAACGTCGTAACAACATCGCTGCACTATCAACGTCGCTGCACTGTCGTGACACAACATCGAAAGACCATCGTTACAACGTCCCTGTAACGTCACGATGTTGCAGCGACGTTGTAACTACGTTGTTGCGACGTTGTGTGTTTGCTAGGTACAAAAATATTTTTTGTTGTATTTCACGGAATTAACTCCATATTCGGTGCTTTGGCGAGGTTGTGTTTCGTGATTATGGCCTTCCCTGGAAATCTGCATATTTATTTTCTTACCCTTCCAAACGCATATATTATAGAACGTCTCAAACGACCTTCTTATTTTAACCGGACCGTGAAAATATCCTAATAAAGTCAAGTCACAGTTTTCCTATATATTGTGGTACAACATGGGCGTGTAATTTATATACACTGGTTAACATAATAAATGCAAAAAGCCATGCATATGATTAAAAGTTCTTATCATACGGGGGTTTGCATTTGGTGATCACCAGTAGTGTACGCGACGCAAGTATGTACAAAAGCAATTTTAAAGTTTTAAGTATTTAAAGGTCGTTCGTTTATGCACAGACTACGGCCGTAAGACCTCTGAGATAGTTACTACATCTCAACAACGTATGGATGTATCCTAAATACCCTACAGATGACGACTATACTTAATGTTCGGACACATTAACTACCGACATTTAAGTCGATACACCTCCAAGGAGGCAACTCTGTCAAAATTGATTTGTCTCTTCTGAGAAGGTGACTACTCTAAAAAGAAACATTTTTAGGAACAAATACTTTTCTAACGGGAACAAATTCTTTTCTAATGGAAACAAATGCTTCGAGAATAAATCTTTTTTAGAAGGGGTTTGGTGTGCAGGAAATCAAACAGGAAGTCTTGTTACAATAGTTACCGCCCCTTAAAAATGGCGATCAACAACCAATCAAGTCCCATTACACAAGTTTATTTCACTGCCTGGTGACTGTCCAAATAGTAGTATATACTGCCAAACAGTACCGATCCTTATCAAACAACTCATTGAAGAAGCAGAAGCAGTTTGATCTGGGTCTGCATTGTTTTCTCGTACAGGTCTTTCTGGGTAAATGCCGTAAAGAATTTCCCAACAAGATACTATGTAAGTGCGCACCCTTACAACACTGCTCCACTCCACATTGCTTACTACAATATGTGGTTTATTACAATATGGGTGACACAGAATGACAGTCATCGATGATGTTCAAGAGCTAACTGCAAAAGGTAACGTTACACAATTTATTGAACTACGTATTATCTGTTTCTACACTCCAGACACAAATTACAAACACAGGGAAACTTGCATGCTTCTATTCAAACGGTTTCCTGAAGTATGTAAGACACCTTATCTTACCGAACTTCGATATATTTGTTGTTCTTTCCCTGATTTGTAGTTTTACTGATTGTACTGTAGAGATTGTACGGTAAGTGGCGAACTCTGTTCACACAGAGACACGATTATTCTTATGTAATTGACACACAGGATAAATTATATCGGACAGAAGACCATTTCGATTGATTTTTGTGACCAACTTGCGAATTATTTATATCATTGCATATTTTATAATAAGACACTGCAGAAATGCAACGGTCCATGTGCTGTTTCTGAAGAAAGTTCTAATTATCACACCTTCACTTATACAGGCGACGAAGAAAACCAAACGCGTTAAGGGAAGTTGTTAAGAATGATCTTTAGAAGAATGGATATTCTTTTAGGATAGGTAAAACCATCTAAATTAAGCTGTCTCTTTCAGAAAACAGAAAGATGAAACAAAATCTTTCTTTCAGAGTAGACCCCTTTTCAGAAGGAAAGTGATGGACAGGAATGCAGAAAGGACATCGCAAAAGGTATCCCCCTTGTAGAATGGCAAGAAATCTGCCAAGGGGAGCGAATTCGTTCCTCCAAGAGTAGACATCTAAGGCTGGCACAATTAATCGGATAATCGATTAATTGATCGATATTCCACAAAAATGATTATCGTTACAAATTTGCTAATAATCGATCGTTTGATTTCTGTGTCAGTTACTTTAACGTATTTGCCCTTAGTATTCAGACACCCCAACTCCTTACCATACCTAATCTAAAATTTTAACAAGTACAACTTACTACCCAATAGCAGGATGAGTGGCAAACAGTTTAGACCCTAATGAGACGCCGCGTTTGTGGCATCTCATCTTTGTCTACACTGTTTGCTCAGGCCTGTCAGATAAAATACATACAGTAAAATACAATATATGGTAAGAGTCGTGTACAGACAGACAGGTAAAATTATGACTAAATCTACAGTGATTACTAATCAATTATCCATCGCAATGGCAGGACTGATAATCGATTATCTTTTCAGCTCTGATTAGCCAGCCTTATAGACATCTATTCAGGGGGCAATCATTTTAACATTGTAACCCATCTCTCTTTAAAGTGTAGTAGCTATTCCCATAAAAGTCCCATTACAATTTTTTTTTCATTCAAGAATCTAACCCATTTATGCCGAGTGGACTCTTCTACCTGAAGTTTTTGGGCAGATCCATTTCCAACAGAAGGATTGTCTGGTTATTTTTATCATCACCATGTTTTATAAAAAATTCTTAACTTAATGCAAACAGTGTTGACCCGGCTCAGTTCAGCGGCGTCTGATCTGAGTCTACACCGTTTGCCAGTGTCCTTGATTGGGACACTAGATATAGATGGGTTGTGTGGCTGTTTCTTTTCAAAGCAAAGACCACTGTAGATGATGACTATTTAACATTCTTCTTCCTTTTGCACGCACATGAGCGCTAATATTGTGTGTGGCATATTCATACTGCCAACAACTGAGTGACGTGAAAAGCATCGCGGGTGGTTGCTAAACATTGCGGTGTGGTTGCTAATCCATACACTATGTATCATACCATGACCAATGAAACACGATATAGATCAATAAAACACTCGTGACGTTAAACTTTAAAGGATGAAATGTTCCTCCAAATTGTTCGCCATGTTTGAGATCGGTTCAGTGCTTGATAACATCACAAAACGAGACGTGTGACGTTGGATAGACGATTGGGTGAACTGAAATGCAAGATTTGGCCAGTTCGGAAATCTTCCAAGTTGTGTCATATATGGGAGCCGTACAGCGGGAACATTTTTTTTTTTTGCGGCTTATGGGTACCTTCACTTATTTTTTTTATTTTATGCAAACATCAAATTCGCAGATCCGCAAGTAGACACATGCTTGCTGATCAGGACCTGTCTCTGTCCATTTACAGATCATACGGTAGAGTAGAATATATCTACGTAAGGCTCTTAAGAGGTTACGCGAATGCACAGGATGTGTAGGTGTTTAACGATACATCAGTCCTTATGATTTATTTTATGTCGTCTCTCAGAAAAAGGAGAAAAACGGAGAGATAGCAGAGATATAGACAGATGAAGATGAGACTGAGGGAAAAGCGAATGACAGTGGAGAAACAGAAGAAGAAATACAAAAAAATTGTCTGTGCCTTGAATTTTAGCACATGCCTAGATGTAACAAGTACAACAAAGATGTTAACACGTGAGCTTATTTGAGCCCTTGCCATCACGAAAACATGCCTATATAATTTTGACCCCCTTAAACCCCAGTTTTATATAGTAAAACTGGGGTTTACGGGGGTATACATTATTTTTCTTATTTCTGCTAAAAACATAGATTGTGGGTACTCGTTAGAACCGCCTCGTCGAGGCGGTTCCAACGAGTACCCACAATCTATGTTTTGAGCAGAAATATGAAAAATATCAGAGTTTTTTATCTGAAAATTTTCAGTTTTTGGAGGTGAAATTTTCTTTATATTTGAATAGGCATGTTTTCGTAATGTTTATCTTTCTGTCGTCTGGATATGAAACCACCCAAATCTGATGCAACTAAAGCGTCACCGAGGAAGACATAATTATTTTCTCCTGCCTTCGCTAAACAGAATACAAACAAAACTGATTCAATTATTTCCATGGACACCTTTTGAGAGTCTTGGCTGAACTGTCCCATAAGTAAATAAGTAAAAAGACAATAGTGAAATCGCTAGAGTAATCTGCTGCTCAATTTAATTGTCATAATGCTGTATAGATTAGAAACACAGATTATATATTGAAAATGTGTGCATGATTGCCTTTCTCTTTCCGTTGGTTGATAGCTCCTTAATGAGCCAGAAAACGAAAAGGAAATCTAGTCTCACATTATATGTGAACGACAGAGGCTCAATCAAGCAACACAGTGATGCCATATAGTCTTGGGGATTGGTGCTTTTCGTATGTTTGGTTGATTTGCACTTGTTTGGTTTTGTCTGTTTCCTCTTCCTCTTGGTGTCTGGGAAGGGCTGCGGCTTGTGATTGTGGCACTCCCACATTTTCTCTTACCCTTTCTGCTATAGTGATCGATTTTTCGCTATTGCCCGTCATGCATTTGTGCGTTTTAAGTGACCTTCTATGACGTCGCTAGGCCAAACAATATATATATATATATATATATATATATATATATATATATATATATATATATATATATATATATGATATATATATATATATATATATATACGAGTATATATATATATATATATATACGAGTATATATAAGTTGGGAGAAGGAGCATAACATCCAACAAAAAATTTTTTTGGTAGCACTGGATCCAGAAAGGATGCTGAAATGATAGGCGTTAAACTATATGTTGAGAGTTAATCATTAACAGTGCAATGACTTGTTTACCCTGAGGTCTTTCGGTTTTCTATTTTAAAAAATAACATAAAAATGTAAAATTTAAGAGTAAAAGATTATGCCCTTTTCGGGCCCATGTTATCTGGTCCGCTGCGACTTGATAACAGTTATCAAGTCGCAGCGGACCAGATAACATGGGCCCGAAAAGGGCATAATCTTTTACTCGTAAATTTACATTTTTATGTTATTTTTTTAAATAGAAAACCTCTGAAGAAGGCGAAAGCTGAAAGGCCTCAGGTAAACAAATCATTGCACAGTTAATGATTAACTCTCAACATATATATATATATATATATATATATATATATATATATATATATATATATATATATATATATATATATATATATATATATATATATATATATATATCTGGAAAAAAGTTAAGCAACCCATAGTACATTAGTTATCAACGCGTCTTCAGTTTTCTTTTTTTTTGCAGAATGATAATCCGTAAATAGAATTTAAACTTTGATACACAGTGGCAATACTTGTACATGGAGATATAGGCCAGAAGATCATGCGCCCTGTGTTTTTTGCAGAAAGCAGTATTCTTGTGCAACATATTCATGTATATGTATCGCATATTTTGTATTGTTAAGTTATAGCTATACAAATATGGCTACAAGACGACTATCGGAAGCACAAAGATGGCAAATTGTCGGGATGCATTCGACGGGAATGTCTTTTAAAGCGATCGGGCTCATCTTGGCTGCCACCACACTGTTGTCAGCAGGTTGATAAGGAAGCATCGTCAAAGCAATGATGTTAAGGATCTGCCAAGGTCAGGTAGACCTCGCGTCACAACGACAGGATCGGGCCCTGGTCCGGTTAGTACGACGACAACCCTTTTCTATGAGTACTCGTCTTAAGCTTCAATGCATACCTCATCGACGCCTGTCTCTGAAAATGCTTCGAAATCGCTTAAGGGCAGCTGGACTAGCCTCCAGAAGGGTGATTAAGTGCCCTCTGTTGATAGATATGCATAAAAGAATCCGTTTGCGGTGGTGTTTGGCGAGACAAGGTTGGAATTTGAGGACATGGCGGCGAATCCACTGGTCGGATGAAAGCAGGTTTTGCTGCATGTTACGGATGGCCGAATGAGAGTGTGGCGACAGGAAGGCACAGCGTATACACCTTGAAACTTCAAGGCGATGGTCCCTGCGGTGGAGGTTCTGTAATGGTGTGGGGTTGTCTATCGCATGACGACAAGATGGACTTGGTGACCATACAGGGCAGACTAATAGGTGAACTTTATATTCACGACTTTTCATTTCAAGATCTTTGGATATATCTTTAAAGTATTGAATACAATATTCTTACATATTTTGTGACTAAGCGTTACCTCTGAAGCGAAGCTTTCGTGACAGTCAAATTGTCATTATAACGAATTTTGTCGTTGTATCGAGTGTCGGTGAATAGAGGGTTGTCTGTATATCGGACCGTTATCGTGGACGACTCAAATTCAAATTTTCACGTGGCTTGGCCCTAAAATCTTCCAAAGATTTGAGTTCAAATAGAAAACAGTACACTAATCCAGTCTCCTGCTTTTACTCTTATCATGCTGAATAAATTAAGATGCCACGCCCACTTCTACTTTCCGGCCAATCAGTTTACTTAATCCGGGTTTTTGATAGAAATTCACATATTTAATGACAAACAGTGCAGATCCAGATCAGTTGGCTTTTGAATTGGCTTCTTCAGAAGCCAACTTATCAGGATCTACACTGTTTGCTTAGACAGGATAAGTCGTGTTCAGCAAGAGAAGTGTTAATTGTTTTAGGACTAAAAGCCCATTTATTTTGAGACAGAATTAAAAATTTATATTATAAATTGTGCCTTAATGGAAAATGATCACTCTTTAAATTGGTGGTATCAATATTCTGAAAGAAGTACATTGACTCGCCCTGGTGTTTTATAACTAGCACCAAAGTATGAAGATACTCTACGTTGTGTCTTGATATATATTCCGTTTTATCTGCCGTCTGTTTGAATAATGTCTTGTTGCAAGATTTGTGGTTATTGTTTGGAACATAGTCTAAGAATTTTGTAGCTGTGCGAATGACAAAGCTCTAAACGACTCAAGGTATTAATCGTGTTTAATATTTTATGAGCGTCACGATATTGTGTTCGCAGTTTCTCTCAAACGATTGACAGACAGAAAATGAAGTCAGTTCGAAAGGAATACTTGGTAAATTAAAACAAAACATAGTTTTTACAGGTAGAATATGTCTACCACTGTTTAAAGCTCGGAGCGGGCGCGTGGGGGAGGGGGTGGGTGGGGGGGGGGGGGGGGCGGGGGTAACTTAGGGGTAATTTTGGTACGGATGTTCGAGCCAGTATTTCAAAACCTACCCCATTCATATACCTGGCCTTCGAAAAAACGGACCCATTCATATACTTAATCATCCAAAATGTTGACCTATTCAAATACTGCCCTTTGATTTTTTTTTTGTACCCATTTTTGCTGATTATTACACAAATATCATAGTCAATTCATGTAATACCAAGAGGATAGGCAGCCTCGAAAAATATCTGAGCAAAAAATGTGTGCATATACCAGGATGTCAGAAAAATGGGGCGTTTCACATAGGAATCTAGAAAAATCGGGCCATTCATATACTTTTTGTTAAAAAAAGGGGACCAATCATATACCTGGCAGCGCTGAAAAAGGAGGCTATTCGGCACGCACATCCGTACTATAACATATATAGGAAGTGTGTGTCCCCCCGCGGTTTAAAGGGAATTGACACATTTGGTAGATTTTCCACACTTTTGACAAGGGAGACAACTTTTATGACTTCCTGTTTGCTTCCCTGTATACAATTCTACGGATCTACTCTAAAAGAAGCCAAATGCTCCTCCGAGGAGCATTGTGTTCCTTATAGAGTAAACGCCTTTCCAGAATGGTATCAAAACTAATTTTGACGAAGTTGTCTCCCTTTAAATTGTATCCATTCCCATTAAGGGCTAATAACTGCATACACATACGACTGTTTTCAGTATAACTGATTTCACGCCTCTAAAAGAACAGATTTGACCCTTCATCCCTGTAGACCAATACAGATGTCTTTGCAAACAGTGCAGATCCACCTTGTAACGAGCCGTCTCATCTGGATCTGAACGGTTTGCCATTCTGGTTTTTTTTTTTTTTTTTGACTGAAACCCCTATTTTGATGTGACCAAATTCGGAGATGGAAGAGTATATTTCCTTAACTCAGGGCTAAAAGGGTTGAAGGATACAATACTATACTATTTTGCACGAGTGCTTACAGATAGAAGTAGGCATCAGAAAATATATAACCTAATTAAATTAGCGAACATAGAACGCCAATGCCCGTATCACTCTAAGTATAGATGTCTTACCGAATTTACGCTAAACATTAAGACACTTTAAATACTTGCCTTACTTGTACTGAAACTGAAAAAAACAAACAAACAAAAAACAAACAAACAAAAAAAACAAACAAAAAAAAAAACAAACAAAAAAACAACAACAACAAACAAACAAACAAAAAAAAAAAAAAAAAACAAAAAAAAAAACAACAACAAACATTGTATTATCTATTCATGCGTCAAACGATTGCTGGAAGACTTTTAATCCGTGTACAGCCGGGTCAGACGCCGAGTTCTGCAGTGTCTGATCTATTGGTATACGGTTAGCTCAGACTTGTATGTCCGAAAACATAAGGTAAATGCATTAGCTAATCTTTCACACGTACAAAAGTAAAGTTTTCTCTCTCTATCACTGTAGGCAAATAACTATATTGGCGCTAGCATAGCAAAGCCAACCGCTAATAACGTGCGGACAGCTAATACCCGGAACAGACGGCCTATTCCTGCCGTCTGGATAGGTTGTTTGTTGTTTGTATCATTTGAAAGTCACAAACTGTTGTTTGTTCATTCCCCTTGTATTCTCAATAGGTGCTATATTCTCCTTTATTTTCTAGCAAAGACACAGCTCCCGCACTAACGGGGCACTGTCGAGACAAAACAAAAGAAGTTCCGTACTTTCCACTTGCTATCCACCACCCTACCTCGTGGAGATGTTGGGGGGTGGGGGGGGGGTGAGGGGGTTGGGGGAAGTGTTTACAATACCAACTGCTTAATAGTAAAAAAACACTTTGTTTGCTACTTGAAGTTTTGCAGTACTCATTTAAAAGTGCTTAGTTCTAGATACAAATACGAGGGTCCTGCAAAAAGTTTCCTCACTGGGTTCGGATTATTTCAGTGCTACGTTTTATCAAACATATTTTTATTACAAACCTTCAAAGTAGTCCCTCTTTACTGAAACACATTTTTGTAACCTTTTTACCCAGTCGCGAAAAGCGGATAAATAGTCTTCTTTTGGTACCTGTTGGAGACACTGACAAATAGAGCTGCCAAGAGAACTTCTAGACGTATACTTACTTCCAGAAAGCATTTTCTGAAGCACTGGAAACGTAAAAAGAAGTCTCAGGGACTCAGGTCAGGTGAATAAGGTGGATGGTTTCAAATTTTCACCTTTACAGAAGCCAAAAAAAAACTTAACAACCTCACACTTATGAGAGGAGGCGTTGTCGTGTAAAAGGTGGACTGACCACCCTTTGCTTGGTCGTTTCTTATTGTAAAACTCTTTAACTTTCTTCAGTACAGAATTCTTGTAGAATCGGCCAGTGACTGTATGACCAGATGGACTTGAACGACTAGCCCACTTGAATTAAAGAAAATTGCGTACAACATCTTTTTTAAACTTATGGTTCTTTTGGCAATACATGGGCGTTTTTTATCTTTTCGCTTCCATTGCTTATTATCAGCCCTTCTTTGTGGCTCAAACATGTGCACCCAGGTTTTATCACCTGTTAGCAAGTTAGAAATAACCCGACTATTACAGCCTTTGTATGTTTTCAAAAGTTCCAGAGCACATTTAAGGCGTTGTGTCTTTTGCTCCTCAGTGAGCAAATGAGGTACCCACCTAGCGCAAACCTTTCTCAGGTCCAAACGCTTTTTCAGAATTGTTTGCACACTGCCTTCTGATATGCCAGTACAACTAGCTATATCTTTGACAGACAATCGCGCATCCTGTTCGACCACAATCTTTACAGCAGCGATGTTAGCCTTGGTAACAGAGGTTTTAGGCCTTCCAGGACGGGTATCATCTTCAACAGAAAATTTCCTAGCTTTAAAAGCTTTAACCCACCTAACAACTGTGTGCGCATTGAAATGGTCTGAGGTCAATATATACCACACAATTCATTAAATATCTGCTTTGAATCTGTATTAAGCGTAATGCGGTATTTAATATAGCTACACATTTCAGTCGTCTGGTCCATGTTCCAAAGTAACAAGTAAATTGGTCAGTGTATATGACAGTATCTATTTCGATTTCAAATAACTCGGTCAGTTGGAAAACAATTTGCACGAAATAAACGGGTATCGTTAGCTATGCAACCCACCATTCAAGTGCAGTGAAGCATTTTAAAATATACCTGGTATAAAACTAAGTAAGCCTATTAGTGACAGAACTTTTTGCACGACCCTCGTAATGACAAATTAATGATTTATTTAAGCCGCAGCGTCAGACAACATGCCTTCGGACATGTGCGCCAAACGAAAATTAAGATCAGCCTGTGCCTTCGCGTATTCTGATCAGAATCTTCCCTTGACGTATTTTGGAATTTCAAGGATGCAAAGTTGTTTCATGTGGACATTAAAGACTCTGCTCAGACAGCGCAGATGCGCATGTTAATTTGATTGCATAATATTCTGCATAATATTGGTTGCATAATATTACAGAAGGTACGTTTCTAACGTTGAGGATCACTCATTCTCCATCAGATTTTCATCATTAACCCAGCTAGCATTTTTTTATAAATCTATAGTGGGCCGTTATCGGCCCGTCAGGGTAGCTGACGGGCCGATAACGGCCCGCGATAGATTTATAAAGAATGCTTACTAGGAACTCTTTCGGCGCCTTTTGCAGATTGACTCGCGAGATGTGATTATGAGGTTCGACTCGATCATAGCATGGCAACACATAGGGATCATGTTGTTCGTCCGCGTCCCGTCGTCGTCGGCATCATCACACTTTTCATTTCCGCTTAATAACTTTTGAAGTGATGCACTGATTTCATTCGAAGTCTGCAGAAGTTAATATCTCTGTAAAATAGGGGTCAACTTCGAGATTGGTAATCATTTGCTAAATTTTGGCTGAGTTTATGGCCTTTTTTCGATTTAGTTTTTTTTTGTGGGGTTAAGATATTGGTTTTCATTCAATAAGGTTTGCAGGGATGCATTGATTTCATCAAGTGTTTGCAGAAGGGTATATCATTGTAAAATATAGGTCAAATTCGATATCCGTAGTCATCCGCAACATTTTGGCCGAGTTATGGCCCTTTTCAACCTATTTTTTGTTGTTGTATTGATATTGGTTTCCACTCAATAACTTTTGCAGGGATACATTGATTTCATCGAAAGTTTGCAGACGGATATATCATTGTAAAATACAGGTCTAGTTTGATATTGTTAAGCATCCGCAAAGTTTTAGCCGATTTATTGCCCTTTCTGACTTAGGTTTTGTTGTTCTGCTGATATTGGCTTCCACTTTATAACTTTAGCACGGGTGCATTGATTACACTGGAAGTTGGCAGAAGTAATTATTATAAAATACAGTCAAGTTTGATATTTGTAATCATTCGCAAAATTTTGGCAGATTTATGGCCCCTTTTCGACAGAGTTTGTGTTGTTGTTTTGATATTGGTTTCAATTCTATAAGTTTTGCAGGGATGCATTGATTTCATTGCAAGTTTGCAGAAGTATATATCATTGTAAAATACAGGTCAAGTTCGATATTAGTAATAATCCGCAAATTTTTGGGCAAGTTATGGCCCTTTTTCGACTTAGTTTTTGTTGCTGGGGTAAAATAAAAGATAAAGATATTGTTTACCTTCAATAGCTTTTGAAGGGATGCATTCTTTCCATTTGAAGTTTGCTGAATGGTATATCATTATAGCATAGAGGTCAAGTTTGATTTTGGTAATCATCCGAATTATAGCCCCTTATTTACTTAATTAATAAAATGTAAACAAAGTATTGAAGGGTCCCCTTTAGGGATAGGAGCGGCGATAATGAGGACAAATACAATGTTTTGTTTTCCGTTTTCTTATTATCACGAAAGCATGCCTATATATATTTTTACCCCCGTAAACCCCACTTTTATATAGTAAAACTGGGGTTTGCAGGGGTATACATTATTTTTCTTATTTTTGCTCCAAAAGATAGGTTGTGTGTACTCGTTAGAACCGCCTCGGCGAGGCGGTTCTAACGAATACCCACAATCTACGTTTTGAGCAAAAATATAACAAATATCAGCTTTTTTCATCTGAATATTTTCAGGATTTTAGAGGTGAAATTTTCTATATCTTTGAATAGGCGTGTTTTCGTAATGTTTTCTTATCAAATGGTTGTGCTTTAATCTGATTCTCAGAATTCTGGTTTTGAGTTATTGTCCTTTTAAATCATTACGAAAACAAGCCTATTCAAATATACTGAACATTTTACCACCAAAATAATGAAAAAATTCAGATAAAAATTCTGGTATTTTTCATATACCTGCTCAGAACATAGATTGTGGGTACTCGTTAGAGCCGCGTCAGCGAGGTGGTTCTAACGAGTATCCACAATCTATATTTTTGAGCAGTAATAAGAAAAAATAATGTATACCCCTGTAAACTCCAGTTTTACTATATAAAAGTGTGGTTTAAGGGGATCAAAATTATATAGGCATGTTTTCGTGATGGTAGGATTTTCCCTAAATACGCATCCATCTGAAATCGCATTTTTGCAACTATTTCTTCGGCTTCCCTTTTTCTGAATTTTCTCCCTGCCATGAGAACACTGTATGTGATTTTGTATTTTGTGTTTTATTACTTTAATAGAGTTGAAATCCCACTCATGTATAAGTCGATAAATGGCCATGGTTTAGCACGGGCTTCGCATGTTAAGTATAAAATTTTGAGTGTTTCTCTTATGAAGTAATGGCCTGAAAACGTTCATTTGTTTATAAATGCTTAAGTATACAAGTTCAGTTCAGCCAATAGGTGTCTCATATGCCATGTATCAACTGATTGTTGCCTTTACTCTTGTTTTTATCTTGATATCGGATTATCCTGAATCTCCTTGGAATAATAATGACAATATCATAAAAGTGGCATAAATTCTGGGAATAAACAGCAAAGTTTCATATTGTTTTGATGCCTATCGATTTTTACATCAAACACATGCTTTAAATGTTAATGTTATTATAAAAAACAACAGCCTAAGGCAATTTATAAAATTTACATAGCTCGTACATAAGCTGGAAATTTGAGACGTCTACAGCGGAACTCATGATGCAATTCCTCTTTGTTCTATGTCAGTTATAGCCAATGTGCTGTTGTTTTGTTTTGTCATTATTTGCTCTACAATTTCGTTTTTTTCGATGCCGCTGAAAAGCCGAGTATAACGACTTTACCCTTTTCTAGGTAATTTCATAATTCTTTCATCCCTGAGTTTGTGAAGCGGGCTCTTTCATGTTCGAAGCCAGTTCGAACCATTGTTCCAAATAGGAGTCTCGGCCAAAAATCAAAACACAATGGTAAACAGTGTGGATCCTGATGAGACTGTTTGCAAATGAATTTCTTTGTCTGCAGCGCTGAAAAGGTTATATTATGTTTGCCATGTTAAAGTTGACAAGTACGTTTTACATAAGTTGTTCATGTAATCATGGTGTTAACTTAAAAATTACTTTTGGTATGGATGAAAAGGCCAGACACATTTATGCCTAGCGTCCCATAAAAGGCACATTTGCAAACAGTGTAGGTCTGATCAGGCTCTACACTATTTGCATTAAGTTCAGACCATTGTACAAAACATGATTATAATCATATCTAACCAGAGACCCCTTATATAGGAAATGGACCGGTCTGAAGTTAGGTGGTAGAAGATTCCATTCGGCAAAAATGGGTTAATGGACATCCAGGACATGAAGGTTTTCATGTAATATCTAATGTCAATTTTCTGGTTTCTGCCAAGATAAATACTTAAAGTCGATTGCTAACAGTAACTATTATCATAGTAATCACTCGCTACAAAATGTACAAAGCTAACTCATTTATGCCTAAATAGTTTCGATAAACTGTCCCATGAACTTTGGAAGGGTCCATTATATAGTCAAAAGTGTGTTATATAGAAATCGTCATAGTTGCTTTTATCATTGAAACTTTCAAATGTTATTGCAAATAGTGTAGACCCTGATCAGACGCCATGTTTTGCGGCGTCTTATCCGGGTCTATACTGTTTGCCAATGTTTCTTTTATGGGACGCTTGGCATAAATGGGTTAAAGAAATGATGATGATGAAGACGATGACAATGATGATGATGATGCGAAATTAAAATAAAAGAGAGAAGACGCAATTTTAAGTACAAAACTTTGTCTAAGAAGGAACCAATGCACATAAAAATCCCAAATATTGTCATATACAAGTAGTTATTATTTTCTTTAAGGCAATACACATTGGACGACTTCAAATGTCATTTACATATAATACATACAATGGCATTAACTAAAGCGCAGGTCAACAAAACTTTCAAACATCTACAACACAAAATACCAATACTTAGCGTCCCAGTCCATTTTTATACCTTAGTATTTCTCTGTATTATTTGTCTGAACGCTTATGTTACATAACAACTCTAGTGAACAAGTTAATCATGGAATATCGTATGGTTTAGGTTTTAATAAACGTAAGGCTGGTTAACACACAAAATATATTATTCTCAGCCTCTTCTATTAGTAAATAAATAGTAGAGTTCGCGACGATCAATGACAAACGGACGGCTGAACTAAGAACGCATGGGATATGTACAAACAAATGGTATATTAAAATATAATTGAAACTCGTAAAACCCGAAGAATTATCATTTCTTTCGCGGGCAGTAGTGTGTTCATTATTTACACTGTAGTAACGACATAATTGTCTTCAAAGGGTACTTGATGCCTATTTCAGACTGTGTCAATATTGCCTTTTCTGATATGAGTGATCTAGTAGCACCCTAAATTATGTTATTATCTAGAAGCAAATGTTAGCAATCTGGTGCTATGAACGCTTTACTAGCTGAGCCCACTTAATACAAAACAATAAACTAATAAAATAAGGAATTTCGACAATCGACCCTGAAATAATAAAAAGAGGTGTTTCATTAATCAATAAGATTAGTCAGCCTCAACTCTAACTAACTGCTGGTGTAGAGAAGGTCGGTAAGGTAAACCATCACGATAATATACCTATATCATTTTGACCTCCTTAAACCCTACTTTTATATAGTAAAACTAGGGTTTAAAGGGATATACATTATTTTTCTTATTTCTGCTCAAAAACATAGATTGTAGGTACTTGTAGAACTCGCTCGGCGAGGCGGTTCTAACGAGTACCCATAATCTATGTTTTGAGCAGAAATATGAAAAAAAAAAAAATATCAGAAGTTTTATCTGAACACTTTCAGTTTTTGGTGGTGAAATTTTCAATATATTTGAATAGGCGTGCTTTCTTAATGGTACTCGTAATGCCTATATTGTGAAACACTTATTTGCTAACAGATTTGAACGATTTCTCTTGGCAAATTGTACAGCTACGTAAAGTGCGCTTCTTTTAGTGACTCAGAGCGACTGTGGTTGTTTGTTGATGCCTGTTTTGAGTAATCCAATTCCATGTGATTTTTGTTTTCTTTGTTTGTTTATTTCTTTAATTTTTATTTTTATACAACATCTACGGTTAAGCTATCATTTGTATTTACTTATTGAATTTATATGGAATACGTCAAACATTCATCTGACTAATTCCTTTAACTGTTCAATTGTTAATCAGTATTTGAAGATCACAGATAAACTGGAGATTAAATGACACTGCTGAATATGTTATGCCACAATCTTTCATTAATTGCAGTCGTTTCACATAGATTTGCAAATCTGAAATCAAACTTTAAAGTTAAAACAAGCCTATTATTTGTAAAGAGGGATATGATAGTCTACTTTCCATAATAACTTTGCTTCCATCTTTGGTTGCACGCCGGCGGGTCGGGCCTCAGACTATGACGGCTCCCGTCTAAAGACTTTTAAGTGTCGTTTGGTGCCTGTTGCTCTGGCTCTGGTCGGGCCTACCGGACTCCAAATGTTTGTTTTCTTTTGCTTCAGCATTTCAGTTATTTCATGCTGTCGAGTCCTCATCGTTGTTTCATCTCTGAATTTGTTTGACTTTTTTGTTCTCGAAGATGTTTCACTGATGATTTAGGAACCCTTCACGCGGACTGAACAAATGTTTTATGTACACAACGGCAGAATCAAGAGCGAGGGCTGTGGCCACCTAAAACGATTTAAGCCCCCACCCCCAGTAATATTTTTAGTGACCTTTCCAAGGCGGTGCTTCTGCTGTGGTTTACTATTCTTCCATTGTATGTCTTTGCATGTATGTCATGGTATTTTGTTTTTTGTTATCTTGGATAACCGTTTTGCCAATTTTTGGGAAAGAAACTGTCCTTTTGGCTTTCTGCTTGTAGTATTTTGATTGTAGTGCCGTTGCTTTAAGTGCATCCTTCTTTCCCTTTGGTGTCTTTTAACGAATGGTGTTAGTTAATTTTACGGATTCCTGATCATTGCCTTCCTTTCTGTTTGAATATATTTGTTATATTTTAAATTGTTTTTCCTCTTGGTGTCATTGGTAGGTTATGTTCTGTGATTATGGTTCTTTCTTGACATCTTCTATATTTTTATTTTGTTTCTTTACATCACAAATGGACAAACCTTTGTAATCACAAAGGCGTATAACATATAAACTGGTCATTTAACAGTGCTTTCTATATGACGGAATACAGCTTGTCATCTTCAAGTATGAATGAGACACAAGATCAGAAAACGTGCCTTCGCCCTGCGAAGAATAAGTTCAGCCTGTGCATTCGCGTAGTCTGATCCGACTCTTCACTGGGTGCATTTTGATAGCCAAGGATGCAGTTGTTTCATGCGGACAACGAAAAGTATGTTCAGCCTGTGCGGATGGGCAGGCTGATTTGAGTCGCCATTGTCAGAAGGTATATTTTTTTCACGTTTCGGCGCAAACATAAGTCGCTGAATTAGTTTTACAGCCCCTTATGATGTGAACTAGAAAAATTTGATCGGAGACTAGGGTAAATTAGCTAATATGGAAGATCGTTCATCCAGACTATACAATAAGATTATCAGTTCAAGTGAATTAAATTGGAACCTGTCTTAAAAGTTTTATTGAAACCTCGATATCTGGTAAACCTGGTTGGCATCTGATGCCACCTAGCTAAAACAGAGCTTTAAAAATTGATATTTATCAGTACGAAAAATAATAAGATGCAAAACAAATTATATGTTACGCTCCATTAGAGTCAAATCGTCATGAATAAATAAATAAATAAATAAATAAATAATAATACATCGACCGAATCTGTCAAATGTGAAATGTAATACAGACAAACTTCATCTTGCACTTAAACATGAACGTGATTGTACTGTAAAGACACTTTATATTGTTGTAGTGTTACTTGTCGCAGACGATTGCTTCATAGACTGACAGTTCACTGTTTGTACCCCTCTGTATTTAGGAGATCCTTTGCTGGTATATACAAAATCAATCTTAAAAAAAAAACGACTTGTACTTTAGCGTATGGATCTTGATGAACCTTATATGCAAGACAGCTCTGTATACCGCGTTCTTATTAGCAAAATTGTTAATTAATGACGTCATGTATAGTCACGTGACTTCTAGTTGAATTATATTGGGGTAGTAACCTGGGTGTACTATTGTTATGCGGAAATACTGACAGTTTTATGACAAGAATGTCATGCACAATCTTCAAAATAAAACGAAGCATATAGCAAATAGTTTTAGAGTAGGTGGCATAAGGATTTATTATATGAAGCTATCACCCCAGCTAGCATTCTTTATAAATCTATATCGGGCCGTTAACGGCCCGTCAGCTACCCTGACGGGCCGATAACGGCCCGCTATAGATTTATAAAGAATGCTTACTGGGACTTTACCTACGGTTTTCCTTAATTTGCCTTAAAAATTTCAACCTACCATTTTATAAGAGCTGAATGCAGAAATATAAATATAACCAATTTATTCAATACATTTCTTGTCTCCCTGGTAACACACTTGCTGCTTTGCATATTTTTGTGCCGCGACCAGGAAGCCGGTGTTTTTATTATTGACAGGTGTATGCACTGCTGACCATTGTGTTGAGCATTCTAAGTGGAGATATGTATGAGGAAACGAAGATTTTTTTATTCAGTGAGGACAAAAGCACCAAATAATATTTTATTGACAGAGCAAAAGTGGAAAATTATATGGCACTATAAAGACGAAAACGCCATCTCACTTCAAACAACCAGTGAACAAAGGATTGAGAATAGCAAAATACTTCCTTGTCCAAACTTATTGCGATAATGATGACTTGTACGTCCTTTCATTCAAACAAACTGATTGACGTAATCTCACACAATAACGACAAAAGCTTATCATATCAGTAGTGTCAAACTTCACGTGGAGGCATCTCCTAAACAAAGACATATTAAAGATGTCAGGGTTGATTATAAATAAACGTCCAAAAGATTGCCTTTGGAAACAAATAACACACTACAGATAAAAAACTGGGAGTCTCAGTTTTACTGGGACTCTTCATAAGCAGTAATGAAGTTTGCAAAATAAAAGGGAAGGCAATGATCAGGAATCGATACAATTATCCCACACCTCCCATCAAAGACAACAAAGGGAAAGAAACACAAACACGAAATAACTAGACCCTAATGGAAACATCACTAGCAGAAAGCCAAACGGACAGTTAATTTCCCACAAAGTGGCCAAATGGCTATCCAAAACAAAAAGATGTAAGCGACGCACATATTCAAAGACGAAATATATAAAAAAATAAACCATGACAGAAGAACCTCCTTGGAACGGTCAGTGAAAAGTATTTCACTGGGGTGCTTAAATCGATTTTACGTGGCCACAATCATCGCCCTTACTTCTGCCGCGGTTTAGACACATAATTTGTTCAGTCCACATGAAGGCTTCCTAACTCATCAGTGCTACATCTCCGAGAACACAAACAATCAACTAATTACAGAGATGAAACAACAATGAGGACTCGACAGGACGAAACAACTAAAATGCTGGAGCAAAAGAAAACCAAGAGTTAGACTCCGGTGGGCCTCCGGTGCAACACTGCTTACGCCCTCTAGCGTATACAGGAGCAGAAATCCGATTTCAAAGATTCCATAATGGGCCCAATAATCCCAAAGGAAATGAAATATAATCTGCACTATGGTAAACTCAATTCTATGCCTGTCTTTCAAAAGCTAATAATGCTGAGACACAGATAAATATTCTTCTCTTCCCTTACAATGATAACTACATATTATCTTCATAATGACACATATGTCCTGATCCAAACCATTTATGCTGTCTTTTAATTTTCATGAGCAAATTCCAAATAAATAGCACAAGGAAAACAGAATTACACAACGAATAGTTGAGAAAAGATAGCATAGAAAAAAAGGTAAGAGAAAAGTCCAGCTAGTGCCACAATTACAAACCGCAGCCCTTCCCAGACACCAAGAGGAAGAGGGAACCGACAAAACCAAATAAGCACTAATCGTACAAACGTACGAAAAGCACTAAGATTAGCGCCCTCTTCCCCAAGCGAGGTAATCGCAATGCTAAAAGGACTGAAAAACACAAGAACAAAATAACACAAGGTAAGACATAAAACAAATCGCCTCGCAGTATAAACCACTAAGCAACAAAGAGTAAGACTAACACCGGGACCACAATGAATCTACAGACAACCCTCTTTACACCGACACTCGTTACAACGACAAAATTCGTTATAATGACAATCTACTGTCACAAAAGTTTCGGAGGTAATAATTAGTCACAAATTATACAAGAATATTGTATTCAATACTTTAAAGAAACATATGTTTTGGATATCCAAAACATATGTTCTATGAGGAAATAACAACAAAGGAAGACCTTACATATCAGTCTGCTCATTAAGTATTCTGTACAACAGCAAATTCGTTTAAATGGCATTATCTTGGGGGACAAATACTGTCAACAATTGAGCGTTCACTGTATTATAGATGGAAAAGTGTTTACTGTTTTAGACTAATTAAGCATTAGGTTTTCTGTTTATTTTAACACAGGGTGTCACACACTTAAAACGATGAAACATACAATAACTACAGTGATATTAAATTGTAATCACATGTTTTCGCAGAATGGAAACATTAAACTTGTGTAAACAATTCATGATTTTTACAAAAATAAAATAATTTTAGAACATGGTCGCATATATTGGTTGCCTAAACTTCACTAAAGACCATACACTGAACGGTATATTGCAAATTCAAGCTCTTGTACCAATACTAAACTTTCTAAATTGTTGACTTCTTGTCTTATTGCCATCAGAAAGCATGTGATTAAATATTGCGACGTCTGTGAAAGATAAGATAAGAATCTGTTTTGTCCGTTAAAATCGAATGAAGCTTTGAATAAATTGTTAACTGCTAAACTTCTAAATCAGGGTTATCGGTACCATAAACTCCGCAAAGCCTTTTCTAAATTTTATAGACGTTATTTCGATTCAGTTTTAAAATCGAATGTTAGACTTAAATCGCTTCTGCAACAAAGCCTATCGGAACCTGAATTTTATGGTGACTTAGTATATAAATTCAGAAAAATATATGCTGCGCAATGATTTTAACGCTCATTTTTCGTAAAATCTTTCTTCGATATATAAAGATTGGGTACAACATAAATGTAATTCGGCATACTGCATGTATGGTAGTTAACCCAATTACGGTTAATAACTTAACTGCGGTTTGTGATTGTGGCACTCCCTGGACTTTTCTCTTACCTTTTTTGCTTTCCTCTTTGTTTGCAAACTAGCAGACCGGGCCTCATACTCTACGACGGCTCCGGCCTAAAACCTTTTAAGTCGGTTGGTGCCTGATTCTCTGTCTCTTGCCGGGCCCACCGTAGTCCAACTCTTAGTTTTCTTTTGCTTCGGCATTTCAGTTATTTCATACTGTCGAGTTCTCATCGTTGTTTCATCGCTATATCGTTTGATATTGTCCGGTCTTACAAAAACGGAGCATTAGAAAGGGGGGAATGATAGATGAAAAATAAAACAGCTCTCCCGTCCCCCACCTGGTGCAAACACAACAGCCTCGTGCCTTAACTATGATCCAAAGTAATATGACGCCTGGACACTGTTAGTTACCAAGCACCATCGTCCGACCTAACCTCCCAGGTTAGGCATAAATCAAGTTACTGATATAAGTCCAAACAGGATAGTCAGCCATATCAGAATTAGCAATAGGCTATTCTCGAATTCTCAGAATAATATAGGGATCAAACATGGTTTTGCATGCATTAACATTCGCCAGGTCCCGTGTGAAGTGTTGAAAACCGAGGCCGGAGGCCGCGGTTTTCAATACCTCCCAAGGGATCTGGCGAATGTTAATACACTGAAAAACCATGTTCGATCGCTATTATAGCATAAAAACTGAAAACATTTGCTACATTTCGCGTTATTTCTTGCACTATTTTGTTTCGCCTTTTCACCGATGTCTCGCGAACGCAATTTCCATGGACTGTGGTCGTTCTAGGGCCGGGCAGTACACATCTCGTAACGGCACCAAATCTGTGGCCCTGGTACGATCATATTGAAAGTTGCGTAGCCGTGCATTAACAGCACGTGAATTGCCTTGTTAATACACGGGTTTTCGCCGGTTAATGCTAGGCTGTTAATAACTTGCGACACTGCTTTATATGCAATAATCCAGAAATATACATTGTGACCAATAAAAACGCGCGGACAGTCGAGAAAACACACCTCATGGTAGATAAATACATCGAAAATAAAAAAAAAAGCTTGTTATATTTATGTTTCACTATATCTACGAAAGAACCGATCAACTGTACTCGGGTGAATCCATTATAACTTACTTGTGTCTGAAGTGAATGCATAAAAATCCTCCGATAAAGTTTCTTTTTTCGAATACTCCTACCTTCTTAACCATAATAAAAATGTGATTTTTTATGATTAATACATATATGTCAATTAAGTATGTATCAGAATGAATTTGGCTATGAGGGAATGACATGAAGAAATATCCATGTAAGAAGATTATTTCCATAGGCTCAATGTTAAATATCGCAGCCAGCACATGTATTCAACCATGACGTTTTCTCATAAAGCATAGTAAACATAGAAAACAAAATCACAGGACTAAAGAAAAAACATGTAGGTTCTGATAAAGCCTGGGTTTGGTGTTTGCTCGAGTACTTCCAAAATTCGTCCTCTAAGTAGGCCAGTTGCCTTTATAAACTGCATGAGGTCCTTTCGTTTTAGACATAGATATCTCCAGTGCGTTTAGAGCATTGCTCCTTTGAATATGACAATATAGATGCATACTTTGTTGAATATAATTGCGGATTTTAGAATGAATAATCTCTCCCCACAGTATTTATTGCAAAAGTCGAATTTCAATTATAGGTAAGTCAGGATATGTGATTAGATATTCCTAGAAAAAATGGCGAAACTTTTTGCAAACTTGAGACGATCACGCGGCGTCTGACTGAGGTCTTTACTGTTTGCCAGTTACCCATTTGGGGATCGCCAGACTAATATGAGCCTGGTATTCCTTTTACAGAAAAGAAAAGGATCTCCAGCGGTATTTTCCTATTCTGTGCACTCTATCGCCTACTTCACGTGTTAGTTTATGGGAATGCCAGCGTTAGCGTGAATTCAACCGTTAGAGGCTCTGTAAAGAAAACGATCTTATGCCATATTCGACTGTCTAAGACAGACTGAGGTCAAGCTATGAATCCATGCAGTCTAACCAGAATCTGTGCTAGTAGCTAACATAATATATGAACTTTAAAACTATTATTAGAGATTGCATAGTCTGATCTGGGTCACCGTTGGTCGCACATGTCATAATGTCGTTTTTATTAGGATAATGGCATATTTTGTACAATATATATCATAGATAATGAAACTGGTGGCCTAGAAACAAACTGATGATTATACTAGGCTAGACCTTAGACTACCTATGTAAGAAAATGTTACTTTTCAAATATCTATGACTGGACCTCAGTTTATCGTTTCTCTTGGTTTCATTCACGTATGTCTGCCTTATTTGAAAGTCTAATAGTGGTATATTCATTCAGAAGCGTTCCTGAACTCAAACACAAAGAAAGAAGCTCCAACGTTTGAAAAGCATTGACACAGTCTGAAGAGGGTATCGAGGGTATTAACTATAAGTACCTGGTTGAAAAAGAAATCTATAGAAAGGCGACGGATTTGATCAGAATGCATACTAGACATTATATTTGGGTTTTCAGTATTGGTATAAATGGTAAGGGTTCTTTACTAGTGAAAGTGGGTGATATAGTGACATATTAGACAGATGAGCTGAAACCCAATTGAACCGGGGCACAGCATTTCCTAAATATTGCATGTGCGACATGCGAAGACTCAGATCAGCATCTGCGCAGACTGATCAGGGTCTTCGCTGTCCGCCTGAAGACCCTTTGACTCTTTTGGCAACCCATAGAGTGCCCTGCGAAGACTCTGATCAGATTGCGCAGGCTGATCTTTCGCTGTACGCACACGCCATCTTGTGAAAATGCTGTGCCCCGTCTCATTCATGTAAATTGTTCTTCCTCCTTATTATGATATGCTAAACTGGACTCTTTCTATGAACTGTATCAATGCCTTGACGATTGGTTCAACAAAAATAAAACTCTAATTAAATTATCGTAGAAACTGAAGTCAAGTTATCTTTTACTGATGACAAGTTTGTCTGCGCTCTCAATGTGTAGGTTCAAAAGTTTCCTTCAAATGCTCTAATCAGACGGTTATTGTTCTGAATTAAAATTATAGAGCAACTGCATGTCATTTAATTCTATGATTAAATGAACTGGAAAATAATGTCTTTTTTGTTCTCTCCTATACAGTGATATGCTTGTCTTCTTATTATTTCAGTGTTGTGTGTCTAATTCATCTTTTAAACTCTTCTATAAGGTGTAACAAGTATTAGCTTTGGTAAAAGAACTTGATCTGCGCTAAGCGCCCCGCTAGCATTCTTTATTAATCTATAGCGGGCCGTTATCGGCCCGACAGCTACCCTGACGGGCCGATAACGGCCCGCTATAGTTTTATGTAAAATGCTTGCTGGGACGCGTAGACCTAGCTTTTTGTGAAAGCTAATTCGTGGATATAAAAATATTGTTTGGGGATAAGCTAATGCCTGTTTATTATGTTGAGCAGTCCATGGTAAATAGCACCGGACTAGTCCATGAACTTTTATACAGCGATTCAGGAGCAGTGGCAAACTCAAAAATTGTCTACACCCATGGGCGTAGACTCTAAACGCGCAGCCGCTTCGGATTCGGCAGGTCAGGAGTTTGATCCCAGTCCCAGTGACACCAAAGAGTAAATATAGGGATACAAAAGGAAGGTAACATTCAAGGAACATAGCGCTCCCAAGTTAGCAGATAATGGTTGAATGACTTGAAACGACATTCCACAATAGCAGTTCAACGAAAACGAAACCAAAAAAAAATCAAATGAAGTTTAAGCGAATCAGAAATACCAACTTGAAATGGTTGAAATCAATCTGTTGTCTGAAACTTATACCTGGTTTACCAGCCATCAGCCTTCGTCTTTAATCTTGATATAGTTCCAGTTACACGTAACTGTTTAACCTTTTCAGCCCTGAGTTTCTGAAATGGACTCTTCTGCCCATTAATTTAGACGTGTCCATTGACGAAAATAGGTTTTAAGTCTACAATCGACAGAAAAAAAAAGGAAAAGAAAAAAAAAAAAAAAAAAAAAGGCAAAAAGTGTAGATCCTGATGTTATGGCTCTTTTCGAGCCGTCAGATCTGGATCTATACTGTTTACACAGGTATTTGATTTGGTTTACAGGGCTGAAAGGGCTAAAACGTTTTTGAAATGGTGCTGATATCCGTAGATTTGGTGCCAAACATAAACATGCAGCCACTAATGTAGCCACTACAGTAAATGGATACATGTAGTAGATGTCCGCCACATTTCGAAAACATGCCTATTCAAATATACTGAAAATTTTACCACCAAAAAATGAAAATTTTCAGATAAAAAGTTCTGATATTTTTCATATTTCTGCTCAAAACATAGATTGTGGGTACTCGTTAGAACCGCCACGATGAGGCGGTTCTAACGAGTACCCACAATATATGTTTTGCGCAGAAATAAGAAAAATAATGTATACCCCTGTAAACCCCAGTTTTACTATATAAAAGTGGGGTTTAAGGGGGTCTATATATATGACATTTTTTCGTGATGAATTCCAATTTACTTCCTGTACAGCAATCCCTTTCTGAAAAGGAGTCTACAATAAAAGACAACATTGATCCCAGCAACTTTGACGTAGTTGTCGCCCTTGAAAGTATATCTTTACAGGTATATAACTAAGGGAATGACATTCTAAGCGTCTAGGGCTTACTGCTACCGAGAGGCAGCAATAAAATCGTTGTAGGACTGTGCTAACAATCGCGTCAATAATAGAAAGGCAGTGTAATTGACACTTGCTAGATTTCTGCCAATTTTAAATTAGAGACAACTTCTTTTTGAGAATTTCTATTTTGCTTTCCTGCATACCATTCCCCTTCCTGCAAAGAGATATATTACAAAAAGAAACAAGACAAACTATTTAGACGTAAACGTCTAAGTACCGGCGCAAATTTTGTTCTTGATTACTTAGAGGTATATGGGATAAGGATATACTAAAGTTTAATGAATTTTCAAAGTAACAGGTAAAATCGAACAACAATATGATTCTTTAACTTTCATTGCCACAGGCTACGCTGTTTGACATTCAGTCTTTCAACTTTACGTATAGACTTCTTTTCAAGTGATAGTTAATTAAAAAAGAAAAGCAGGCGACAATGTCGTCTGAAATTTGGCACCGAAAGAGTTAATGTTTGCTTTTAGTAAGCTTTATGAAATTTCTTGATTGAAATGAAAATAAGATAGACATTAATCTGTTTATAACACAGTTTGTAATATTTTTTTATATTTGTATTATAATATAAAAAGTCCTTAGTGAGCTAATCGAACACGCTCCCATATGTAAAAATCCAAAGCTATATTAAGAGACCGGCGCGATTCGCGCGCCGGTCAATAAAGAATTTGCTACCACGGCGGTAAATTCTTTCCTTATGGTGTAGAACTTTTTTCAGAAGGAGGCAAAATCAACTTTGAGAGAGAATGGTTGCCTCCCCTGAAAATTACACATCACTCCTTAAATATGATAGAAACAAACTTCAGTACATAACTTTAACAAGTCCATATGAATTCTGTCAATTGTTTGTTCCAAAACAACATAGTTGACTTTTTCAGTATTAGCCTTATGTACAAATTAAAAAAAAACAAAACAAAAAAACAAGGACTGCTGCTTTACAGATATTGGTACTTTTACTTGTATAAACAGTAGTATGATAGTTGTGTGTGTGTGCGTGCGTGTGTGTGTATGATATTGTTTTTTTTTCTTCTTTTAATTAGCTGGTCCTTAGGGCATATTGAGTATATTCAATACATATTCAAATGCAGTTATGTTTAAGGCGCTGCTAGCGAGTGTGAAGGATGTAACAATTTATTATTATTATTATTATTATTATCATTATTATCCCTTATGTGCAGACGCAGTAAATCCGAATCCGCTATTTTCGTTTGTCTAACATATTGCATGCCACAATTACTGGAATTTCATGTCTAAACGTACATGGCGTCAGATGAATTTTAGCCCTAATCGGATATGTTAATTACAGAGAACTGACTATCATTTACGAATGATGCAATGGCAGATGTAGACAATAAATGATTACAGTAAATATCCCTGTAGGCATTGCACTTAATTCTTCGCTTTTTATAGAAAATCACACATATATTTGAATTACGGGCGATTTAAAAGAATATCGTCTGATCTTACTATATAATTGCGAGAAACAAATGAGTTAGCAGCACCAAACATGATTATCTGGCGAGGCAAAATTGAAACGAAATGTAACTAAGAGTATCGGTCCCTTTGTTTCGGCCTATAATGGTCCCATTTATACCATCACAGACACGCTTGGACCTCCGTACGCTTTGGGCGCACACGGGCCGCCACGCCCATTCACGCGATACGGGAGACGTATGTGCGCCCTGATACTAGGTCGTCGATGAGTCAGTACTGATGGCTCACGTCGATGAGTGAGTACTCATGGTCTTTATTCTACTTGCGTGGGTTCTGGAGATACATGCATTTGGAAGCCATTGTCATCCCTTTGTGAAATGGAAAATTTTCATACCATTGTCTTTGCGGCAAACATTACATTAGTATTATTTAGCGGCACATTGTGTAAAAGTGTTTTATTGACCCATTTAAGCCGAATGAACTCTTCCACCTCAAGTCTTTTGACAAGTTTATTTCTAATATAGGGGTGTCTGGTTAATTTTCATTGCTACCACATTTTGTAGGAGTTTCTGAACTTACTGCAAACAGTGCTTTCTGCTGTGTCTGATCTGGGTCTACACTATTTGCCAATGTCCCTTTTATGGGACGCTAGCCTTAAATGGGCTTAACAAAATGTATGCCCCATGATTTAAAATCTAAACGTAGGCGCTTGTGAGGCTTGACGATATGTCTTTGGCTTGGCCCGCCGCTGTTCAAGTATTGGTTTTCATTTATTCTGGCATACAGTAGAATTAGCCATGGGTACTCGTCTTTGTTTATCATTGTGATTAATTTGATTTTTACGTTTTCGCTTTGATGCATTGACTGAGTTGGGAGCCTTTATGCGAACCATTTTTTTTTTATGTAATTCTGTATTAAGAGTAGCATCGGGACCCAGGGTAAAATTGGCTAGCTGTAAAAGTGCTTTAACCTCCCCCCACCCCCACCCCACGGTGGTTTATTCTGACCGTTCTAAGGCGTAGGTCCCGGTGTTAGTTTTACTCTTTGTTGCTTTTTAGTTTATTCTACGTGGTGATTTGTTTTATGTCTTACCTTGTGTTATTTTGTTCTTGTGTTTTTTTTTTCAGTCCTTTTTAGCATTGCGATTGCCTTGCTTGGGAAAGAGCGAGCTAATCTTAGTGCTTTTCGTACGTTTGTTCGATTTGCGCTTGCTTGGTTTTGTCTGTTTCCTCTTCCTCTTGGTGTCTGGGTTTGTGTTTGTGGCACTCTCTGGACTTTTCTCTTACCTTTTTATTTATAAAAATAAAATGTTACAGCATGGTAGAAATGTTTACTTTACACATCTGGTAAGAGGAAAGGTATTCTGGATGTGCATTACAAACTAAATGTTAACTTTTTTTGTCTGCTCGAACTCGAATTTAGAATACAATAATAGCATGTGGAAATGTTTCGAAAAAGTTGTTTGTCTTCGAAATGAGCAGTGATCTTATTTAAAATACATATAAATCAGGGCCCAGTTGTTCAAAGCTAACGACGTCGTTAGTTAACGATTCTTTAAAATTTTCATCGAGTGATACGCAAATATGCTGAATTTTTTTGCTGAAAAAATGTGAGTAGCTTAAGCTACTCACATTTTTTCAGCAAAAATATCAGAATATTGTATATTGAATCCGCTAAAACAGTTAACGAAATGACCCTTAACGAGCTCGTTAAGCTAACGACGCTTTGAACAACTGGACCCAGTCCAAATATCCATGCCCCATCTGTGTATCAGTAGTATGACTAGGCAAGTGATACAAGTGTTTAATTGGCATAATACAGAGCATTCCGTTGAGATACGGATATAAGACTGTGCTATCACCTTAAATTTACATTTCGGCTCAATCAAAGTTTGAATATAATACCTTATTCCAATTATAAATGCATTACAGAAACAGATATATCCCGAGCGATAAATATGGAAATTTTCTTTGACATCTATATCTGAAATTTCATCAAACCGATTATTTTTTTCTTCCAAAAATAAAACAAAGCAGATCAATTTGAAACCAGCAAAATGCTAGTACTATGCACGATAAGTTCGAGGGAACAGATTTCATCTTAGCAGAAAGCTTGCAAATTCCCTAGAGAACACATAAAATATGCATTGCATAAGACAAAGAATAATGCACTAAACAGAAATACGGAAATATCAAAGTTATGTCCAAACCTCAAACATCTAATCATTGGTATAATAGCAAGAATGATTTTCAATGTTAAGCTCATATTTTAAAGAAACAGGAAATATTTACATACACAAGATGCAATCCACGAATTCCCTGATGCCAGATGCGGGTTACTGAGACCTAAAATCAGTCTGTGTATGACACAGTCCGAGCAGGGTCTTCGGTGCCGGCTTATAGAAGCCTTGGATACAGCAGAATAAAACACATCACGAAAACATGCCTATATAATTTTGACCCCCTTAAACCCCACTTTTATAAAGTAAAACTGGGGTTTACAGGGATATACATTATTTTTCTTATTTCTGCTCAAAACATAAATCGTGGGTACTCGTTAGAACCGCCTCGCCAAGGCGGTTCTAACGAGTACCCACAATCTATGTTTTGAGCAGAAATATGAAAATATCAAAAATTTTTATCTGAGAATTTTCAGTTTTTGGTGGTAAAATTTTCAATATATTTGAACAGGCATGTTTTTGTAATGAATAAATCAAAGAACAAAGAAGGTTCTTAACAGACTGCGCGGATGTTCAGGTTCCTATTGCCCTTCCCTTTTCGCCTATGGTCTAAGGAACTTTTTCATGTGATGGAGATCTGAAGATTATGCACCGATGGGATCTTATCTAGAATTCGAAAACTCAGATTAGCTTGCACAGATATTATTATTTTATCTAATTCATTCAAGCCAATGTGTCCCAAGGCAACACATTTCAAGACATATAATGAGTCGTTCTCCAGGAAATGGAGGGTTTATGACAAAAATGCCAACTTTTAAATTGTTGTATTGTTGCAAAAACTAATTATTCAGAATTGATAATCACCACACAAAATTTGGATATCATTATTATTAACCCTTTTCTCCATGCTGACCAACACTGATAACGTTGCAAAAAAAAAAAAAGTAAAAAAAAAAAACAACAAAACAAAAAAAAAAAACAAAAAAAAAAACAAAAAAACAAAAAAAAAAAAAAAAAAAAAAAACACACAAAAAAAAAAAACAAAAAAAAAAAAAAACGTGTAGATCCAGATGTGGAGGCTCGTAACGAGCTTTTTCATCAGGATCTACATGTAAACTGTTTTCAATTGTATTATTGATTTTTGACTAAGCCCCTATTTTCATTAATGGATGTTTCCGAATTCAGAAATGGAAGATCCCATTTCAGATACTCAGAGGCGGAAGGATAAATGAAGGGTAATTTTTAACTGCAGAATGACGTCAGGTTTGGAGTGCAATAACGCCCAAATGACATCACTTCCGCTAGCGTTCTTGTTCTGATTTTCTGAACGGTATGCAATTGTTGTGTAACACCAAAAACAAAATAAATTTATTCTCAGTGGCAGTGCTTCTTTCCGACAGTTTCAGCAGATAACTTCATAGGTCTAAACTGAGCGGTCTAACTCAAATCGTCTGAGTAGATTCTCATAATGAGCCCTCTCATCTGGATTATGCTGTTTGACATTCGGTCTTTCTTTGACAGCAGTTTTGCAAACTTCATTACTGCTTATGAAGAGTCTCAATAAAACGGAGACTCCCATTTTCTAATCTAAATGTTTTCTTTGTTTCCAAAGGCAAGTTTTTGACGTTTATTTTTCTTCACTGCAGCTGGTGTTGGTGCCGTGTGGCGGCCGTAGAACGTCTCCCCGTGCTTCACCATAGTGCAGATTATACTTCATTTGCCCAATTCGGTATCTTTGAAAATGGAGTTCTGTTCAATCTTTTTGACATTTATTTCAACTTTACATATAAACTTCTTTCCAAGCGATAATTTGTTTTAAAAAAGCAGACGACAAATGTCGTCTGTTTCCAAATAAATTGGTAAACAATATAAGTGATACTGCAAACAAGATAAATTTTATGGATATAAATTCTACGTTCGGAAGAGCCTTAAAATCCATCAAAATCACAGACACATCTTCACATTATCATCAGATTAGCTGCATTTTTTATAAGATTGCGTTAAAAGATGTTGCAGAAATTGCGAACGGGCGCGGTGCTGATGACAGTGTTTATTTCGAAAGTGCCGTAACTTTGCCAGCATAGCCAAACAATTAAAAAAACATCACATGCACATTGTCACATCATAGGAAAAATATCTATCTGAAATGCTTGAAAATAATTCGATAAACGGTGTTGACGGCTTTGCAGACACAGGCTGTACTAATTCAAACTTGAAGTCCGAAAAGGCCATAGCTCTGCCAAACACAGCCCAATGAAAAAAAAATCTCCCTCACATCTTCATATCATAGAAAGAAATTCTGCAGTTTTTCCAAATAGAATCAATTAAAAATATAAGATGAGTTGTGGAGAAGTGCTATCCCACTTCTCGAAAGTTTACTGAAATACCATTTAAATTAAATCCGAAATTAGATTTAAAATATTTTGGCTTCTGACAGAGTCTCAATAAAACCGAGACTCCCATTTACTAGTCAGTAGTGTGTTCTTTGTTTCCAAAGGCAATATTTTTTACTTTTATTTTACTACACTGCAGCCGGTGTTAGTGCCGTGTGGCGGCGGTAGAACGTCTCCCCGTCAATCACCATAGTGCAGATTATATTTCATTTCCATTGGGATCATTAGGCCCATTGTGGTATATTAGCAAATGGAGTTCTGCACATGTATACGCTAGAGGGCGTAAGCAGTGTTGCAAACTTCATTACTGCTTATGAAGAGTCTCAATAAAACCGAGACTCCCATTTTCTAATCAGTAGTGTGTTCTGTGTTTCCAAAGGCAATCTTATTTATTTTTATTATACTTACTTAGGTATTCGGACTGACAGGCCTGAGAAAACAGCGCAGACCCAGATCAGACGCCGCAAAATATCTACACTGCCACTAATCCAACAGTTTTTAAATGGATATGTTCAACATTTTTGACAAGTATGGTAAGAACTTAAAGCGCCTGAATATTTAAGGAAAATACAATATGCTTATTGTATCTCTTGGACGTTTTTGGTGTTCTCATCTTTGTCGGAATGCCTTTAAACTAGTTAGGGTACCTATACGTGTCTTTTGACGTAAATGCATGCAAACTGTCTTGTCTAAAATATCGTTTGGCAGTAATTTGCCGTCTTAAAATCTATTATTATGATAGTACGTTTCTACAAAATCGATTTTCAAAGGCCATTCTGACATTCAGTATCTTTATGAATACAATTTCATTGTGGTAGTGAATATAAATTAAATAGTGAAGAAAATGTGCAGAAATAGCCACAATCATAGAACATCTCCCACCAATGATACCAACCCAGCTAGCATTCATTATAAATCTATGGCGGGCCGTTATCAGCCCGTCAGCTACCCTGACGGGCCAACAACGGCCCGCTATAGATTTATAAAGAATGCTTACTGGGAAGAGTAGGAGTAAACAAACCACAACAGCCAATACACACACAAAAGAAAAGCAACCCGCTTCTCCTTACCAAACAGTTAGGGCGCATCAAACACAAAAATAAGATATCAGACTGGATACAGGCGGAAAAGAAAACACGTAAAGAGCACACGCAAGGCTTTATAAAAGAACAAGCAATACTAGAACCACCGCCTTAGGATTGTCAGTAGTAAAACCTACCGGAAGTGGTTAAAATCAATTTTACTGGCACCAAATCAATACTAAATAAAATGTCTCTGGTTCTTTTTTTTAGCAAATGATGTCGCTATATCAAACAAATAATTTGATAGGTACAAAAGGGAAGTGACACACATGGGGCATCTTCCGCCATTTATGTAAGGCAGACAACTTTTGCGACTTTCCTATTTACTTTTAGTACATCAAGCGCCTTCTGGAAAGGTGGCTTCTGGATTTCAGAAACACTTATAGTAAATGGACATAAGCGGGGTATTTGCTGCAATTTTCTTTTTTTTTGTGGTTTCCTGTTTGCTTTCCAGTTTAACAAGTCCCTTCTGAAGAGAGGTCTACTCATCTGTTGATTAACAGACAGACAGGATGTAGATCGATCCGATCGATCTATAGAAACATAGGGAGCAGAGTCTTTCCTTTTAGAGCGATTGATCTATTGACTGATACATGTATTTACTATTTATTTTTGTCAGATTATCGTCCGGCTAGATTAACTTAACTTTCTTGACTTTCAGTGACATGCTAGACTCTACGAATACTGTAAGATCATGGCTACACACTGAGGTACCCTCTATTCTAATTATCATCAGTCATATGCGTCTTGTCAAGAAATACGATATCTACCCACATAATGTTACAGACATACCTTAAAACAGGTACTGTATATCCTGAAAAGACGCAACATAACATGACATCTCATCAGGCTCTGCACTATCTACGACAAGGTAATAAAATGGACGTATTGAAATTGTACAAGTAAGGAGTTAAGATATTCGAATACCATTACGAAAACACGCCTATTCAAATACACTGAGAATTTTACCACCAAAAAATGAAAATTGTCTGATAAAAAATTCTGATATTTTTCATGTTTCTGCTCAAAACATAGATTGTGGATACTCGTTAGAACCGCCTCGACGATCTGGTTCTAGCAAATACCCACGATCTATAGATTGAGCAGAAATAAGATAAATAATGTATACCCCTGTAAACCCTAGTTTTACTATATGAAAATGGGGTTAAAGGGGATCAAAATTATATAGGCATGTTTTCGTGATGCTTAGAAAAAATACGACCATGATTTTATAGTGTATTTGTAAAAACAATGTGCATAAGCAGGATGAGCTGACTCTTCCGTGTCTGCGTATATATTATAGACCTCCTCTTTGTGACACTGGTCAGACTGCACTTGCACTCAATATTCTGATACCATCCCAGTAAGTATTCTTTATAAATCTGTAGCGGGCCGTTATCGGCCCGTCAGGGTAGCTGACGGACCGATAACGGCCCGCTATAGATCTATAAAGGATACTAGCTGAGATACTCGTCTTATAATTTGAAAAAAAGTCATTTTACTACTTATTGGTGTGTCTAAGAATTATTGGATGAGAGGCGAACAGTGTAGTCCCTGATCAGACGCCGCCCGATCTGAGTCAACATTGTTTGCGTAGGCCCGCCTGTCCATATATTTGATTAGATACAGTTTACAGTGCACGTACTACCATCTAACGCTGCTAAACTAGACTTCATTCCAAAAGAAGATGGCATAAATGGAAATTGGTGAAATAAGTCAAATTGAAACGAGCTGTTACTATATTGATGTATTTGAGAGAATAGCGATATGAAAGCAATGCCAGAGAAAGATTGTTTAATTAGATAATTCGCTGTCATTTCATTTCACTTGCACTGAAAAAAAAAAAAGCTGCGATCAGTGTTTAACTGTGTAAAATGAACTCTCACTTGATGTGCAATACATGAAAAGGACCCTTAAGCCATATGTAAATGGCGAAGACTAACAGCAGTCCATTCAGGGCCTTCTTAATTAGTCAATGTATTCTGCACTACCCTTGAACCTGTAAGCTGGCAACAAACGCCCTGATGATACCGATTATGACCGCGAAGTACCCAATTGCTGTCCACCCAACCCACACGCGAGTGTATAGTGAGGCCAGTCTTCACGAATATGTAAATACTGGCAAGACTTCTTAGGTAGGTGATGGAAAAATAATGAGTGACAGGCAAAACTCGTAAGCTCGTTGTTGTTGTTTAACAATTAATATTTTAGTATGTAGAAGCAGAGACATGGCAGCGCTAAAAGCTACATTCAGAATTCCACTGATGAGATGAGCCTACAATACATTTTGTGAAGTGTGCAATAAGTATTAAAGAGACCCAAGACAAGCTTCCTACGCCATACTGGTTACCAAAAATTAAAAAAAAATATCATTATGCAACTTCTAGTTAATGCTTTCTAATGTATTAACTTCCTGCATCCCTGCCTTTAAAACCTGCACTTAAATGTAGTGAAGAAAAATTATGAAAAAGCGGGTAAACTCTCGGTTCGATCTACTATTTTCGTGCGTGCGTGTGTCATTTCTATATTTTTTGCTACCCTGCCACAGACTGACTAAGAAACACCGTTCTTATCTTACTGAATATGCTTGTAAAGGTAAATTAAAAAAAAAAAAAACAAAAAAAAACTGGAGAATTGGCAAGAGATCATTAATATTGTTTTTCACTTCAACAGATTAAAATGATACACTTTAGTACTTTAATACCGAATACATACGCACAAATTGGCTTGTAAATATATGCCTTTCGGAACCCATTTGTATATACGGGGAAGATCTTATATGTCTGATGTTACTGACCATCTTAGAGAGATTATTTATATATAAAGATAAGTTTACCCATCACATGTACATTCTGATAGGCGTATAGAAATATTAGTCTAGGTTTTGCAATAGAGTGTACGGCTCGTTAAATTTTGATGTGAATCATTTACGAAGGAGACCATTCGCATCTACTACAGACTTAAAAAATATAACTATATATTGCAAGTGAATTATTTGATAAGAAAAAGCTTCACATACAATACAGAACCCTTTAATTTGTGGAAATATCCTCATTGGCGTGTGCTATATGTCATCGCCAACGCAACTTGTTAACCCATTTAAGCTTGGCGTCCCATAATAGGGATACTGGCAAACAGGATAGACACAGATAAGACGCCGCAGAACGCGGCGTCTGATCAGGGTCTACACTGTTTGCATTATGTTCAGAAATTCGAACAAAACATGGCAATAATAAAAACTAATCAGACACCCATTAGATTGAAAATGAAGCGGTCAGGCGAGTGAAGGTAGAAGAGTTCATTCGGCATAAATGGGTTAAATTATTGTAACATCAACATGCATAGATAAACCGGGGCACAGCCTTTCCTACAAGATTGCATGTGCGACCAGGGAAGACTAGGATCAGCATGGGCATCACCATATGCTGATTGGAGTTTTCTCTGTCCGTCCGAAGACGCTTTGGAGCCTTGGCTACCAACCGAGGGCACTGCGAAGATTCTGATCAGACACGTGGATGCACAGTCTGATCTGAATTGTCACTAGGCGCACATGTAATATTGTAGGAAATGCTGTGTGCTGACGGATCATATGTAATTGATTTGCAAGAATCTTTATCTAATTGATTTGATAAAGGAGTGATACTGAGGGGGACTGGATACATTTGGCATATTTGTAGCCGTGTTTCATAAGGCAGATGACTTTAGTGACCTACTGTTTGCTTTCCTGAACACACATCACCGTCTAAAACTGGGTCTGCGCTAATTGGGATCATTGGGCCTATTGTTGTATATTTGAAAATGGAGTTCTGCTCATGTATGCACTAGAGGGCGTAAGCAGTGTTGCAAACTTCATCACTGCGTAGGAATAGACAATAAAACCGAGACTCCCATTTTCTTATCCGTAATGTTTTTTTTTTTTTTTTTTTTTTTTTTTGACATTTATTCCAAAGGAAAGAACATTCTTTCCCTTTAGATCAGACACTGTTTCTGAATGGACAAAGCTATTTCAACAGAGTTTCTTCTCTTGAGCGTGTATTTATTACCCCTAATATTACATTTAAGCTGAATGGGTTCAGTGTCAGGGGAGGCAACTTTCCAAACATTGGTTTGCCTCCTTTCTGAAAAGGTCTTGCTCTGAATTTTTAGAACATTGCTTGAACAAATACCACTTACATTTCTATGATGAAAAGACATGTACCCCATGGGGTCCATAATACGTGTAACATTCCAAACATGTGCATACACAAATTGATGCACATTAGATGCACCTCTGGAAACAAGAAGACGCAGAAAATAATGATAGACTGCACAAAGTAGGAAAACCAATAAAATTATTATCTGAGACGAGACAACTAGAAAGCACACCCACATGCTCTGCCGCTGGGATCAAAGGTTTGCGTTCACACGCATAGTATATGGACGTAATGTAACTTCCCAGCTAGCATTCTTTGTAAATCTATAGCGGGCCTTAATCGGCCCGTCAGCTACCCTGACGGGCCGATAACGGCCTGCTATAGATTTATAAAGAATCGAGCGCGCAGTATGATTATGTTCATTACTGAAAAACTGAGGGACCTAGTTCTTTTCTTTTCGCAGTTCCAAAGGTTTTGGTAGGAACTAACGAATGATATACGCTAGGAGCTTGAATTGTCATAAATGGGTTCCTTATGGAACATTTGTTCTCTATTTCGGCCGACTGTATATTTTAGGAATTTTTCCCTTTCTTTTTGTTCAGAATGAAGCAAAGGCTTATTCCAATATATTTCAGAAAACATATCATCTAGGGCTTTGATAACTGGCAGGCTCACTGGTGCAGAGAAGCTGATCACCTGATTAATCACCTGATTAACTTTTGAAAAAAAGTGGGAATAAATGTATTGACGTTTTGATAGTTATATTAAACATCCCTTACACTTATGTAGAGACAAGTATATAACTAATATTTACTAACATAAATTTCTAGTTTGTGTTTTTACCGCCGTCACATGGGTTAATATGGGTATTCATAGGTTGTGTTTGAATACAAAACGATATATCAACACGTTCTGAGGTACCGTGTGTGAATACAAAACAATTAGTGGATATATTTGAAATGTTTATATATCTCTTTTAAAAATGCCTTTTGTTATACCATGGTTCTTTTCTAAAATATTTTCCTGACGCACATGTTGAAGTTTATTCATAAGCAGTTCCGTTAACAATTTCTTTGGAAGGCTATCCATTACTGATCTCTTTGTAGTTTAAGCTGACACGTTCCAGCAAACGTTTAGGTTTGAAAACACACACACACACACACACACACACACACACACACACACACACACACACACACACACAAATACGAGGTACAGTCAAAAAGTTTCTGGACAGCAATAGAAACTCAGTTAAATGACTTATTTTGTTTACAAAATTTTGTCAGTTGAAAGACTGATTTATTGTGAGCTTGTCGGTATTCAGTTTATAATTTTGAATTTAAAATCTAGCGCGTAGTTTATTGCTGTAGAAACGCACGGTCGTATCTACGGTGCACGCCGAAAACGTTTACATGTGGCACAACGGGCTGATTAGTTTTTCTTACAGAACTTAATAAATACGAATTATTATTTCGTAAGTTTTCGCATGACGCTAGAAGAAGGAATACCGTGTGCCAAGTTTGAAAATCATACATCATACGATGACACTTCACGATATTGCAAAAAGGTGAAAGGTGACGTCAGAAAAAATGTATGGCGCAGCGAAGTGTGATTAAGTTTTGCGTGAAGGTGGAAATGACATATACAAACTGGAAAATTCATATGCGCGTAGGAACAAGCAGGTATACATAGTAGAAGCACCGTATTTAAAAGGCAAACTTTTTTTTTTTTTGTGCGTGTCTCGGAAGAGTTAATATACATGATAACAACAGGTCTGCTAGATCTCTTTCTGTAGATGAAACTACTCTTACGGAAAATGGGTGCCGGAATGCGTGTGAAAGTGAGAAGTATCGTGAACGAATGCGACAGTGCTTTGTATAAGTCATTTACAATGCACAAATGAAAAGACATCAATTATATGAGAGTTGGTGGCGAATTTGTCGCGAAAAAGTATTTTTTTTTCAATGAAATCAGCGCGTTAAGTGTTCCGTTTTGACTAGGTAACGTCACGATCCGCATGACCGCCGTGCGCCGTGGTTTGTAACCGTCATGTTCTTTTAGATAGAATATTAGACAATTGTTTATTCAGTCTTGACAGGAATAAATCAAATTGTCAGAAATAAATTCAATTTTACGTTGGTATATTTTTCGTTTTGATATTCGAAGCAGTTTTGAAATTATGCAGTCAGTCAGGGAAATTTTAGACCGTACCTATACCTCGTACATATATGTTCAGAAAATGGGAGTTCAAAGCACCTCTATGGGAACTGTACATAAGGGGACATGATATACTGAGGAATGGGTATACTAATTGTTGTCTCTCTTTTTAAAAGGGGTCTACCCTAAAAGGAAAGACTTTGCTCCCAGTGGGAGCAGATTCACGTTTTTAGAGTAGACCTCTTTTCAGAATGAAAAATGACATTCAGGAAATCAAACAGAAAGTGACCATATTACCTCCCTTGACAAATATGGAAAATCATCCATCCAAGTTATATGCACATGGACATGCACTTGATATGAACACCGATATTGCGCATTTGGCAGCAAGTGCAGTAAGACTCGAGGTGTTAATTTCATTGAGTTGTAATACAACTGTTGTCTCACAGGGAGATCTGATATTGTTAAACTACAGTCACAGTATTTAAATGACATATTTCTTGACGTATTTCGCTATTACTATGCATACCTCGGAAATAATTAACACAGAGTTTCAAGAAGTTCAATGACACAACATGAAGAAAAAAATTGTGAAAATTGTTTTGGAAGAAAAGCTTTGTTGTATCATTTTAGCTGTCCTTTCAGCCCTAAATTGTACCCATCTTTCGCTGTCCAGGCCAAAGCTTAGGCGCTTTAAACTATATTGAAATAAATGGTTCACCACTTAATGTTAAGTGGTATTTATGCTTAGCGTCCCATAAAAGAGACATTGTAAAAACAGCGTAGACCCAGATCAGATGCCGTTACAAATGATCAGACACCATACTGTTGGAAATAGACCGGTCCTATTAGTTATGAAAGAAGAGATTACTTGGTATAGATGGGTCAAATAAAGATATACAGTCACCTTTAGCTGATTTTTTGATTACAAGTAAAATTACAAAGAAACAGCTAATCCAATTGAGTGATAAAATTAATGGTGTCAAAATAGGCACTACATCAACAAATATAAAATATTAAAACAAAATTCGAGAACCCTTCGCAACAGTTCTCTTTCCCCTTTGAGTCGTAGAACATTGTAGCACCCCGCTATTTTATGTGATACGTATACAAACGGGAAAGAGTTCTAAAAAAATAAAAATAATAATTACACACACACACACACACACACACACACACACACACACACACACACACACACACACACACATTCTATGGTATGTTGATTGTAGTTTAGCCCAAGTACCTTTGTAACAAGTAATTGTTATGTAGCCGAATGCTCCTAGTTTTCTCCAGACAATTCCGCCTGTTCACGAATTGACTGATGAGGTGAGTATGCCTATGTGGCAATCAACTCCATACATCAGCTTTGTGTCTCAGCTTGGTTTCTAGTTTAAGGTTACAATAGAGACTCTGAGGATAAAAGTACGTACATCGAGAAATACTACATGTATATATAATACGAGTCGCAACGTAAAACAACATGCCTTTTGACGTGTGCCCAACGAAGACAAATCAGACCGCTGCACAGTCTGATTAAAGTCTTCTTTTTCCACATGAAGCAATTTTGCATCCTTGGCTATAAAAAAAAATGCGCTCAGTGAAGATTACGATCAAGGCTGATCTGAATCTTTCTCCAAACTTACATATTCTGACGTTGCGGCCCATAAGTATTTGGACCTCTCACAATAGGAAAGTCTTTGAATGCAAAGAAAACATGTTAAATTGGACCAATTGCAATTTGTATTGATCTTACAGTATTGTTTGGTGAAAAATATGGTATGTACCAGTATTTTTTTTAGCAGACGCGACTAATTTGGGGGAATAAATACACATTTAAGAGGTTTTGTCCCTCTTCTTAAAATCGGCCTGTTTCAAAAGGTAAAAAAATGTTCTCAAAGGAAACAGATTGTTTCCTTTTAGAATAAATCATTTTCAGAAGATGCTTTGTGTGCAGAAAAGCAAACAGGAAGAAAAATGAATTGTCTCATTGTAAAAATTGGCAGACAATATACCAAGTGTATCAAGTTCCCTTAAACCATAACGAAGTATGCCTATTCAAATATATTGAAAATTTTACCACCAAAAACTGAAAGTTTTCAGATAAGAAATTCTGATATTTTTCATAATTCTGCTCTAAACAAAGATTGTGGGTACTCGTTAGAACCGCCTAGCCGAGGCGGTTCTAACGAGTTCCCAAAATCTCTGTTTTAGCAAAATAAGACAATAATGTTTACACCTGTAAATCCCAGTTTTACTATATAAAAGTGAGGTCAAAAAGGTGTCAAAATTATATAAGCGTGTTTCGTGATGGATATAGATCCTAAAGCAATCATTCAATCAGGAACGGTTTGGAAATTCATTACGAAAACATACCTATATAATTTTGACCCCCTTAAACCCCACTTATATATAGTAAAACTGGGGTTTACAGGGGTATACATTATTTTTCTTATTTCTGCTCAAAAACATAGATTGTTGGTACCCGTTAGAACCGCCTCGCCGAGGCGGTTCTAACGAGTACCCACAATCCATGTTTTGAGCAGAAATATGAAGAAAAAAAAATCAGAATTTTTATCTGAAAACTCAGTTTTTGGAGGTGAAATTTTCAATATACTTGAATAGGCGTGTTTTCGTGATGGGTCGACACTTTCAGACACCGTACCAGGTAGTATAATGTACTTGTTAAAACGAATTATAGTTCGGAGTCGCAATGTCAGAAATTTAGAATGAATATGGTATTAACTTAGAAGACTGTCTTTTAGAACCACAAGATTTCTCTTTGAATATCGAACGGTTGTACTGTCCAGCAAAATGGTTTACTATCTAACCTCTCTTCGAAAGCCTGTTCCAGGTTTCCTTTAAACTTCCAGACTTTTACTAATCCCGAACAAAATCAGATATTCCACTTTTCCTTGAAACTTTGTGATGTTCTACTTTCATCCAAAACCAATCCCGTTCACAAGCAATGGAAAACAATTAGAAGTATTCTATTTATAGAAAAAATAATAAGTGAGATATTGTAATGCTCTGTAACCAGATTTTCTAATTTTAAACTGTTTCTTTAAATTGTTGGGAAATAATACAGACGTTGTATACATTGCTAAATCCATCTGACCTTAAATTAAATCTTTGCTTAAAATACAGTGCGTTATGGAAACAGCTCTAAGAATGCGAGTCCAAGTAATGCAACGTTTTATATAACACAAATTGGAATAATGGTTCTTAGTTAGCTAAGAAATACCATCTTATTCATTTCATGAACGAAGAGAAAACCGACAAATCCAAACAAGCACAAATCGAACAAGTTAGACACATCAAATGATGAAAAAAGGGATATCAGTCAAAGACCTAGAACCCAATGGCAAACGAGCCGTCCCATTAGGATCTCACTGTTGGCATAAGTATTTGTTTTGTCCATCCGGCTGAAAGGGTTAAACAGCTTAACCTTTACCAAAGAGCTGACAGCATAGTAACGAGTCACTCCAGCGGTGTGTTTCGTCTTCAAAATAGTGTTAAACGCCTTATGATAAAAAATATCCCCCTCTATACATTTAGAGCGACTAATAAAAAAGAAAACGTATTTACTTACAAATACTCGAAGTTGTATTACTGGTCTATTATATATGTTTGTTTTAATAAAAAGAGCAATGGGCTACAATAAAATTGTTGATATATCCAAGTAGGTCGTAATTGTTGGTACATTCTTCTGTACATGATGCCCAGCTAAAATCACAACAGAACCTTCAAAAATGAAATCGACCTGCAACATGTGCAAAAGTATCCGTAGGTCCAGATGAGCCTACCGAGAAGGCCTGATCAGCACATGTGTAGGTTACATTACGAAAACACGCCTATTCAAATATAAAGAAAAATTCACCTCCAAAAACTGAAAATTTTCAGGTAAAAACCTCTGATATTTTTCATATTTCTGCTCAAAACATGTTTTGAGCAGAAATACGAAAAATAATGTCTACCCCGGTAAACCCCAGTTTTACTATATAAAAGTGGGGTTCAAGGGGGTCAAAATTATATAGGCATGTTTTCGTGATGATTTGGATCTTTGCTTTTCTTATATGATATAATTATGCCTTGTCAAGTTCCGGATAGGCTGGTGTAAATTTAGAAAACGTTTATTACCTAGACATACATGTTTTCGAACCAATCGGTCACACAAATCTTTAACAGTGACTTGGAAATAATAATAATAATATTAATAATAATAATAATAATAAAAAATAAAAAAATACTGATAATATTAATAACAACAAAGTATTATTTTTTAATAATAATAAATGGTATAGCATGTGGTACATGGACTGACATAACGGCATGGAGCTGTAGATAGATCGTATCGCTTGTCTTGTCGGTCGGTGTCTTCGAACTAATAATTTAACACATTCTTTTATTGGTATTTTGGGAACAAAATTCCTGTAAAAATATTATTTAAAAATGAACAAATATGAAGACTTTTGATCCTTTCATACAAAAAATGTAGGTTCCACGTCATGCTTTATAGTTAAAGGCTACTATGTTTAGTAAATATACCGCCAAGGTATTCAAGTTCGTCACAAGTATTTATTCTATCATTTTCGAGAGCAAATTGGAATTTACATTTCGTACGCACAAAAATAAATAAATAAATAAATAAATAAATAATGTTTTGTTTTACTTTATATTCAATTTCCATGCCTCGGAGTATTTTCGCGCGTTTGTTCGATTTGTGCTAGTTTGGTTTTGTCGGTTTCCTCTTCCTCTTGTTGTCTGGGAGGGGCTGCGGTTTGTGATTGTGGCACACCCTGGACTTTTCTCTTACCTTTTTTCAATCGCAATATTTCTATAAGCACATGTAAGGTAAATAAAAGCATCGCAAGCATAATACCCCGCCCTAGGAATTATTTGTTTATGTATTAAAGTTATCATTGCAAAACTATCTGGAAAGAAAATGACGGAGGGACAGATAACAATCCTAAACCAGATCTTGATAATATCAATGGACAGATAACAATCCTAAACCAGATCTTGATATTATCAATGCATATACATTACGAAAACACGCCTATTCAAATATATTGAAAATTTGACCACCCAAAAACTGAAAATTTTCAGATAAAAAATTTTGATATTTTTCATATTTCTGCTCAAAACATAGATTGTGGTTACTCGTTATAACCGCCTCGGCGAGGCGGTTCTAACGAGTACCCACAATCTATGTTTTGAGCAGAAATATGAAAAATTATGTATACCCCTGTAAACCCCAGTTTTACTATATAAAAGTAGGGTTTAAGGGGGTCAAAATTATATAGGCATGTTTTCGTGATGAGCAAGTTTGGTTAAAAGGCCTTGTTATTTACTCAAGTTATCATCCAGAAATGAAAATATGGGCGTGTCTCGGGCGGATAACACCGTAAAAAATTGACGAAATTTGCCCATTGGCAATTCCAAAGGAGATCTGCTTAATGTCAATACATATAGCAAGTTTGGTTAAAATCCCTTGTTATTTACTAAAGTTATCGTCCGGAAACGAAAATAGGGCGTGTCTCGGGCAGACAACTCCGTAAAAAATTGACGAAATTTGCCCATTAGCAATCCCAAACCAGGTCTCCCTTATGTCAATGCATATAGCAAGTTTGATGAAAATCCCTTGTTATTTAGTCAAGTTATCATCCGGAAACGAAAATATGGGCGTGTCTCGGGCAGATAACTCCGTAAAAATTTGACGAAATTTGCCCATTAGCAATCCCAAACCAGATATTTTTTTTTGTCATAGCATATAGCAAGTTTGGTGAAAATCCCTTGTTATTTACTCAAGTTATAGTCCGGAAACGAAACTATTGGCGTGTCTCGGGCAGATAACTCCGTCAAGAATTGACGAAATTTGCCCATTAGCAATCCCAAACCAGATCTCCTTAATAATCAATGCACATACCAGGTTTGGTGAAAATCCATTGATGTTTACTCAAGTAATCATCCGGAAACGAAAAACGGAAGGACGGACGGACGGACGTACGACGGACGGACGGACAGACGGACGTACACACGGACGACCAACATGAAACCATAATACCCCGCCACTATTGTGTAGGCGGGGTATAAAAAGTGATCGGCAGAGGAATTTTCAGAGCGAAACCCTACTTAGTTGTACTCTAGAATTTAATAGTAGTTAAGAAAATTAATCAGTCTAATATTAAGAACTGTAGTATATAGCTTCCCAGGACAGCTAAAAATTGTGATAGAATGACGTCTGTCTGGCTGGTTTGAATCGCCATTACGTTTTTGAATTGGCCGTATTATACCTTCCAAGCATCTGGGATAATAACCGTATCCATCACCAGATTGAATAAAGATACACAAGTAGGACTGCTCTATATTTTGGGTATTCGTTGATTATTTTATCATTAGCCGAGCATTAATTATTTTCAAAGATATAGTAAATGTTTAGATTTCGTTTTCTGTTATGTTTGAATTGAGAATTTCATCATCATCGGTTATATCTTTATTAATGGGATTTGAATCATTGTCAGTGTCATGAGTTTGTTTATTTTTTGTTTTGTCATTGAAAAAAATATATAGTGTCTCCAAATAGATGTGCTGGTTATCACTACTTCGTTCTACACTATTAAAATATAAGCAGAAAGTTAGGGAACGATCAGGAATCGATACAATTACCTAACAGCTTCCGTCCAAGACACCAAAGGGAAAGAAGGACGCACTTAAAGCAACGGCTCCACAATCAAAACCCTACAAGCAGAAAGGGAAAAGGACAGTTTTTCTCCCAAACAATCGGCCAAACGGTTATCCAAACCAACGTTAATTTGTGTGCATGTTCTGCTGTGTGACTAGTTATTATTTTTATGTTAAATTTTTATCGGCTGATTCAGAAAAAAAAATATCTCTTACTTTGGAATAGATTTCATTAATGCTTTTTCTTGTTAGCGTTTGCTATATTCTGATAGTCTTGTTGTAATTTTCAGTACATATCGTATATTTTGTTGCATTCATATGAAGCGCCGGGCCTTGTCTCTGAGGATGGAGGGATGATGTTTGGTATTTTTTTTTACTGTACTTTTGCATGGCGGTGCGAGGGTCAAAAGTCACTTCGATGGTATCAAGCTCTTGCGTTTAGTCCAGGTCTTGCTTTTCCTTTCTCTCCCTCTGTATCTCATCCGTTTTTGCCGGTAGTTTCATAACCTCATGATGTTAAGGATTAAGTGTTTGTCTCAGTGCAATCATATTCATCAAACTATGTTTGTAAAATGTTTGACATGCTGTTTTTATGTTGTCTCTTTTTTCGTATATCTCAGCTCCTTTCTGTCTTTATTTGCCCTATTCATTACGAAAACACGCCTATTCAAATATATTGAAAATTTTACAACCAAAAACGGGAAAATTTCCAGATAAAAAATTCTGATATTTTTCATATTTCTGCTCAAAACATAGATTGTGGGTACTCGTTAGAACCGCCTCTTTCTAACGAGTACCCACAATCTATGTTTTGAGCAGAAATAAGAAAAATAATGTATACCCCTGTAAACCCCAGTTTTACTATATAAAAGTGGGGTTTAAGGGGGTCAAAATTATATAGGTATGTTGAGTTTTGGTGTCTCTAAATGTCCGGGTCTTCACTATGGGACGACTGCGCACCTGGCTAGTATTTGTAGTTGCATATCTGCATACCTAACAAGTGAGGGTGTTGATCAGGAAACATACAGATCAGCTGTCGGTATTTTAATAACAAAATATAGGCAATATTGCTGAAGTACATTTAATACGAAATGCAACTGTATCTACAGTTTTACTCTATTATATAAGATTATGTAGCTTGACTCGCTGTGTAGCTAATACTGTAGTTACCTCTGTCATATCGACATTCTTAATCTACACTTCTCACTAGGTGTACTATTAATTACTCTCATGTTTGTTGATGTTTCAGAAAACCCAGGATCCTCACATAGTAGCACAAATAATTTAAATTTGTCAGTTATGCATTTAAATATTCGTAGTATACGTAAAAACTTTGAATTTATCAAGGAAACATTAAGTAATTTATGAGTTTGGATTATGGCTTGGGTACCATGGCCACTACTACTATTCAATACAATCTGTTTTACTGAAACATATATACATAACAACGTAAGGAGGATATATTTATAGAAGGATTTCAAAATGTACCATTTCGAAAAGATGTATCGCCCCATTCTTCTGGATTACTTTACATACACTGGAGAAGGTCTAAGAGCAATTCAGAGATTCGACTTGGAAGTAAATTTTGATGAATCTCTCTGGATAGAAATAAAACAGAAGGACGAAGCTATTTTACTTTGTAACGTATACAGGCCACAAAATACTCCTGTTTCTTGTTTGGCTTGGTCTTAATGTAGCAATCGAGAAAGCTCTTGATGCACCTAAATGTATACTTATTGTCGGAGATTTAAATGAAGAACAACTGAATGTTCAAAATTATTATGTTTAAGATTAATTTACTATTAATAACCTTGTTAATACTATCGAGGTACCAACTAGGGTTACAACGACATCAGCTAATGTCCTTGACCAATCAATAGTCCCTGATTCTTACTCTTTCTAAAAATGCCAAATGGCATGCACACATAGAAAACACTATCACATTTGTACTCAAATTATTAGGAATTATGAGAGCCATCAAATACAAAGTGAACAGGAAAGCTTTAAATAATATCTATATTTCTAGTTTTTGACCTATCCTGGAAAACGCAGCTTTGGTATGGGACGGCTGTACAGCATATGAAGAAAATTGACTCGCGCAAATACAATATGAGGCAGCCGTTACTGTTACCTGACTAACGAGATCTGTTTCTATCGATAAACTTGTAAAATGAATAGAATGTTTGTCATTATCAGATAAGCTTTTGTTTCAAAAGGCTGTACGTATGTATAAAATCATAAATGGTTTGGCGCCAGCTTATATGTCTAATATCAAGCCGTCTATCTGTCTAAGAGAACAGAATACAGTCTGAGAAACGCAGTTGCTATTTCTGTCTTTAGTAGAAGAACAGAAGATTTTTCTAGATCATTTTCCTTCTTCTGTTGACTACTGGAATAAGTTACCTTTGTCAGTAAGAAGCGCTGATTCTCTCAGGGCTTTTAACAATTACTTAAGGGATCTATATTCAGGAGTTCTAAAATTCTTAGCCACTTTGTTTTAGGCCAACTTATAAGCTCTGTTTATCACTGTAGAATAAGAAATAATTGTAGCAAACTAAATAAAGACTTCTTTAATAATTATATTAGACCAACTACTACATGTGAATGTGGCTTTTAAACTGAGGATGCTGACTACTATTTCCTATGTATTAGGTTTCTTTGTTTCCAAAGGCAATCCTTTTCACGTTTTATTTTACACAGCAACGAACCAATCCGTTCCAGGCTATCCATAGATTACCGCCTGTTGGCATACGCCTTCTCCTTCACGGTTCTCATGTCCTTTCCAATGACGATAAAGTTGAACTTTTTTCACATGTTCAACATATTATAAAAGAAAACAAATCATTTTTGATAATTCGTAAAACTATATTACACATAGTAATATATATGTAGCAAAAACCTGTTATCAAAACTTGGTTTGGTGACCCCCACTCACGTCTCATCCTCCAAAGCTTCATTTTTATTCTTATTACTAGATTCAAATAGAAATCATTGTCTTTAAAATATGCTCATTTCTCTCTTTTCCTCTTTTATTGTACTAGGATCTGGACAGTTAGAATTCTAGTGTGTACATAATAAGAATTACACAGTGCCATAAACGTTGTACGTTATATCTTGTTTTGAGGAGGACCTTAATGTAATGTTGTGAGAACTTGTGGTCCAACCCGTTTGTATGTTGATGATTTGAGAATAAAATACGATTAAACAAAATGTTGAAAAAACACCAGACTGTTTTGCTTTCTTAAAGCATCTTATGTTTCTATTAAGTCTTAGTACTCAATTTTTATCTGTGAAAAATGTTTCCATTTCAACCACTACATTTTCTGTACAGGAAAATGACAGTTGATGGTAAAATTTAAATGAGTATCGGAACACTTTGATTGGTTGAACAAACAAGTTCTTTTTCGATTCACTCATTACTCTCAGTGACAGAGCAGAATGAACGTAACGCTTAGCATACTGGGTAAAACTTTCAACAGACGACATTTCGAAATATTGTTCTTATTTTTGGCCAGAAAAGAGGCTTGACGTTTGCAATTTGTATCTCAGGGGACAATTCGCATACAGTTCTAAAGCCTGTTGTCTGGAGAAAAAAGCATCAGTTTGCCTTCTGCGAAATTAGGTCAAAGTGTTCTAAAGATTAATATCTTATCGCCGTGCTATGAGAAAATGAATCTTCCGGGCATATGCAAACAGTAAGATGCGGATCAGGCGACGGAACCTCCTGATATGATTTATGACTTTGCTGTAAGTCTTTGATACGTTATCAAATGATCCTGCAAGTGGACAGGATAGAAACAGATGAGTAGGCTGATCTGGACCTTAACTGTCCGCATTTGGCTCCGAAGACAAATTTACCCGTGGGGCGGCTCTATTGTTATAGAGAAACGCGTGTACTATTGACTCAGCATTATTTCTTAGAGTTGAACCACCAAACAATACACAGTTGTTTTGTTGTAGACATTACGAAAACACGCCTATTCAAATATATTGATGATTTCACCACCAAAAACTGAAACTTTTCAGATACAAATTCCGATATTTTTTTCATATTTCTGCTCAAAAGTAGTTGCGGTCATGATACCTAAGCCGTAATCCAAACTCATAAATCCATAAACGAATGACGAATCAGAATGTTCAGACCAACAGACATGGACCCCAGAATAAAGGGTGTAATCAGGCGTCCGCGGATAGTAATCATTACTTGGTAAGCAAGCTTAGCCCACCCTGCCCATTGGCCTGAACGAAGAAAATATCGGTAGAAGCGTATGTCCGGGATTTGGGAAGTCTACTTATGGCGCGTCACTGGCAAAAACATCAGAAACAATTCTGGAAACTGCCACATTGTATGGATTGACCAGATCATGATGTCTTCTATAGAACTTCTTAAGTGTTGCTACATAGATCTGGCGAGGAGGTTTTAGCGGGTACCCACAATCTATGTTTTTGAGCAGAAATAAGAAAAATAATGTATAGCCCTGTAAACCCCCGAGGCCAAAATTATACAGGCGTGTTTTCATGATGAATAATACATTTGGGTAACAATGTATGGGAATGCACCACCAGACATGTGTGGGCAGCGAAAACTCAGATTAGACTGACCACGCATCCTGACAGTCCCATGAAAGTATTTGTTGTCCTGCGGAAGAAGCATTGAATGCACAGGCTGCTATGATTGTTCGTAGGGAGGTTGAAGGAGCCGGCACATTGTCTCCATTTACATTCAGCGTTGCAAAAGCAACGCTTAGTGTTTCCCGTTAACACTTTGCTTTGCTACCGTAACACTAACTATCTAACTACGTAATACTAATCGTCGCAACTCTAATGCTAAGTGTCAACGGTTGTGTTTTCAATACATTGTGCAATACGGACGCATAGTGGTAACCTTGACAGTTTCGGTCTTTTTTTTTATTTGTTCGCTTCATGTTTATTCAAGTTTCTATATCACAAATAAGTTTTCCTATAAGAACCATATGCATCCATAACATATTGATGACAGTGCATTGTGATAATAAGGCTGACCAATTAAGGAAATTCATGTACCCTCAATCAATACAAAATGCTATGTGGTAACGATTTCGATTTCACTAACATCGCTTTGTGCTAACAGGGTTGCATTAATGCTTTATAAAATATTATGCATCAAAATTTTAGTTGCTAAAATATAAGGTTAAATTACTGGACAACAGAATTTGTCAAATCACTTGAACATGAAATATAAGTACCGATGTAACACCGGCTCTGATTTTAAATGATGTAAAGCCTCATGCCACATTGTATCGGTATCCTAAGTGTGACAGTCACTCACCAAACCTTCCCTAAGATATAAGACAGAATCACTAGATTATGACACACAAATAAATATATTATGAGGTCATGTTTGTGTCAGTCTGAACTATAAAATAAATATGATGTTCATCGATTAAACAGTCTTCAGAATATATGACAAGAATCACTGGAACTGGAATCGTATGCCATTTAGAACTTTACCTAAATGCACATATGTAATGTCATATTGTCTGCCTACTGTCTTTTGAAGGGATTTGCATAAACAATAAGACAAACCCTGAAAATGGAGTCCAAAAAAAAGGTAAGAGAAAAGTCCAGGGAGTGCCACAATCACAAGTCGCAGCCCTTCCTAGACACAAAGAGGAAGATGAAACAGACAAAACCAAACAAGCGCAAATCGAACAAACTTACAAAAAGCACTAAGATTAATTCTCTCTTCCCCCAGCCAGGTAATCGCAATGCTAAAAGGACTGAAAACTACACGAACAAAATAACACAAGAGAAGGCATAAAACAAATCGCCTCGTAGAGTAAATCACAAAGCAATAAATAGTAAGACTAACACCGGGACCACCGCCTTAGAACGGTCAGAAGAGTTAACAACCGGAGAGGTGACGGAGGTGCGGGGGGGGGGGGGGGGGTGGGGGTGGGTGGGGAGGGGTTAAAGCACTTTTACAGCTAGCCAACTTCACCCTGGGTCCCGATGCTACTCTTAATACAGAAATACATAAAAAAATCGGTTCGCATAAAGGCTCCCAACTCAGCCAATGCATCAAGCGAAACCATAAAAATCAAATTAATCACTATAATAAACAAAAACGAGTACTCATGGCTAATTCTACAGTATGCCAGAGTAAATGAAAACCAATAGTTGAACCACGGCGGGCTAAGCCAAAAACATTTAGTCAAGCCCAAATCCACTGGTTAAAGTTTTACGAAGAGGCCTTCATTGAGTCTGAGGCCCGAACCGCCGGCGTGCAATTAAAGAGTGAAGCATAGTTATCGATAATGATTGGGTTGACAACTAGGCATGCAGTCTGCCGACTAATATCCAGGCTACAATGTCACAGTAAAAATTCTGGTTCCGATATACCTTGTTGCAGAAGTGTTTTTAGACTGACTACCAAGGAGCTGTGTCTGCGATAAAATTTCGAAAACGCCTTACGAAGTTTAAAATAACGATAGCCCTGCCTAAGAAGTTTGCCAATAAGGGCTTTATTACGGCAGTTAAAGTCACTAAGATTTGAAGAAGCTCTGGCGAATCTAATAAGTTGAGATATGTATACCCCATATGAGGTACGCCGGGGGACATCGCCATCCAGAAAAGGGAAATTGACTATATCAAAATCAAAATCGTCCCGTTTATCATACATTTTGGTGGAAACTGTACCATTAGATATACAAAGATTCAAATCCAAAAACAGGTGCCTCGGTATCGAAAGAATTGGCTCTATTTAATTGGAGTTCTGTAGGGTATATGCGGTCCACCATTTGGTCAAAGTAAATATTGTTAATGTTTAATAAAGCATCAAGGTATCTTGAAGTTGAATTGAAAGCCTCGATAAAGTCAGCCTGTTTTCCTGTGAGAGGGGCTTCATGAAATCTCTCTCATAACAAAAAAAGAAAAAAATCTGCAAACAGAGGAGCACAATTAGTTCCCATCGGAATACCAATAGTATGCCTATAAAGTTTAGTTACAAATCTAATAAAACTATTATGCAAAAGATAAACAAGGGCATCACAGACTTTTTGACAAGACCATAAATTGCGATTATTATATACATCAGAAGTAAAAAAAGCACATTTTTCGTCGCAAGCCAAATATTGGGTAGTCTCCCGAATAAACGTTCGGTTATTTAAATCAATAAGATTATCTTTTATAAGATGATGAGGTAACGTAGTATACAGTATTATGTCTGGGGAGTGATTTTTCGGAGGCAGAATTCTAAAAAAGTAAGAGAAAAGTCCAGGGAGTGCCACAATCACAAACTGCAGCCCTTCCAAGATATTAAGAAGAAGAGGAAACAGACAAAACCAAACAAGCGCAAATCGACCAAACGTACGAAAAGCACTAAGATAAGCTCTCTCTTAGAAGCCTTAAAGTTTTTTAGATTTAAATTTATTGAGAACTTCACTGGAGTTTTTAATTGACCAAAAATAGTTAATTCCGTCTCTTTTGTAAACAGTCACATAGTATCTAATCCGATAAGTTTTAATAGCAGTAAGGCATGAAGTTAGCAGTTTGGACAAAACAGTCTTGATCTTCAGTCAAAGTCTGAGAATAACTGATAACTGCAAGGATTACTAGTTTAGGAATGAAAGTATTCTCTCCAAGGTGACCATGTCCCGGGTATGAATGCTCACTGGTGAGTGATTGTCAAGATTATCTTTAATTTTGTAGCTCACCGGCGTAACTACGGCTAGTGAAAGGCATTTTTTGTTTTGTTAACTTTTATGCACAATACCCGTAAGTAATCAAAATAAGATTTTAAAACATTAAACATAGATTTGATCTTCAAACCCAGGTTTCAAATCTTCAGCCCTGCTTTTAAATCTATGTTTGGAGACTAATTTTGCATTTGGCTTGCAATACAAAGGCCCTTCTTGTCCTAAAGAAATGCTTAATTTGAAACCAAAGCTGAAAAGCAAATAATTCCGGTATGGCTAAATTAATTGTCTACACAAGGTTACAGTAACGGTTTATCCAGCTATTTGATCGACATAATCGACGCTTAGTGTAATCACAGCAAGCTGAACAGTAAGCATTGCGATTGCAACTCTTATTGTTAACGGGTTACACTAAGCGTAGGGTCAACACTAAATGGTGCCACAAGGCGTATGTGCTTCGCTTTATGTTCGTATCTTATCGCCTAGCATGATGGGTATAAATCTCAGCAAACGACATTTATCCCAGAAAATAGGCTTTATGTTGCTTGCCTGAAAAGCCAAAGGCTATGTTCTTGGGAAAATAAGAAATATATCATCAGTTTGTCATCTGCTTAAGTTGCCTATAGACTGGCTAAAGGTGAAGTTCTGTACGAATACATTCTATTGGGTAGCGGCTTCGCTTAGTGTCCTATACCATCTGGAGAAATCGAAATCTGAAGTGAATGTTTATACAACTGACCGAAGAACAAAAATAATAACAATCTTTTCAAACATATTTTGACAAAAATAGTAGTAACACAACCTGCATAGAAATTGTAACGTTGTATCAGCCGGCAAAACGTATAACCGAAAAAAAAGCTACAGTAAATGTTAAGCTTTCCAATCTAACGCACTTCCATTCATAAAGACGTGGGAAACACGTGACTATTTGTTAACACAGACACGTACAGCGAATTTTGTACAAGATAGCGTAATATGCTGGATTTGATGATTTTACGGATCCTGATAAAATACATGTATTGTCATATCCGGACATTGACGATCCTGATCAGCCTAAGTATCAGCGTAATCTCAACGAAACAGGTTTGTACGACTAACTATCTGTAATCGGACATCAGAACCATTAATGAGACGGCTCGGATGCAGATTTTGGAATAAGCCGCCGCTATGCGCATTATATACCGTAGTACACAGATCAAAATCGCCAATCCTGGTGGATTCATTATCCCTGGCCAATTCAGGGCTAGCTCCCCACGGGAGCAAAGTCTTACCTTTTAGGGCATGCCCTTTTCAGAAGGACATGACGTGCATTAAAGCAAAAAGATCTTGCCTCATTTGCGAAAATGACAAAACATCTATCGAGTGAGTCTAGTCCACTATTTTTCAGTCTGATCTTTGCCTTACCTGCTTAAAGTCAGAGATCTTTATATCCGTAAACTATATCGACAGAGATTGTTCTGATCGTAATGCGGGTTAATCTGTTTGTTTTGCCTTATAGTACAGTCGGTTGCGCATCTGACTGCAAATCCGGGGTCGCAAGTTCGAAACCCACCTCGGTCACATAACGTATGTAAAAATTGATCTTGAAAAAATTTCAAGGGTCTTTCTTCTCCTTCTGCTGATACAAGAATGCATTTGTTAGTTACTTACGAAAGCAGCACGAAAACATGCCTATATAATTTTGACCCCCTTAAACCCCACTTTTATATAGTAAAACTGGGGTTTACGGGGGTATACATTATTTTTCTTATTTCTGCTCAAAAACATAAATTGTGAGTAATCGTTAGAACAGCCTCGGCGAGGCGGTTCTAACGAGTACCCACAATCTATGTTTCGAGCAGAAACATGAAAAATATCAGAATTTTTTATCTGAAAACTTTCAGTTTTTGGTGGTGAAATTTTCAGTTTATTTGAATAGGCATGTATCTGTAATGGTATACGAACACGTACTCGCTAACAGCTTAGAGGCTTAAGCCTATCAAGGAACAGTAGGAGCAGGTTTACTGATACTGTCGATATGACCATAACAATGTTTACAGGGCCGCGAAACTGTTCGCACATTGCATGATGATCTTTTTCGTGCGTTGCACGCCACGTTTTATTTATTGTTTTTTTACTCTGATCAATTTGTGGCAGACTCCGTTTGTCTTTCTGAAACCACCATGGGCAAATGGGTATAAGTGGGATTAATGGGATTTTTTTTAAATTTGGTTAAAAACATATCAGACATAAAAATGAAATATATGCCTAAATGTAAAGCCCAGTGGGTGTCTGAAAATGGCGTCATTTATTATTTTTTTTCAGTTAAAAAAACGCTATTACTATCCTCTGGGGTTAAAAATGGACAGTATGTTCGTTTAGTGTAGATACAGACCAACCTGTGCAATCTTGCAGTCTGCATAGGCAGATCTTATAATTTTCTCTTAAACTCTTCAGATACACTTGACCGCACAATGTGTTATGTTTACACCAAACATATTTAAAAAACACGCCTATTCAAATATATTGAAAATTTTACAACCAAAATCTGAAAGTTTTCAGATAAAAATTCTAATATTTTTTCATATTTCTGCTAAAACATATATTGTGGGTACTCGTTAGAACCGCCTTGCCGAGGTGGTTCTAACGAGTACCCATAATCTATGTTTTTGAGTAGAAATATGAACAATAATGTATACCCCTGTAAACCCAAGTTTTACTATATAAAAGTGTGGTTTAATGGGGTCAAAATTATATAGGTATGTTTCCATGATGGGAATTAGTTTTACGCACACCCAGGAAAAATATTGAAACATTCTTCTTAGTATCGTCTCCAAATAGGGGCTACTATTCATTGAAATTATGTGCTTCTTCTTTCAATTAAGAGTAACCCTTATTTTGGAAGCGATAAATTCTTTCCGTTAAGAGCCCTTAGCGAAAAAAAAGCAAAGTATTTTAATTAGCTAGTACTTATTTATTGCAAATATTTTTCTTACGCATGTGACGCACATGCGTATTCTGTAACGAGTGTTACGCTAATGTAGATTATGATTGTTTGATACTCGAATTATTACTAAGTAAACATTATCCCTTTATCTGGACTTGTACATTTGGAAAGAACACTAACGCGTTGCAGAGACATCCAACCCCATTTACTTGCGATTCGTCATCATTAATGATGTAATTGACAGGTAGACATCTTCAGCTGGGAATTTCCCCAGGACGTAATTGACTACTGATGGAGACATGAGCAAATAAATCTGAATTCTACCGTTTGTCTTCTTCAGACGTCTCATAAAAAGGCCGTGAGAACAATGTGAAGCTGTACGACTTATGCAATGCACTGCACATAATGAATTAGTTAATCACTATTCTTTAGTACTAGTGCAGTCGTTGAGGAAATTGTCCGTGATCTAACTGTTATCCTACTGCAAACTTATATTTAGTAGATATCGGCTTTCCGAGTGGTGGTCGTCTATTCGAACGCCGTTCGAGTCATATTTTCTTTTCTGGAGACTGAGAATACCATAGTCGCATATTTATTTGAACGATCATCTTTTATAGATAATACAGATGCTGGTCCAGCAGCTTCTAAATTAGCAGCAGTATCAGGGTATGCACTGTTTGGCAGGCAATCAGCACATAATGTAGATACAAAAGTCAAAAGGAAACTGTCGAAATCCTCGTTCAAGTACGGTCTGAGCTAGAGAAAGAAAGAACATATTTCGAGTACAGATGTACCCTGGTTTCTGAGCAGAAACGCAAACAGTGGGTCACAAAATTTATCTTTTATGAAAAATAGTGGGCGATTTTCTAGGTGTATCCAGTCGCCTTAAACGAGACTAAACCGGTACGCTTCTTTTTTCCTCGTTTTGCAATTGGTCCACTCACTTCCTTAAATTACTGCCCATCACGAAAACATGCCTATATAATTTTGACCCCCTTAAACCCCACTTTTATATAGCAAAACTAGGGTTTACAGGGGTATACATTATTTTTCTTATTTCTGCTCAAAACATTGATTGTGGGTACTCGTTAGAACCGCCTCGGCGAGGCGGTTCTAACGAGTACCCACAATCTATGTTTTTGAGCAGAAATATGAAAAATATCAGAATTTTTTATTTGAAAATTTTCAGTTTTTGGTGGTGAAATGTTCAATATATTTGAATAGATGTGTTTTCGTAATGATTACCGTGTTTTAACAGCTGTTTGAACGAAAACGTCATATGGCTGCTGCGTTGTAATCGCGGTATGGGGAAAAGTTGATTTTTCCTTTTGCGTGCGTCAATTTACTAATGAATGCCTCCCTAATCTTTTCGTGGCACTGACTCCTTCAGCACTAATCAGGAAAGCTTATAATATTCCCTGAACGATACAAGCTGAGAGGAGGCTGGATTAAGAAAAAAATGTGAAACATTTTCTAGTTACTATAATCTTTGGAGATGAACAGTTATCGTCAGCGGTAAGAGCCTTTGCGTTGACAATAACATGATAAAGTACGGAATATTATAAACAAGAAGCATCTTTCTAAAAAATGAGCGACAAAGAACAGTAGATACGTTTTGCAATTTGTTAGGTGCTTGGGCTGATCATGCAGAATAAGAAATGGATGACTTAGATGAGATAACACGGACTACCCAAATTATGTTGCTTCTAAACACCCAATGCACACAAACACAGCCCACAAAGCCACCGACTTCATTCCAGCTATTAACGTTAAGCAGGGATAAATGGCAAGAAGTGTACTTTGGTTTAGCTTTTTGAAACCTCATTATATGCCACTGCATTAATTATTTAATCACGCCAAAAGATGACTTGCTAAGCATTTAAAAAACTAACCTTGTTTCGTTTTGAAACGCTAACCTTGTTTATCGTTTCTTACATAAACGCCTTCGCGCAATATACATCACTACTTCTATCAAATTATTATTCTAAATAGAGAAGGTTTTCTTTGATTTTCTAAACTTGATTTTTTTTGCGAGAACTTGAACATATTGTAAATATGTTTAAAGTGTGTACAACGAAAGCTGAATCAAAGGATTTAACAAAAAAAAACAAAAAAAAAACTTATATTATGAGGTTATTATCGCCTCAAGGCACGTACATTCTTCCATACTGATATTTACATTCATGGGTCAGCGAATGATTTAAACCCACTTCGTCGAAAAACAACGCATACAATTTCTAAGCTAGTTATGATTAAAAGTGTAAGAAAACATACTGTTCACTTCCTTATTTCAGGTCATAAGATAAACGTACGCCGTTATTTAATACAGCAGCTATATAACTTTTATAAACCCCGAAACCAGTGTTCAATTTTCATGCTATAATATGTTCAAATAACACACGATAAAGTATTCCGGAACTGGGATCTGTCGGAAATACAGTACGTCAAAATTAACTGATGGCATATGGGCTACTATCCTTTCGATATCACTCGGAAAGACGGTTTTTGCTTTGTGTTTTATCTTAAATGAAAATATTTTGTTATGATTGGTCATGTCTTATCAGAAACCAAATTTATTTTCTGTTTCTGTGTTTTGTTCTCAAAGTTTTACCCAAATTTAAATTTACTGCCAAAAATTGGCGTCCTATGCAATTTCTATAGTAAAGTGATTTTTGTCTTAGAAAAATATACTTTTTGTTTTCATTTTTATCAGCTGAATTTAAATAACTGAACCTGTTGAGAATCTGCTTCCAAAGTACCTACCCTACAAATTTCTGCATAATTTACTTTTATTTTTACTGTTGGAAAAGTGAAAATATTTGATTTTTTAAAAGTCTATGACTAGAATAAATTTTTTGTGCATAGGAAGTTACGACAAATGGTTTTGTATTAAGTCAGAATAAATGTTTGCAAATTTACTTCTTCTTTGTGTAAAGCACCAGGCAAAAATCGACTTTCTAAAAGATGTAGAAAGTACAGTAAGTCAAGCTTTATTTTGAATAAATACACGCCGCCATGCCCTTGAATCTCCATACTATATAGGCAAGCAAAATAAAGCATTTGTTCTATAAGCAAATCCAAAAACTGAAAATTTTCAGATAAAAAACTCTGATATTTTTTATATTGTTGCTCAAAAAATAGATTGTGGGTACTCGTTAAAACCGCCTCGGCGAGGCGGTTCTAACGAGTACCCACAAGCTATGTTTTTGAGTAGAAATAAGAAAAATAATGTTTACCACTGTAAACCCTAGTTTTACTGTATAAAAATGGGGTTTAAGGGGGTCAAAATTATATAGGCATGTTTTCGTGATGTGGACATCATATTATGCATATGACCATGTTAAAGTATTAGATACACTTTCAGGGGAAACGATTCTGTCAAAAATGTTTTGGTTACCTTCTACAAAAACACTATATGTAGTTTTGTCTGCTGACCTTTCCAAGGCTATTTCTCTGTTACACATCACGAAAACATGCCTATTTAATTTTGACCCCCTTAATCTCCACTTTTATATAGTAATACTTGGGTTTACGGAGGTAAACATTATTCTTCTTATTTCTGCTGGTGGAGGCGGTTCTAACGAGTACCAAAAATCTATGTTTTGAGCAAAAGTATGAAAAATATCAGACTATTTTTATCTGAAACTTTTCATTTTTTGGTGGTAAAATTTTCAGTATAATTTGAATAAACATGTTTTCGTAATGAGTTTATTTATATTCGTATACAGATTTTTGCGATTATGCTTTATTTTTGTTTGCAGTTTGTTTCTCGTCACGTCTTCTTCGTTGCCACTGGAAGGCTGTGCTTCGTGATTGTGGTCTTTCTTAATATCTAAATGCTTACATTTACATCATCTGGTGCCCTGAAGTTGCCTAAACATACGGGAGTCACACGGTTTAAATCATTGATGAATTATCGGAGACGCTTTAGCTCTGTAGTTTTAGCAGTTAACTTACCTTCGATAATTTAGATTCAATGGAAAGCATAAAACAACTCAAAAAAACTACACAGTTGTATTAACTACAGTTGTGTAGAGAAAACGTGAAAAAAAGATTACCTTTGGAAACAAAGTATACATGAATAGACCTCCATTTTCAAATATACCATAATGACCCTTATGATCCCAAAGGAAAGGAAATATAATCTGCACTATGGTGATGTACAGGGAGACGTTCAACCGCCGCCACACGGCACTAACACCAGCTGCAGTATAGTAAAATAAACATAAAAAAATGATTGCCTTTGGAAACAAAGAATACACTGCTTGATAAGCAATACAGCCCTCTTAACTTTGCACGCTTTCCACGGATTATCTTTGTCATTGGCTGTCAAAATTAGTCACCTTTATTTAATGAATAATAAATCGATCAGTTTATCAACACTGTATATAATATATAATATAGTATTATAGTAGACTGTTGTTGCTCTTTTCAGTCTTGTGTAGTATTTAGTATCTTTGATTCTCCTCCAGTCATTAACGCTGTGATAAGATTGTAAAATGCTTGTTATTGTATTTGCACCTCAAGCTGCAACATTTATTGGGACTTAGAAAGTTGCAGTGATAATTGAAAAGGCGAATTTATACTTCAGGAGAGACGCCAATGAATAAGCACAGTTGTATCATCTGTGTTTGTGTTGAGGTTTTACGGCCCAGTCAACCCAATGGAGTCATGTCGAGCGCGGTCAGTTTATCAAACCACACGTTTACTGGGCAGGCTTAGTCCTCTAAGCGATTAACAAGTATTGTGCACATTCTTTCGCCAGGAACTGACAACTGGCCTTCTTGAATCAGCGGAAGGGGGAGAATGGCCGTAGAAAATATTTCATGATCAATCTCCACGAAAGAATGTTGCCGACCTCGGACAAGGTACCGAAAGAAGAAGAGATGAGAACTATACAATATAGGGATCAAGCATGTTTTTTTTATACATTAACATTCGCCAGGTCCCCAGGGAGGTGTTGAAAACCGAGGCCGGAGGCCGCGGTTTCCAACACCTCCCTAGGGATCTGTTAATGCATTGAAAAACCATGTTCGATCGCTATTATTGCATAAAAACTGAAAACATTTGCTACATTTCACGTTATTTCTTGCACTATTTTGTTTTGCCTTTGTTTTGCCTTTTCACCGATGTCTCGCGAACGCAATTTCCACGGACTATGCTTGTTCTAGGACCAGGAAGTACACATCTCGTAACGGCAGCAAATCTGTGGCCCCGGTACGATCATATTGAAAGTTGCGTAGCCGTGCATTAACAGCGCGTCTTTTCGCCGGTTAATGCACGGCTGTTAATTACATGCGACACTGCTTTTTATGTAATAATGACAACTAAAAATGGCACAACTGCAGTAGCCGATACACGAACAAAGAACTTCAAAAGATAAACGGCCTTGGAACGGTATATATATATATATATATATATATATATATATATATATATATAAGTTGGGAGAAGGAGCATAACATCTAACAAAAAAATCTTTATGGTAGCACATGATCCAGAAAGGATGCTGAAATGGTAGGCGTTAAACTACATATTGAGAGTTGATCATTAAAAGTGCAAATGATTTGTTTACCTGAGGCCTTTCAGCTTTCGTCTTCTTCATAGGTTTTCTGTTTTAAAAAAGGAATTAAAATCTAAATCTAAAATTTACAAATAAATGTTACATGAGTAGAAATAGTTGGAAAACAGATTATGCCCTTTTCGGGCCCATATTATTTGAAGAGTGAGCATGTTTGGATATGTGAGAAATGTAAATATTGCGCGATAAACCCAATGTGCAAAAAGTAAAAAGCTTATCTTTCCTGTCAACACCATTGTGCCCATATACTCAATGTATACAATGCGCCATAAACATTACACCAAATGGGATATACGCTAAACTGAGTATTTCTCACCAATACTTAAGGCAAATGGGCCCAACTTATGCTTTGATTCCGGAAAATCAAATGAACAAACCGTTCCACATAAGCTGTTGCATGCCCTGAATAAGGAACGATGATTCCCTCTACTGGTCGCCCTTGTTGATATCATATGGCCGTAAAGTGTTGACATCGGATCCAGTAGCTCTCTCGAGCATTCCTGGTTCGATCTGTCCACTAAGGGTTATGATCTAAGCAACAAAGCGCGGCCTGGTTGGGGAAATCATGTTCTGGTGAACAGAAGTGTTCTGTGACAGGAGACCTCTCAAACCGCTAGTGTTAACAATCATCCCGGTGGCCGTTTATCCGTTGGTTCACATGATCACCGGTTTCACCAACATATTGTTTTCCACACTTAGTGCATGTTATAAGGTAGAAAACATTGGTCGTCTTACAACTAGTGTTACACCTAAGCTTTATGGTTGCCCCAGACACTGACCGCGATCTGTGAGTGTGTATGGGGGTGGGGAGGGGTGGGGGTGGGTATCATTTTGCAGGTTTTGCATCTTGCTTTGCCGCACGTTCGTATCTCCCCAAGTGGTACATCATCACGCATGTCTGGTTCGAGCTTGGCACGTACAAGAAGATCACGCAGACTCTTGGGTCTTCTGCAGGCCACGGTCAGCCTTTCTGTGAAGATCACGCCCAAAGTGCTAGAGGCCTCAATATATATATTGAGTGTGTGTGTGTATGTTTGGTCGTATAGAGTCCTCCACTTTATTCGAAAAAAGTCACAGTTAAACATACAAAATTACAAAAATGCGATAAAACATAGAGTTCAATGGCAATCAATCTTACTCTAAAGTAAATTAAAAACAAGAACAAGAATTATGTGCAGTTGGTCGCATAACATTCATATTTCAAGCTATCTTTCTGTAACGAGTATCAATCCTGAATTATAAATAAATAAATAAATAAATAAATCAGTATTACTTGATGAATGTTTACTGTCGTGTCAATGTACTTTTAATATTGGTATAATCCAGGGTCAAGGTGAAGCAGGTTGTTACGGGAAAAAAATGCCACTCGGTCCTTTCCGGTTCACCGACTCCGATAGATAGAGTAAGTTATACATTGATAGCGGTTTCTTGCAAGTGTATTGAATCATAGCGAAACGTACGTTTGTTGTCCATAAAGTCAAAAACTAAATCGATAGTAGGAGGTTCGATCCTTGTAATAGTTGTTTTTTACTCATAATAATATCTTATCTCTGCGCGTGTTGTTTTTTTTTCTCTCATTTTTCCTTTCTTGTTTCAGCTAAGTTACCGCGATGTGAAAATTATTATGCTGTTTTAACACTCACCACGCTATGGGCAGATTCAGCAGTCGACAAATTGATGTGATGTTTCTTTTTTGTTCTTTTTTTTTCTCTCAGAAAATAGGATTCAATCGGGGAGACAGTCTGCATGAGATTTGAAATGGAGATTTCTATTTATAAGGAAAATATTTAAAAAATTTGTCTGCTGAAATGTTTACTCAACGTGCTAAACGTTAATACAAAAAGTCTTTAATGCGTGTAATGAGCTATTATTTCATTCGAATAGCGAAGGTCAAGCTCAACCTCTGCATCCGCACAGTCTAATCTGGATCTTCTCTGGATTTCTCCTGTCTATTCATGTATTCTATAGTATCCGTTAATTTTAAGCGGACAAATGCCTTGATGATGATGATGAGTTCAGGTTTAACGACGCATCAACCCATGAGGGTCATTTGCGTCAAAATGGTGAACTAACATGGTTCTGTAATGAAACGATTATAATGATAAGTCATAAATGCATAAAATGTAAAACTAGAACGAATTTAAAAATTAAAGCAGTTATACTTTGTTAAAAAGATTGATGTGTTTTAAAAACATAAGTATGTTATCAGTTGGGACATTTTCAAATAAATATCTCAGGTCATTTTTTTGGAAGAACTGACGTCGTATATGAGAGAATTCAATGCAGTCGATCAGAAAGTGTTTTACCGTAAAAGGTTCATTACAGCTAATACAAAATGGCTGATCTTCTCGTTTGAGTAGATAAGAATGTGTGAGTCTAGTATGACCTATACGTAGACGAGTAAGAACCACTTCTTCTCGCCTTAATGACCGATAAATGTTATTTTTACCAAGAACCGGTTTTATTTCATGTAGTTTATTGAATGTCGCTCTGTCCCATGACAACTGCCATTTGAATAAGATGTACCTGTTGATAAAAGGTTTAAAATCTGTACATGGAAGTTTAAAATTCGAAATTTCTAGATCGAGTGAGGCCTTTGCTTTTACGTCGGCAGCCTCGTTACCTTTTATGCCAACATGGCTGGGGAGCCAACAGAATATAATTTCCTTAGTTTTCGATAACTCGTGATGTTTTTCTATCAGGTTCTGAATTTTGGGACTTTTTGAAGATGTGTTGTTTAGAGATTTCAAAACAGAAAGGGAGTCCGAGAAAATAACGAATTTGTTATCTAAAGAATTATTCATAACGTAATCCAAAGCCATATCAATAGCCTTGGATTCAGCAGTGAAAATAGATGAGCCATCAGGAAGACGGATCTTTTGATGGTGACTGCCCGATATATACGCACAGCCAACCTTTTCTTCAACTTTTGAGCCATCAGTGTAGATGTGTTGATAGTCTGAAAGTCGCGATTGTAATTCTTGGAAGTTTTGTTTCATGAGATGTGAATCAGATAGTGACTTTTTGCTATTGTGTAAATCGAGAAGAATAGTTGGTTTAGTAATGCACCAGAAAGGAATATCAGAAAAAGAGTGTTTTTGGATGTTTTTAGTGTTAATATTAGAGGATTCTAAAAGTGGTGCTATACGAAGGCCGAAGGATTTAATTGCGTTAGGTTTTCTTTCATGACAAATGCCTTGATTAGGCTGAATGATGATAAAGTGTTGAGATATCGACGTACTAGCTTGTTGTTTATTGCAAAATAAAAAAAAAAAAATAATAAAAATAAATTAAAAAATAAATAAATAAAAAATAAAATATAATAAGTAAAAGAAGAAAGAATGTGTTTACCCTAAGCATTCTGACACCTTACCATACTTAACAAGGTCATTCGTCTACCTGTTTATTTATCTAAAATTGCCAGATGAGAGCCATTTAGTAACGATTCTAATCACTCCGCGATCTGCTCTGGGTCCACACTGTATACTCAGACTTCGGAAAAATACAGTTAGTGCCAATTAGCCGGGTCCTTTATAATGGTGTATGAACAGCAGATGCAATAAGGCCCATGTAGCCGTTTTTTTTTTGTTGTTTTTTGAAATTGGGTATGACAAAAAAACAATAAAAAATAAATAATATTTAAATCACAATTGATATAAAAATTCCAAACTAAAATACAAAAAAAAAAAAAAAAAAAAAAAAAAAGAGAGAGAGAGAGAGAGAAAGATTGCGAGGTGCCAATACGACAATTAACAGTCATACTGCAGCGATGTATCCACTACACCACGCCGTCCGCTATTACAGAATTTTGTGTATATATTTGGTATTCTCATGGCGCTATCGCCGAACGCTTCATGGAGAAGTCCGAATGCATTAGATGCTATTTTTAATCATGTTTACCTAAAACGGATTTTGGATGAATGCGTCCAACCTTTGAGACGACAGTAAACATTCACCGAGTTATATAACCAACAACCTTTCTGAATTAAAAGACTAAGTCGCTATAAACTACGGGTTTTAAAAGACCATCCTGCAGAAGTGTTTTCAAGCGAAATCTATACGAGGGTCCTGCAAAAAGTTTTGTCACTGGGTTCGGATTACTTCAGTGCTACGTTTTGTCAAACATATTTTTATTAAAAACCTTCAAAGTATTCCCCCTTTACTGAAACAATTTTTGTAAACCTTTTTACCCAGTCGCGAAAAGCAGATAAATAGTCTTCTTTTGGTATCTGTTGGAGACAATGATAAATAGCGCTGCCAAGAGAACTTCTAGACATATACTTATTTCCAGAAAGCATTTTCTTAAGCCTTGGAAATAAAAAGAAGTCACAGGGACTCAGGTCAGGTGAATAAGGTGGATGTTTAAAACGTTCACCTTTTCAGAAGCCAAAAAAGACTTAACAACCTCACACTTATGAGAGGAGGCGTTGTCATGTAAAAGGTGGACTCCTGACCATCCTTTGCTTGGTCATTCTTATTGTAAAACTCTTTCACTTTCTTCAGTACAGAATTCTTGTAGAATCGGCCAGTGACTGTATGACCAGATGGACAAGGCACTTGAACGACTGGCCCATTTGAATTAAAGAAAACTGCGTACAACATCTTTTTCGAACTTATGGTTCTCTTGGCAATACATGGGCGTTTTTTATCTTTTCGCTTCCATAGCTTATTATCAGCCCTTCTTTGTGGCTCAAACATGTGCACCCAGGTTTCATCACATATTAGCAAGTTAGAAATAACCCGACTATTACAGCCTTTGTATGTTTTCTAAAGTTCCCGGGCACATTTAAGGCGTTGTGCCTTTTGCTCCTCAGTGAGAAAATGAGGTACCCACCTAGCGCAAACCTTTCTCAGGTCCAAACGCTTTTTTCAGAATTGTTTGCACACTGCCTTCTGATCTGCCAGTACAACTAGCTATATCTTTGACAGACAATCGCGCATCCTGTTCGACCACAATCTTTACAGCAGCGACGTTAGCCTTGGTAACAGATGATTTAGGCCTCCCAGGACGTGTATCATCTTCAACAAAATAATTCCCAGCTTTAAAAGCTTTAACTCACCTAAACACTGTGCGCATGGAAATGGTATGAGGTCAATATATACCACACAATTCATTAAATATCTGCTTTGAATCTATATTAAGCCTAATGTGGTATTTAATAAAGCTACGAATTTTAGTCTTCTGGTCCATGTTCCAATGTAACAAGTAAATTGGTCAGTGTCTATGACTGAATCTATTTCACTTTAAAATAACTCGGTCAGTTGAAGGCAATTTGCACGAAATAAAGGGGTATCATTAGCTGTTGAACGCACCATTTAAGTGCAGTGAAGCATTTTAAATTGTACCCGGGATAAAACCAAGGAAGCCTATTAGTGACAGAACTTTTTGCACCACCCTCGTATTTGAAAATTAATTTAAAATGTTGGCGATAGAACCTAAACTAGTTTTACGTAATGATACCGATAGATGTTTAGCAATTAAATAAACTCCATAAAGGTTTAGTCTTGGGAATACCAAAGACATAAAATATCATAAATCATAACCTTGTTCTCATTGCGACTCTTCAGAAGGCAACACTGTAATTTGCATGGCTGCATATGCTCCCTGCCCCAACCCACACTCTAGCACCGCGTTAATCGGAACTTGACTTTCAAGGATATCAGAATGGGCTCATTGATGCAAAGAAAAAGAAAACTTGCACTTTGATAAAATGCGGGGAATATTTTATGCCCTCTACACGGCCATAATAGCTTATTCCGATCACTACTTTCACTAGATGCTCTAGCAAAACGAAAAAGCTGAGTATATACGCTATAGGATGTAGCACGAGAGATTTTGTCATCCCAAAAATGACATAAAAGTAAAAAAGGATTGCCTTTGGAAACAAAGAACACACAAAGTCACGAAAATCGGAGACTCGGTTTGATTGAGTCTCTTCATATGCAACACTGTAGTTTGAGAGGCTGCGTACGCACCCTAGCGCCGGTTAAGCGGTATTCGATTTTCAAAATAACCAGGATGCGCTCAATGATCCCAAAGGAAATGAAATACAACCTGTACTATGATGATGTACGGGGAGACGTTTTAGAATGTTGACAATATCAAAGTTATCCCATTTGTCATCAATTTAAGCTACATGTTAAAAATTTAAATCCAGAAAGTGGGCCTATGCATCAGCTTGCTATGCCGGGATATAATAAACAATAAGACTTTAAATTCACGAATGGATTCCGTCTCTCAGTTGTAATATTATTTTTTCTGGACCGTATGCGAGGGCTTTCTCCGAGTTTCAAAACCTAATCGACCGAGGGAACTGCTGACTACCAGATAAATAGTATACGAAATTCAAACCAGTGTCAACACTTAAGGCGTTCTTCGTACGATATCATGATGTCGTCGACTCCTACAATGTGGTTGTTTCCAGACTCATTTCTGGCGTATAATCAATAACCTATACGCAACATTTCAAACACTGAACAAACCATATCCTCGAACTTTCTATCTGAGGTGGACGGCCATGGCGGAACTGCATCGGAACAAAGGGCGAGGGTACCCGCGAAACCTTGCTGAAGCCTCACCCCCCCCCCACCCCTCCCCCCCATCTTCTCCACAAATAGTTTTATTATTGACGGTTCCAAGGCAGTACGTCTGTTTGTATATTAATGTTTCTGTGTGAATATTAATTTCAATGACTACTTTATGAGCCTTTTGATTTACGAATATTGGATAAGCCATTTGTTTTGTTGACTTCAGCCATTATATATCGTACAGTTTCATCGGATAAATTAACGCACATACTGCTTGACCCAAGCAGACAAAAACTGCGAATCTTAATGCGTCTATAAGTATCATCTTCCCACCGATAATATAAATATAATAGGTACTGTAACGCTTCCCGTTGGTAACATAATTTTAAAACAACGTCAAGTTGGTACGACGTTTTTAACCGTTGTGTGCCTACTAGGTTTATACTTCCGTCAGTGAGGCATTTTATGGTCAAGATTAAGCAATACACAATTGGTTGTTTTCTTTCGTTCGCACTGTTTATAAGAAGGCATTGAGTAGTTTGCCCGACTTCTTTATCATTTCTATCGATTTTATGTATTCGGATATACAAGCCAAGCAAGCAGTGTAGACCCAGATTAGACGCCGTATTAAGGCCATTGGTTACACTTTAAGGATTAAAATAGTAAAAAGAACCAGACACAGTCATTTCTGGATAGATCAATTCTGATTAAAATGAAATTTTATCATCGATATTTTTCAGGGGGCATCGTTAATAACGAGAAAGTTTACTATGTGCATAAGCGATAGAATATAAAGTGACTAATTCACATGGATGAATTCGAGCAAACTAGAATAGTGTCAGTATATGCTGGAGAACAGAACCCTTTCTCTTTATTCCAGATTATTTTCAATAGCAAGCTAAATGAAACTGTTGCATTTGTTCAGATTATTCGGTTGAATTCATTATTTTATTGAAATTAGAGTAATACCGTTGTTAATGGAATGGTTTAAATGTTATTGAAAGTTTTAGAACTTTCAGATCTTTCGTGATTTAATGCTACCACAGTACAAAAAAGAAAGGAAAACGCTTAAGGAGAAAGAAAACAAAACTTTAAGGTGTGTGTTTGGGGAGGTGGGGTGGGGGTTGGGAGTTAAGCTTTCAGAAATCAGCTCTGTCAAGCTTACTCTTGTTTCCCACCTGAAAGTATAAGCTTCCTTTCCTTTTAGTGAAGACCACTTCTTAGGAGGGGCTTGGTGTGCAAGAAAGCAAACGTGACATTAAAATATGATCTCCTCTGTAAAATAGTGGGAAAAAAAGTTTATCACGTTTATCCAGTCCCTTTAAAACAAGATTGTTGTCACAATAAATAATTTCGGAAGTCATCGTGATCTTATTATCCATCATTCCTAGTATCAAAGCTAGTCCAATCTCCATAGACAGACGCGTCTACACTGTTTGCATTAAATGCAGGATTTTTTAAAAAAGGTTTTAATAATAAAAGCTATTAACAAGACACCCATTTTATTAGAAATTGACCTGTCCAAAGATTCGAGATAGAAGAGTCGATTCGGCGTTAATGGGTTAAAATAAATGCGTTCCATATTGTACAATATGTGTTGATATTATTAAGCGGGTTTGAATAGTCTGTTAATGTACAGTTAACGACATTCGCTTTATTTTTCGGGACCTTCTAAGGTGTTGATGCGAAAATTTCCTTGTTCAATTAAGCTAAGTAAAGACAATCGTAAGAAGATTTCAGTCCTATGGGAATGCCAGTCTCATACCCGCAATCTCAGCATATATCACTAAACGTATTGAACTAGCGGTGCTCCTTTTAACTTCCTTGATAAAAATAGTCAAGTCCGTATCACAACATTCGCAGTATGGGCCATAGCTGTACGATATAAGACACGTACAATATCTGCATGTGGTCTGGTCAAAACGCATGCAACATGCGCAGTTTGTATTTTACTCTAAAGGGATATGGATACAGTTACAAGGGAAATATAACAAAAAAAGGGTAAGAGAAAAGTCTAGGGAGTGCCACAATCACAAACCGCAGCCCTTCACAGACCCCAAGAGGAAGAGGAAACCGACAAATCTAAACAAGCACAAACCGAACAAACGTGCGAAAACGCTAAGATTAGCTCTCTCTTCCCCAAGCGAGGTAATCGCAATACTAAAGGGTCTGAAAAACACAAGAACAAAATAACACGCGGAAAGACATACAACAAATCGCCTCGTAGAATAAACTACAATGCAACAAAAAGTAAGACTAACACCGGGACCACCGCCTTAGAACGGTCGGTAGAGCAAATCACCGTGGGGTTTAAAGCACTTTTACAGCTAGCTAACTTCACCCTGGGTCCCGATGCTACGCTTAATACAGAAATACATAAAAATTCGGTACGCATAAAGGCTCCCAACTCAGTCAATGCATCAAAGCGAAAACATAAAAATCAAATTAATCACTATAATAAACAAAGACGAGTACTCATGGCTTATTCTACTGTATACCAGAGTAAATGAAAACCAAAAGTTGAACCACGGCGGGCCAAGCCAAAGACATATCGTCAAGCCACAACCCACTGGTTAAAGTTTTACGAAGAGGCCGTCATTGAGTGTGAGGCCCGAACCGCCGTCCTGCAATTACAGAGTGAAGCATAGCCATCAACAATGATTGGGTTGACAACTTGGCATGCAGTCTGCCGCATAATATCCAGGCTATAGCCAATTCTTTTATAACGGTTAATAAGTTTTCTGAATTGCTCCGAAAAGTTAGATTTACCTACAATTTTTCTAAATCTGTAAAATTCTGGTTCCGATATACCTTGTTGCAGAAGTGTTTTCAGACTGATGCTATATTTTTCTAACAACGCATTGTGTCTGCGATAAAATTTCGAAAACGCCTTACGAAGTTTAAAATAACGATAGCCCTGCCTAAGAAGTTTGGCAGTAAGGGCTTTATTACGGTAGTTAAAGTCATTAAGATTTGAAGAAGCTCTGGCGAATCTTATAAGTTGAGATATGTATACCCCAAATATGTACGCCGGGGGACATCGCCATCCAGAAAAGGGAAATTGACTATATCAAAATCAAAATCGTCCCGTTTATCATAAATTTTGGTGGAAACTGTACAATTAGATATACATAGATTCAAATCCAAAAAAGGTGCCTCGGTATCGGACGAATTCGCTCTATTTAATTGGAGTTCTGTAGGGTATATCCAGTCCACCATTTGATCAAAGTAAATATTGTCAATATTTAATAAATCGTCAAGGTATCTTGAAGTTGAATTGAAAGCCTCAATAATGTCAGCCTGATTTTTACGTGAGAGAGACTTCATGAAATCTCTCTCATAACAAAAAAGAAACAAATATGCAACAAGAGGAGCACAATAAGTTCTCATCGGAATACCAGTAGTTTGTCAATAAAGTTTAGTTCCAAATCTAATAAAAATATTATCCAAAAGATAAACAAGGGCATCACAGACTTTTTGACACGACCATAAATTGTGATTATTATATACATCAGAAGTGAAAAAAGCACATTCTTTGTTGCAAGCCAAATATTGGGTATTCTCCCGAATAAACGTTTGGTTAATTAAATCAATAAGTTTATCTTTTATAAGATGATGAGGTAACGTAGTATACAGTGTAGAAAAATCATATGTAGACAATTTAGAAGCCTGAAAGTTTTAGATTTAAATTTATTGAGAACATCATTAGAATTTTTAATTGACCAAAAATAGTTAATTCCGTCCCTTTCGTAAACAGTATCATAGTATCTAATCCAATGTTTTTTTAACAGCAGTAAGGCATGAAGTTAGCCATTTGGACAAAACAGTAGTCGTACAAGAACTAGAATTAGCAATTAACGTTTATGCGACAATATAAGCGAAAATATCCAGGAAATATAGCCGTTATGACGCACAGCCTTCCAAGATAACACAGAAGGAGAAAATGAGGAGCAAATAATGCAAAACAAACGACACATATGAACTTTACTTCTTACTGGAGTGTACAGTAAAAAGTTGTTTTTGGTATTGTCTTTGGGATCCCTCTCTAGAACCTTTTCTTTTAAGGGACGCTCCAAATGTTAGTGCACTTTCAAATACTAGATAGCATTTACTAGATAGGCGATAACCAGGCAAGATCTAGTTATATTCGTGTATAGCTTAATCATACATATTGTATGATGGTCAATAAACAGTAAATGGATTTAACTATATTTTTTTTTTTTTTGTGTTGTTCTTTGGAAATCGATAATATTGGGTAACGTCAGCCAAACTTATGGTTTTGTTTACACAAGAATGTCAACTTAAAATTGCAACTGATTAAACCTATTGTTATTTTACTTGCAGAGACTCGGTTCTAATCATAAATATGGAGATACGCGGATGATGTCACAATCACAAAATTCAATCCTACCACACCCCACATGACTACCAGGCACCGCACAACGCAGGCAACTATACACGATTATCAACTTCGACATTCAGATAACTTCATTTAATCTGTGTGTTTTCATTGCTTTCAATTGCCTTTTTAAAATTTATTCATCCGATGAGCTAATATTTCACTGTTAATTTAGTTTTCATATGGCTTTTCTTTTTTTTTGGAATACATGAATCTCTTTCGAGCCATAAAGTGAGAAAATGTATCTTCAGAATGTGTCTATCGAAACCTCTGATACGCGTGTGTATACGCACAGACTTAACAGAGTCTTTGCTACGCTGTATGGACAGCCAAGGCTCCTAACGCTTCTTCAGTTTGACAGCATCGACTCTGATTGGAACACCTGGATCCGCGGTTATAAAACTTTTTTTCATGCTCATTTCAGCTGAGCATAACAATTTCTCTGCTAATAAATAAGAAAATGCCAACTATTGTTGGCATTTTCATATTTATTAGCAGAGAAATTTTCATGCTCAGCCATGTTTAGCAAGAAAAAAAAAATGGAATTGCTAGTAATTTGGGTTTATTAGCAGGACAAATTTCATGCTCAGCTGAGTTCAGCATGAAAAAGTTTCATAACCTCGGAGCCTGGATGCACAGCCTGGTCCGTGTGTTTGTATCTTCACCTGCATGTTTCTTCATTTACCGTACGTCAGATGAGGCATTTGCCCACGTGGCGACTTATGTTCTTGAACAAATTCGTATGCATAAGCAACATAATAGTTTTCTTATATGGAACATCGTAGATCTGGTCCCGAGGTTATAAAAAAATTTTCATGCTCAACTCAGCTGAGCATAAGTTTGTTCTGCTTATAAATCTCAAATTACTAACAATTGCAAATTCTTTCTTGCTTAAAATTACTGAGCATGAAAATTTATCTGCTAATAAATATGAAAATGCCAACCGTTGTTGGCATTTTCATATTTATTAGCAGGGAAAATTTCATGCTCAGCTGAGCTTTATTAACCTTGAAAACGTTTTGAAGCAGAGAAAATTTAGCAGAGAAAATTTCATGCTCAGCTGAGCTTTTTGTAACCTTTGAAAACGTTTTGTAACCTTGGGGCCTGAGCTGGATAGAGCGCAGATGCGCAGCCATTGTGCTTGTCATTGTTCACATAGTTACATTCAGTTTTATCTGTTGTCGCCAATAGGCGATTTATGCCTGAAAACTACAGATACACCAGTCAGTCAGTCTGATGATACTTTATTCACGTCGCTTTCAATGGCGTGACAGTATAACTCTACGAAAAGTATTTATTCAGTTTCATAATTTCTATCTTTTCTACACATATCAGTATCGCTTTAGTCTAGCAACCACAGGCTACAGTCAGAGTCAGATAATGGGTTGTCAACCTGATGCATCATGATATATGGGAAGTGCTATTGAGAGGTATAATAAAAACAATAAGAGAAATAAGCGCTCCTTTACTTTAAGATATCGTCAGAAAATCGGATCTCTTAGTGTTATACAAGCATTTTAATGTTCTATATAATACATAATATGTATGAAATGTAATGAAAAAAAAAAAACTATTCAAATGTTGAAGATTAACAGTCTCTTATAGACTAGCTACTAGTTTGATGATTAGAGTCTTGTCAGTTTGTTTTATTAAAATATAGTCAGCTTCTTAATGATGGCAAGCCTCCAATACACATACTGGTTAAGTAATATCAATTATTAAAATTGAAAAAGAAGAGTAGATTAGCTAAACTATCATATCATATTGTTTATTTTAATGCAAATAGTTGGCTATGTTGCCATATTATTAATTTTGACACCTAATGGCTACGCTAGGTCTCATAAAGCGTACTCTGATACTTTTGTTTGTTTATATGATGCATTGCTTGGTTTAAAGGATTCCTCGTTTAAGAATTTATTTGAGTCAGCAAATGAGGAAAGGTTAGCTATAACCTAGCGAATAGCAAAGCTCAGGCGAGCCTGCGCATAAGCGCAGTCTCGCCAGAGCCTTTGCTGTTGGCAGATATGTACTAGAGCCCTTGAGAAAGCTTCAGGCAAAAGATGCATGGTTAGAGTTCAAATAGGGGACTGAGTGTGCGCATTTGATGCGTAGCATTACGAAGACACGCCTATTCAAATACACTGAAAATTTTACTACCAAAAAAATGAAAATTTTCAGACAAAAAAAAATCTGATATTTTTCATATTTCTGCTCAAGCATAGATTGTGGGTACTCGTTAGAACCGCCTTGGTGAGGCGGTTCTAATGAGTACCCACAATCTATGTTTTTCAGCAGAAATAAGAAAAATAGTGTATATCCCTGTAAACCCCAGTTTTACTACATAAAAGTGGGGCTTAAGGAGGTCAAAATTACATAGGCATGTTTTCGTGATGCAAACCGGAAAACCATTTGGTCCATTTTTTGTGTGCCGGTTCATTCATCTTCTCTGAAGCTGGTGTTCAGTCCTGCGTGGCAGCAGTAAAAGCGTGGCAGCCGTAAAACCGTCTCTCCGCGGTTCACTTGCGTAGTTTTTATCTTTTGGTCCTTTGAAAGTAGAATATCGTCTAAAAAGCGTTAGTATTCGTGATCGGTAGTGGTACTAAACATTAATTTTTTTTTTCCGGGACGCAGTTATATCGAGTCTGCTATTTTAGTTTATTTGATATTATTTTTGTTGTGCTTCTAAACGATTCCTCTTTTCAGCATTTAATTGCCGTCACTTCACCTAGAGATAGGTGCTGTAAGGCGGCCGTACAAAGTGTCTCCGTACTTCACGAGTGTACGCCAGTAATTCTACCACGAAAACAAGCCTATATAATGTTGACCCCCTTCAGCCCCACTTTTATATAGTAAAACTGGGGTTGACAGGGGTATACATTATTTTTCTTATTTCTGCTCAAAAACATAGATTGTGGGTACTCGTTAGAACCGCCTCGCCGAGGCGGTTCTAACGAGTATCCACAATCTATATTTTGGCCAGAAGTATGAGAAATATCCGAATTTTTATCTGAAAATTTTCATTATTTGGTGGTTAAAATGTTCAGTATATTTAGATAGGCGTGTTTTCCTAATGATTCCTAACCATTCCAAGGCGATACTTTATTTGTGATACTTTATATTAATTGTTATGTCGTGTTTTACATTTTAATGTTTTTCTTTTAACAATTATGTAAGTTTAAGATATACTCAATTAAGTTTGGGTAACAGAGTTGCCACTTTTAGGGAAAGAGTTGCCAGCTCTGCTTGTCATCTGTTCATTTTGTGGCTGCTTTGTTGTCTTTGTCTGTTTTCCCTTTGATATTGGGGGCTTCATGTAGATCTGATTGTACCAGTTCCAGATTTCACTCATTTACTTTTCATATATCTGGGCATTTTGAATCGCTTAGGGTTTTTTTTTTATTTCTTTTTAAATAGAATCAATCATGGGGTAGGAGCGTGAGCAGTGTTGCAATTTATAGTACCATTGAAAAAAACATCTTAGTGAAACAAGTGAGGTATTTTATAATTTTTGATATGGTGTTGGGTTCCATTTAAGAGAAGGAGCTCATGAAAGAAAATAATGCGGAAATCCCTGAAATCACTTCAGTTCCAAAGTTATGGACGTGTAAAATTTGGGCTGAGTAAACTCTTTGAACCTAATTAATATTCATGACGGATCTGATGATGTCGCATAATTTTGTAACAAAATGTAAATTCCAAAATATTTTCATTCTTAATAATTTTCTTATATACCAAAATAAGCAACTGAAGCAGAAGTACTGTATCAGTATATTGTTTGCTAACGCGTATTAAAGTAAACAAACTAAATGTGTCAAGTTGCACATTTCTGACAACTTTGCAGTTATTGTCTATTTAGCAATCACTTATAGAATCTATATATAGTCAAGATCGTAGTCAGACCTAGCAGCATCATTACCTCATCAGGTTAATAACTTCATATCAGAGGACTATCAAAACAATTATGTTTTTTATTTCTGCGTGAAATGATAAGTTATGTGTACTCATTAGAATCGCGTCCAGGCTAGTTTATGTTTTGGTGGAAAAATATAGAAAAACATTGATATTTGAAAAGTGTCGATCGGATAAAAAGTGTGACGTATTTGGAGTATTGAGGCTTTTGTTTCCTTTGAAAATCAGATAACGCTGATACCCTAGCTCCTAGGGGACGTAAGCAGCCTCTTAAACTACAATGCTGCATATGGAAGGACTTAGTAAACTTTTTTTTATTTTTAGTTTTCATCCTGTTATCACATGTCCCGATTACACATTTTCGCATGTTTGGCTAAACTGTTTTCTAAAATGATAAAAACTATGACTGTGCATAAAAGTAGTGGCTTTCATATGAAGAAGCGAATTTTACCACATTGAAACAAAATGGTAACAGACGGGCGAGGTAAATAAGATAATACTTTTTTTCTGTATTGAACGAATTAGAAATGGTAGAAAAATGTCGCAAGTCAAAGCGCCGTACGTGTTTCACTTGCGTCTCATTTCCATACCCTGGAGAGTCCTTGCTTTGTGATAGCGGCTTTTCCTACGTAATTTAAGGGGACATGGTATATTTGGTAGTTTAAAGCTATTTTAGGCGCCGACAGAAAACTTTAGCATCTTCCGTTTTTGCTTTTCTAAAAGGAAAAAAATCTGCTCCCAGATGCAGCACATGCTGTCCTTTTTAAGTATACCCCTTTTCAGAGATGATGCGAAATAATTGTGAAAAGCAAAGTGTACGCATTTCTTCTATTTCTATTTTAGGGTTAAAAGACTTTTACTGAGCTTTCTTTATTGATTGATTTTGGAACTGCCATAGGACTTTTTTTTATATTCAATGTTGTGTTTCGAAATGAGGACTAAGTACCATGTCTGTAAAATTAATTTTGCTTTGTAGACACATTCATTTCTATGGGCCGGGCCAAACGAAAAGATATTGATATACAGAAATTACCGCGATGACACTGCAAATGCACAAGATGTCGTTGTTCGATAATGCTCAGTTTAATTTTAACTGACACAGCTCCTTATGCCGAATGATTTAGGAACAACCGATTTACCCTAAATATTGGAACATCTTATCCCCTTGTCCTAAAGTTTAAACTAGAATGCACAGTCGATGGCGGTCCATCGCTAATTTTCACGCACATTGCTAATAGCATGACGGACGATCGTACGGACTTGCTCTCCCACACCTTTACCACAAGGGGAGGTCATATAGCAAGTTTAGTTAAAAATCGATGGATGACAGACGCACGGACAGACGATCACACGGAAAAATAATGTTGCTCTCGCACACCCTTACCACGAGTGGAAATAATGTAGCAGTTTGGTTGAATTCCTCTCAGTGGTTCAGGAGACGATAGTGTGACAGACAAATGGACGGACGACGTACACACGGACGGACAGACGCACAGAAAAAATAATGCTGCTGTCGCACACTCTTACTATGAGGAGAAGTGATGTAGCAAGTTTGGTAGAATTCCACGCAATGGTTTAGGAGGAGATGGCGTGAAAGACCGTAGGACTGACTGACAGACGGACTGTCGGACGGACGGACGAATGGAGGCGTTAACAATATCCTCATCGCTTAAAATGTTGGGATAACAAGTCACGTTTACAACCGTTGTTTTTCTGATCGACGAGTGACAAACAGTGTAGACGCTGACCAAGACACCACGTACGCGGCCTCTGATCTTGGATCTACACTATTTGCACAAACCTGTCTGTCTAAATACCTAGGGTTATTACATCATATTCAGAGATCCTATTGTTGTCAATTATAACAGTGGATCTAACGTCTGGTATGCACAAACGCACATGTCTATTAACAAACTTCACATGTACTTAGTATGTTAATAGCAAGTGTTTAAAAGTTAAGTTTAACTTTAAAAGTAAGACGAACGTGCACGCCTTCCATCCATCTATATTTAGTATGACTAATCTTAAGTTTTAAAAAGCTTAAACAAGACTACACCTCTTGACCATTCTTCTCTATTCAACCTAAACAATCGGATAAAAAGATGGCATTGTAGATTGTCAACAAGTTTCGTTGCGTGCATTAGGGTTTTTGACACATCACATTTTTTGTATTTCATGTTATCTAAGCACAAGACTAAAACAAATAAGTGAGAATATTCAGGAATTCCACAATTACGAAACACAGCCTATCTGGGGCAATGATAGACGAAGACATGAGGAGCAAACAATGCTAAGTACTTTGGGCCGCCAGCTGACAAAAAGGCCCTATGTTGCTATATTGTGTGGGCGAACACAGTAAATCTTGAACAGACTGCCCGGACTGCTGGTCTGGATCTTTGCCGTTTACATATATTCTAAGGTCCCTTTTCTCAGCCGCCCGCCCATATGAAACCACAGGCGTACGAACAAAGAAGACTTGCAATAGCCGAATCACCTGAAAGCGTTCGGTAGAAAAAGTACCGTGTGTGTGTGTGTGGTGGGAGGTGGTGAAGGGGGCGGGGGGGGGGGGAGGAGGGAGGTAAATCAGTTTTTCCAGTGCAAAATCCGGCATTTACTTCTGATGCAGCTGCTAATTTTAAACATGCGAGTATGGTAGATCCAAATAGGGACGTTCTACCTTATCACTGAATCATCACAGTGAAACAGACATAATTATAAATATTGTGATGAAGCGAAGCAAAGGGCTCAATGGCAATCTGACGCCTGAACGCAAGAAAACCATAATCTGGACCACGATGGGCCCTATCACAGACACAGGCAGGTGGCAACCTTCTGAAACTGACTGAGGAGAGAATCTCATTTAGGCTGACGCCCGACTCATCGCTGTACAATGAAAGGCGGAAGCCATTACGAACACAAGCCTATCCGAATATACTGAAAATTTTACCACCAAAAAAAATGTAAATTTTCGGATAAAAATTCTGATATTTTTCATATTTCTGCTCAAATCATAGATTGTGGGTACTCGTTAGAACCCCCTCGGCGAGGCGGTTCTAAGAGTACCCACAATCTATGTATTGAGCTGAAATACGAAAAATAAGGTATACCCCTGTAAACCCCAGTTTTACTATATAAAAGTGGGGTTTAAGGGGGTCAACATTATATAGGTATTTTTTTTTCGTGATGTTTTAATAGCATGAAATTTGCCACAGAAAGAAAGTCACACAGGCGCCCAGGAAAACTACTATCGTAATATAGGCATCGTTAATACGATGACTAAAGACCGGTTTTGTCAAGATGCACCAGAATTAATCTAGTTCTGTCTTAACCATTTTTGTTAAACAGATTTGAAACGAAGTTCATGCTATGCTTTGCCTATTAATATGCTCCACATTAGATAATTCAGGATGTTTAATTTAATAAACTCACAAACTTGCGTTCCGTAAAATCTGTATGGTAGCGCTTCAATTTGACTATCGACAGAATATTAAATGTGAGAATGATTTAAATTTTATTATTCCTTAGAGTTTTTTGTTTACCGTACTTGTCCTAAATATTCGAAAAGACCGCATGAGTAATCAGTGTCGATCCACATTAAAACGTGGAGTTGCATTATGATATACTGTGATTGCGACTCACCCAACATTTTAAGCCATTACGGCTCAACGTGTAGTAAAATGGGCTTGGTTAGGAGAAGGGAGTGCATTTAAGCTGTCCGAATAGTCGGTGTAAAAACGGCATCTGAGTGATGGATACATTTTGTTCTAAAAAAAAAAAAAAAAAAAAAAAAAAAAAAAAATGGTTAACTCTAAATGGAAATACTTTCTCCCCATAGGAGCAAAGACTGTCCTTTCATAGCAGACTCTTTTTTAGAAAAGAGGCGAAAAGAATTTTACATAACGATACCGCCCATATGATAGTGCGTTAATTACCTTTAAGATATCGCGCTCAGCATGTGATTTAGCAAATCAACCTGACACAAGCTTGGCTCATGACAGATGCAGACATCACCTGTTTTCGTAGTTTCCCTGTATCGTTTTCTCTATCGAGATAGTTAACCTAGTAAATGGGAAAACCTTCAAAAGATTTTCCAAACTACGAGTAATTAGTCGCTAATCTACGGAACCCGGGAAGGGACAAATTGATTTCAGTTTTCAAGTTGTTGCGACAACTTAATATCTTGTTCAGACAACTAAATAACTTGTTCGGACAAAATAATATCTTGTTCCAACGACTTAATAGCTTGCTTGCACAAAATATATATGTTGTTCAGACGACATGTTATCGTGTTCCAACGGCTTTATATGTTGTTCGCACAAGAAAATAAGTTGTTCGGACAAGATATTAAGTCTTCCGAACAATTTGTTCGCACAAGATCTTATTCGAACAAATTAATTAGGTAGTTCGCGCGATTCACCGTCTTGTTCGGACGACTTTATCAGGCACTCAACTAGTTTAAGCCACACAGAAGTTTTCCTACTGACTGTTCCAAGGTTGTCCTTCTGTTGCAATTATTATTTGTTTGTGTGTCGGTGGTTTCGTATGTGACGTTTGTTCTGTCATTTTATTTTTTTTTCCTGATAGCTCCTTCTTTGAGAGCCTTGCACCACGAAAACATGCCTATAAAAAATAATGACCCCCTTAAACCCCACTTTTGTATAGTAAACCTGGGGTTTACAGGGGTATACGTTGTTTTTCATATTTCTGCTCAAAACATAGATTGTGGGTACTCGTTAGAACCGCCTCGGCGAGGCGGTTCTAACGAGTACCCACAATCTATGTTTTGAGCAGAAATATGAAAAATATCAGAGTTTTTTTATCTAATCTTTTTTCAGTTTTTGGAGGTGAAATTTTCTATATATTTGAATAGGCGTGTTTTCGTAATGGGAAGGCTACGCTTCCTGATACTGGCATTTCCTGGGTATCGTCACAATTTTTTTTTATAATGGTACTATACTTGCTGCGTTAAAACCACTTCAAGTGGAAGTAATACACTCTCAGAGAAGGCAACTATGTCAAAATGGCTTTCACCTCCCTTCTAAAAAAAGGAACTTGCTGCTCTAAGAAGAAAGACTTTGCTCCTCTTGGGAGCAAATTCGTTTCTTTTAAGTAGTAGACCTTTTCTTAGAAGGGGCTTAGTGTGCAAGAATGCAAATAAAAAGTCAGAAAAGATTTGTCCAGTGTTAAACACGGCAGCAAATGTGCAAGGTGTATGAGTCTCTGTAGATGGTTATTCCGCTCAAGCAATATTAAACTAGTTGCTGCATTACAACACAGAGATTCAAGAATGATTGTCTTTATTATTATTATTTTTTCATCTCGTTTCACCCTTCTTTCCTCCTTTGGTCTGCTAGCCATAGTCATTGTATGGTCATGTACGTATTGAGCACTACCTGTGATGCCTTCAAACTACACTTTCCAACAGGAGATTAGCTCGTAGATTCAAATCATGCAGCAGCTGGAATTATTGCTTTTTGCTGGCTAATCGAATGGTAGTAATAACTAGTTTTGTTTCACGTAGGGTGGTTTGGATCCTTTTTTTGGCGCGAAATTTAAATCTCCTTTCTACCGAGTTCTGACATTAAATGTACACATTGACACAGCATCAATTGTTTCTTTTGAGTTCGCTCTCAGGGCATTTAGTTTAAACCTGCTGCTCACGACTTACGTTTGCAGGGAGTACATCACGAAAACACACCTATATAATTTTGACCCCCTTTAACCCCACTTTTATATAGTAAAACTGGGGTTTACAGGGGTATACATTATTTTTCTTATTTCTGCTCAAAAACAAAGATTGTGGGTACTCGTCAGAACCGCCTCGGCGAGGCGGTTCTGACGAGTACCCACAATCTATGTTTTGAGCAGAAATATGAAAAAATATCAGAGTTTTTTACCTGAAAATTTTCGGTTTTTGGAGGTGAAATTCTCTATATATTTGAATAGGCGTGTTTTCGTAATGCTCGCAATCAGGGCATTTAGTTTTATCCTGCTTTTCACGACTTACGTTTGCAAGGAGTATGCTTACTCGGAGTGCATCTCAGAAGCTCCAGTTCTAGGGTTCACAGATACATTACGAAAACACGCTTATTCAAATATACAGAAAATTTCACCCCCAAAAACTGAAAAGTTTTAGATAAAAAAAACCCTGATATTTTTCATATTTCTGCTCAAAACATAGATTGTGGGTACCCGTCAGAACCGCCTCACCGAGGCGGTTCCGACGAGTACCCACAATCTTTATTTTTGAGCAGAAATAAGAAAAATAATGTATACCCCTGTAAACCCCAGTTTTACTATATAAAAGTGGGGTTAAAGGGGGTCAAAATAATATAGGTGTGTTTTCGGCGAGACGGTTCTAACGAGTACCCACAATCTATGTTTATGTGCAAAATAAGAAAAATAATGTATACCCCTGTAAACCCCAGTTTTACTATATAAAAGTGGAGTTTAAGGGGGTCAAAATTATATAGGCATGTTTTCGTGATGGTAACGAAGTGTTGCTTCAACACAAACCTTCATTTGTCAGCATTCAGAGCCAGTCAATGAAATATTTATTTAAACTCACAGTCGTATTTCACCAGTTTCTGATTTCTAACTGATCAGAGAACATTCGATGACAACCATGCGGAATCCACCTAAACAGCTTTCGGTGAGGATTGTACATAAATAGTAGATAAATCAACGCAAGTAAAATCATCTGTTCTGGATAACCCAGAATTAGCACACATCTCTTGATTGACTTATTTTTAAATCAGTAAATAAGAGAACTCAGGAACTGATACAATCAGACCCACATCAAGCCCCAACATCAAAATGAAAGACAGACAAATACAATAAGGCAGCCATAAAATGAATAGACGGCAAGCAGAGTTGGTAACTATTTCCCAAAAAGATGGCAACCCTGTTACTCAAACTTAACTGAATATAATCAACTTACATAACTGTTAAAGGGAAAACATTAGCAAGTGAAACACTACATAAAACTAAACGATCAGTAATGAACAACTGGGACGGGGAAAGGGAGGAGGCTTTTACGCTAGCTTTACGGGATCCCAGTCCTCGCCCTCAGCTTCTAAAGTGGTAAAATTATGTATTTGTTCTGCTGTACCTGAATCCTTTTTAAGATGCTTAAATATGGTATTGTAGAGTGTGCCTCTGAGTGAAATAACAAGGCTTTAGAGATTGTCATGTTTTGAAGAATATGTCGTTTGAAGAATCCGCAGGGAAAATGAGGAATCTGCATTTTGTGACGATAGATGAGACGGCTTTAGTGATACCCAAACGCGTGGGTTGTAAGAAGTAAATATATGAATACTTGTACCTAATTCATCTGGGACCCTGAGATTGCAGGACACAGGGGTCACACAGTTTAAATGACTGAAGGATTATCGAAGACGCTTTTGTTCTTTATCATCATCATTTAGAGTTTACAAGATAACTTAACTTCGATGATTTAAAATCCATGGAAAGAATAAAAATCAACAACAGTAACAAAATACTGCACTACAGAGTTGTGTCAACTACAGTTGTGTAGAACACTGCTAGGTCAAGCGAAACAGTTCTCTTCACTTTGCATGCTTTCCACGGGTTATCGTTGTCACTGGCTGCCCAAATTAGGCAACCGAAAGTAATAAATGAAAAGTCGATAAGTTTGTCAACATAGTAGTACCATTAAATAGCTACTTAATCAAACTATATATTATAGGTATAAATATGGCGTTGGCCGATGACTTCTGGTTTCGGTTTTCGACTTCACGTAATGCAGATGGGAACCAAAGCCATCATATATATATATATATATATATATATATATATATATATATATATATATATATATATATATATATATATATATATATATATATATATATTATGCAACGGTCAAACCGACAAGTCGATTTGGTCACTTTATAATGCACTACAAGTATTTAACGGGTTTAATTTTTATTATGCAGGTCTTAAGTACAGAAGAAACAAACATCAGCTTGATTACTTTGTCAGTATTTAGAAATTCTCAAACAAATACAATTTCCAGTTTTAGTTTTGTTTAGATAGAAAAGGCGTTTTAAATTAGAACACATTTATTTGCTATTTGAACGGTAGTCTGAGACATGCGGATAACAAGAACCCGCATCAATGGCGATTATCGACCCTGATGAGACTGCGTGGATTGTTCGTGCATGCATCAGCACATTCAGACATTTAGCATATATTCGACAAAACTTATTTCTTCACGTAAACCATTTCAATTCAATAAACTTCCTGGCACTGGTACAATATTGTTTTCATGCTATGGATGTACCGTAATTACCCTATGTATTGGAACAGATAGGCTTGAGCAAACGATGGACCTAGATCAGACGCCATAGAAAGTGGCGTCTGATCAGGGTCCACACTGTTCGCTACTCATCCAGCAGTTTATATACAATTCAACAGGAAATAAAATGGATTGGTTCAAATTTTATGGCAAGTATGGGAAACAATCACGGTGTACAAATATTAGCTTTTGTCATGCTGAATAAATTAAGATACCAGGCCCATTTTCATTTTCAGCCAATCAGATTACTTAGTCCAGATTGTTAATATAAATTCACATACGAAATGGCAAACAGTGCATAATCCAACTGATCTTGATCTACACTGTTTGCATAGGCAGGGCATATATATCCGTGTTCAGCAGGACAAGGGTTAGTACAAAAAGGTACACCATATTTTATGAAACATTATGTTTCTATTTCACACTGAAAATACAGTATGTCTAGTCAGTAGTAGTAAAGGTGAATCACTTACCAAACTATCGATTACGCTCTCATTCAGCTGATTTTCCTGCAATCTTCGTATGCACAGCTATCACGTTGAATTTAATTTACACAAATTAACAGGCAATCAAAAATATTAAAATAATTTTGGAATATGTATGAACTAATTCAAAGAAAGGAGGAGAATCAATTATAACATCAGCAGTTGTTGGTATCTGTGGTCCGTTTTCAGGGTAAGCAATTTGTCCAGTTCAAGTGTTTTTCTACTGTCCTCGTGATTTGGCAAATCAGGGGGTAGCGAGTGGTAAAGCTAACTATGATATTATTTCATTATCCTCAGAAATATGGACAGAGAGAAGACAAAACAAATAATACTTGAAAATAAAATGACATAATCAAAGCAAATGTCAGTTTTTGATATTTTACCTAAAATATAAGTAAACTGACCCTGGAAATGCCACAATCACGAAGCACAGCCTTCCTGAGACTCCAAAAGAAGAAGGATGACGAACAAATAATAATAATATAAACGTCGCATACAAACCACCGACGCAAAAACAAAGAAGAGAGACAGAGGAAACGCCTTGGAAAGGTTAGTAGAAAAAAAAATATTGGGGTGGGATGGGATGCTAAAAGCAGTTTTCCTCGCGCGAAACCTGACCATTCTTTTTGATGCAGCTCCAAATTTTAAAATATATTTCGGTTGCTACTGGGGTCCTCTACCACAACAGAAAATCACAACGAAATACGCTTAATCATATACGTCTATATAATTTTGACTCCCTTAAACCCCATTTTATATAGTAAAACTAGGCTGTACAGGGGTATACATTATTTATCTTATTTTGCTAAAAAGCATAAATTATGGTACTCATTAGAACCGCCTCGTAGAGGCGGTTCTAACGAGTACCCACAATCTATGTTTTGAAAAGAAATATGAAAAATATCAGAATTTTTTAGCTTTCTATTTTTTCCTTTTTTGGTTGTAAAATTTTTAATATATTTGAATAGGCGTGTTTTCGTAACGATACAATGTAACTATTATGAACCAAAGCTAAGGGCTCAATGGCAATCTGATGCCAGACCACTACAAAATCACAAATAGGATCACGATGAGCACGATCTCAGGCTCTGATAGTCAAGCTCCAACCTTTTGAAACTGATTGAGGAAGGGGCCGTCATTTAGCCCGATGACCTAGTCACTGTCGTGCAATTAAAGAGAGAAGCAAAGTAATTATCCCTAATTGGGTAAACAAACATGCATGCAGTTCGTCTCAGAATGAATACTCAAGTTGTAACTAGTGACAATCTTTTTAAATTGTTCCGAAAAATCAGTTTTGACAACAATCATTCGGAATGTATAAACTAGATCGCCATAACATTTAAATTCCGACAGAACTTCAGATACCGGAAACTGTAAAACATAGTAGGCGCTTTTCTTTAAATAGAATCTTCTTATTAAGAGCAAGGATGCCCATTGATTACAAGACAAAATATTTAGACGTAAACGTCTAAGTACCGGCGCAAATTTTGTTCATGTTTACATAGAGATATGGGACAAGGGTATTCTATAGTTTAATACATTTTCAGTGTAACAGGTAAACTCGAACAATATTGTGATTCTTTAACTTTCACTGCCACAGGCGATAATAATAGGCTTTTGCAAACAGCATAGATCCAGATGAGACGGCTCATATGAACCGTTTCGTCTTGATCTACGCTGTTTGACATTCCGTCTTTCAACTTTACGTATAAACTTCTTTTCAAGCGATAGTTTGTTAAAAAAAGAAAAGCAGACGACATTAGCAGACGACAATGTCGTCTGAAATTTGGCACCGAAAGAGTTAATGTTTGCTTTTATTAAGCTTTATGAAATTTCTTGATTGAAATGAAAATAAAATAGACATTAATCTGTTTATAACAGAGTTTGTAATAAGATTTTTTATATTTGCCGGGGTTGTCACAAACCGACGATCCCGGCAAATACAAAAAGTCCTTAGTGAGCTAATCGAGCACGCTCCCATATGTAAAAATCCAAAGCTATATTAAGAGACCGGCGCTATTCCCGTGCCGGTCAATGAAGCAAATGATGAGCTACCTGCAATCTGTGAATTTGCTTTTGGGAGCCTTTATGCCAATATAATTCTTTTTATGTATTTCTGTATTAAGAGTAGCATCGGGACCCAGGGTGAAGTTGGTCGGCTGTAAAAGTGCTTTAACCCCCTTGCCCTCGGTAATTTATTCTACTGATCGTTCTAAGGCGATGGTGCTGGTGTTATTCTTACTCTTTGTAGTTCTTTGTAGGTTTGTGGTTCCCGCATTGCTCACTGTTTTTTCTATATGCGTTGTGATGCTAGCACCGTCTTAAATAGCTGCCCACTTTGCTTTCTGTTTTACTAGTTTTGTTGTGATGCTAGCATTTTGGTCATCTTCAACAGCTGCCTATTTTGCTTTCTGTTTTAGTAGTTGTGATTAAGAGTGGCATCGGGACCCAGGGTGAAGTAAGTCGGCTGTAAAAAGGCTTTAACCCCCCGCCCCCCCTCCCCCCACACACACCCGGTGGTTTATTCTACTGACCGTTCTGATGCGGTGGTCCCGGTGTCAGTCTTACTCTTTGTTGCTTTGTGGTTTATTCTACGAGGCGATTTGTTTTAAGTCTTGCCTTGTGTTATTTTGTTCTTGTGTCTTTCAGTCCGTTTAGCATTACGATTACCTTGGGGAAGAGAGACTAATCTTAGTGCTATTCGCACGTTTCTTTGATTTGCGTTTGTTTGATTTTGTCTGTTTCTTCTTCCTCTTGGTGTCTGGGAAGGGCTGCGGCTTGTGATTGTGGCACTCCCTGGACTTTTCTCTTACTTTCTTTAAAGTGTTTGGTAGTACCGCCTTGATTACATGATAAATTGTGACCACAGCAATACAATGCGCTTTGCAACAGACAGAGCACACTAGTAGTCATTTCGTGGATCAACTAATTAGATTACTATGAAACATACACAATATTTCCCCAAAGCGCAGCATAAATTGACGAATAGAGATCAAAATGAATAAACCACTCAGTATTGTTAAATATCGCAATTACTACTTACATTTCTTTAAACTTAGACCTGCTTCTCATCTCATAGAAAACATCAGGAAACACCCCACAAACAGTCATGTACATACATTTTATACGTTTCTATATGTTTTGCTGATATATTTTCTTCTTTCCTTATATATTTAATAACATGTACGATTGTCACGCTTACTTGTTGTACAAGAAGAAATGGTAGATATTTCAAAACAACAAAGTTCGCAGAGAAAAATATATAGATAAATTAAATATTTTCAAAATAAAACAAAATTCTTTCGTAAATAATAATAATAATAATAATAATAATAGTAATAATAATATTATCAATAATAATAATAATAAAATGATAATGATAAATGTTGGTAGATTTTAGAGTGACACAATTTTATATTCACATAAAAAAAAAAAACAAAAACAATAATAAGATTCGCCTTTCGGGCGAATTATGACCCATGCCTTACTGCACATCAGATTGTTTTTTTTTTGTTTTTTTTTTTTTTGTTTTTTTTTTGTTTTGTTTTTTTTTCAGAAAATTCACAACGTTGATAAAGTTGGTATCAACGTCTTTGCAGCGTCACACAATAATGGGTTACTGTTTGCAGTAATCGTTGTAAAATATCAGACATTTGTGTTGGAAAAAAGCAACACCCTGACTACCCCACGTGACAGGCTTTCTGCTGGTTATTTCAAGTACTTGAATTTACAATCATGCATATAGTTATTATGTTGTTCAACAGTAATATGCGACTGTATTACAACAATTAAGAAGCGTCAAAACAAAACCTGTCGTCAGTGCCATGACCTGATCAGTCTGCATGCAATATTATGTCCAAATACTCTGGACAAACCACGAAAATTCCATCAACATATGTTGATAGAATTTGCGTGGTTCGTCCAGAGTATTTGTTTTACTTTACCTTTTTGGAAACGAAACTTTGCATGCTGATATAAGGTGCCATTGTACGCAGTCTGTTCACATGTGTCAGACCACAGGTTTGGTTATAATACAACGCAGATACATGTAATTTGGGCTTACCTTTTCAGGAAATAATAAGTTCCAAGGTAAAAGACCCTAAAGAGTCCAAATCAGGATAAGCAATGTCCAGACTATAATTAAAATTTACCGCCAAATTCAATAACTTGTATGTATCTGTCTTACTCGTTAACACTTCCCTTTTATATCCAATAATTACGTATGGCAAGATAATAAAATACTTTAACGCTCCTTTGTGAGCAAACAATAATTTTGCTAAAAGTCAACAGCTGAGGCTAGCGACGGTTGTCAGGTATTTGCCTAACTCTGAATAACGTTTCCATCTGTCGATGACCGTTTCACTAAAAAGAAGAAATTCGAGTATCTAAGCACATTTCAAGTGGTTTAAAAACATTGCTAACTTTCTTTTATTATTTTCCAATTCACGTCAAGTCTCGTGACAGCGTTATGTATTTGATGACGTCACTGAAACCAATAATCACGTGGAACTTTGTAGGACTTCGGTTCTATAGCATTAATCGTGCTACTCCTTTAATTGGAAATAATAGATGCCCAGATTGCTCAGAAAGAAACTACTCAATTCGCATGAAATATTCTTTCGATACGCTTAGGTGTCATCCGGCCGCCAGCCATTAGTGTATTGGTCAGGCGTGATCACCGTTTAGAGATGCTATCTAAACCGTTATAATATTGAATTTAAGAGGAATGAATACACCTGGTAGCTTTTCCGCCATCTTTACGAGGGATACAGTTTTCGTGTGGCTTACGGGGTCTACTCTAAAAGGAAAGCGTTTGCTTTTTAATTGAGCAAGCTCTTTCCTTTTAGAGAAGATACCTATTCAGAAGAGAGGTAAACTATTTTGACAGTGTAACCTCTTAAATACTACCAAACGCATTGTAAGGCACTTTCCGTTATTTTCCATGAAATTAGCTTTTAACATTTCGTTCTTATCACTGGCTTTCGAATGAAATAAACTGAAACATAGAAACAAGTATTTATCGAATATGTGGTCAACAAAGGACCAAATCAATCTGTGCAAATTGCATGTGCGGTTGCAAAGTCTGATACCGGCTCACTGTACAAACAAAGTCAGAACTGATTTGTTGGCAAGTTGCACGACTATGCTCCGGATTGCAGATTTTCTGACGACTGAATCCTAAACATTACGAAAACATGCCTATTCAAACATATAGAAGATTTCACCTCCAAAAACTCAAACATTTTCAGATAAAAAACCCCGATATTTTTCATATTCCTGCTCAAAACATAGATTGTGGGTACTCGTTAGAACCGCCTCGCCGAGGCGGTTCTAACGAGTACCCACAATCTATGTTATTTAGCAAAATAAGAAAAATAATGTATACCCATGTAAACCCCAGTTTTACTATATAAAAGTGGGTTTGAAGGGGGTCAAATTTACATAGGCATGTTTTCGTGATGTATTTTCCAGAGGACGTGTGCCTGAACGAATGCGTCTGTGGTCCTACGCACCGTAGTTCTATCAGTTTTTATTCGGGCCGTCACACGAAAAAAAAGGGATCTTATGGTTTTCAGGTTTGTGGTTCTACAAGTACGTAGCCCTATTTGAGCTACAGGAATGCGTTTGTTTTGCCTGAAGCTTCGTCAAGGGTCTTAACTACAGGTCTGTGATATATATATATATATATATATATATATATATATATATATATATATATATATATATATATATATATATATATATATATATATATATATATATTGAACTACTTGTTGATATGTCCAGCAAATAATGTAGTTCTTGACCAGATTAGACCAGCTGCTATGGCCTCTGATATTGGTCTACAATGTTTGCTTAGGCCTAATCCGAAACTGCCCGAATACTTTGGGTAAATCGGTTTATGCAACGGTATTGATGAACCGGCGATTAGGTCGTAAAACTTCTCCTCGTTCTTCACCCTAGGCATTACGAAAACATGCTTATTTAAATATATTGAAAATATCACCTCCAAAAACTGAACATTTTCAGATACAAAACTCTGATATTTTTTTTTTAAATTTCTGCTTAAAACATAGATTGTGGGTACTCGATAGAACCGCCTCGCGCTAACGAGTATCCACAATTTATGTTTTTTTAGCAGTAATAAGAAAAATAATGTACACCCCTGTAAACCCCAGTATTACTATATAAAATGGGGTTTAAGGGAGCTAAAATTATATAGGCATGGTTTCATGATGTGCAGATTAAATTTTCATTTCCGTTTGGATCATTGAACCCATTCTGGTTAATCTGAAAATTAAATACTGCTCAATCCGCTAAGAGTCGTATGCAGATTTGCAAACTACATTGAAGAGACTTAATAAAACCGAGTTACCGATTTTCTTTCTACTGTAAGTTCTTTGTTTCTTAAGGCAACCTTTTAGACTTTTATTTTGATGCAAATTATTACTTGAGGAAACAATTGGCATGAAATGTCATATCCTATTTCCTTTGAAAAGAAATAAGAAAACTATCATCTATTTGTCATATGCAAAATTTGTCCATACATGTGGTAAAGGTTGGTTTTACTTTAATAATCAAGCGCGGGCAAAGATCAACCATAATTATATAATTAGTTATGCCGAAGGGATGATATGTTTAATGTTTGGAAGTTAAAAACATCTAAGTATTTCACACGCTGACAAACCTCAGGTTTTTTGCGTGTCTCTGTAAATCAGGCACTCATTCGGCCTTCTTGATTTTCTTGGATTTCGCAGACGATTAAATATTGTAATGTAAGGGAAGTAACTCTTAAGAGAAGCTTAACACTCTGTTAGCATGCTACATAACCATGAGCGCACTGAGTCACTTTTACGTATTTTTGGACGGGTCGCTTATGGTGAGCAGTCTAATCAGGATCTCTCTGGTTTACTTAGGCCTACCATTCATTTAAAATGATTTTTACATGTACTGCACAGCATTAACCATAAGATGGGGATCTCTGTTTGCACGTATAGTGTAGGCCCGTTCTCTCTCCATGCGTTGGAAATAAGTGACGTTCCAGTGGACGTGTACCCATGCACGAAATATATGTCGTGTCTTAGTTTACCGATAAGAATATGTGTCCAATATCGTCAGGGCCGACTGTGCGTCCAGTGGATATTGTCCGGTATACGAAGGTATTATCGTTCGGCAAGACGTACTCCGAGATACGAAAACAAAACTGGACACAGGCTGCTGTCCTATTGGAAACACAGCAATACGTGAAATGAGAAATTTAACTTTGTAAATGATAGATTAATTTGTTATTCATAATGTAAATAAGAGAGGGCCACGATTTCATATCTAGGACTATAGACGTCAGTGTGTCATCGGGGATGTCTTCTTTTGTTCGTTCTGTACTCAACATGTCATAACCATTCATCACGAAAACATGCCCATATAATACTGACCCCCTTAAACCCCACTTTTATATAGTAAAACTGGGGTTTACAGGGGTATATATTATTTTTCTTATTTCTGCTCAAAACACAGATTGTGGGTACTCGTTAGAACCGCCTCGGCGAGGCGGTTCTAACGAGTACCTACAATCTATGTTTTGAGCAGAAATACGAAAAATATCAGAGTTTTTATCTGAAAAATTTCAGTTTTCAGAGGTGAAATTTTCTATATATTTGAATAGGCGTGTTTACGTAATGTATCCATCACGAAAACATGCCTATATAATTTTGACCCCCTTAAACCCTTTTATATAGTAAATCTGGGATTAACAGGCGTGTTTTCGTAATGCGATGACTTGGAGGGTTGTATTCTGTGCTTGCAGCTTTTTTTTTGTTCCATTAAAGCAGAAATGAGGTAAGCAGTCCGATAGTTCTGGTTTGCTCGCAAATGTCTTGGAGTACTGTGTCGAGATTTTGTAGATGTCATCAAATGAATAACGATGACATATGCAAGTCTCATAAAGTTTGTCCAAACATCCATATAATTTCTGCGTGGACAATTAGACATACATGTCGATTTCTACATAATTCCTTATTCTATTTTATTTAGCGTGAGCATAAACCCAACAACTCCCAATAGCAATCTGATATGAATCTAAATCAGTGTTGTAAAAGTTTATTAAACAAAGGCATGCTAAAATTCTTATATACACAACGCAGGCATTGTATTACAACTCCCAAGATGAACATTTCATTGCATTTATAATATCCATCCGTATAAAAAAATAAACACGTTAAACTATAATACCCCGCCATTATCGTGCTTGGGCAGATAACTCTGTCAAACATTAACGAAATTTGCCCATAAGCAATCTCAAACCACATTTCCTTCATATAAATGCATATACCAAGTTTGATTAAAATGCCTTGACATTTATTCAAGATATTGTCCGGAAAACGAAAATATGGGCGTGTCTCGGGCAGATAACTCCATCAATATTTGGCAAAATTTGCCCATTAGCAATCCCAAACCAGATCTCCACAATATCAATACACATACCAAGCTTGGTGAAAATCCATTGATATTTACTCAAGTTATCATCCGGAAACGAAAATATAGGCGTATCTCGGGCAGATAACTCCGTAAAAATGACGAAATTTGCCCATTAGCAATCCCATACCAGATCTCTACAATATCAATACACATACTAAAATTTGAAGAAATTCCATTGATGTTTACTCAAGTTATCATCCGGAAACGAAAATATGGGCATGTCTCGGGCAGATAACTCCGTAAAAAATTGACGAAATTTGCCCATTAGCAATTACAAACCAGATCTTCACAATATCAATACACATACTAAATTTGAAGAAAATCCGTTGATGTTTACTCAAGTTATCATCCGGAAACGAAAAATGGACGGAAGGACGACTGACGGACAGGCAGACGGACGGACGGACACACGGACAGACACTCTTAACTGTCCTTAACTCTAATGCAGTTCCAAATGACAAGCATTTGCTCGGTCCGTATACGAAGCCTCCAACACCGACCGCCCCGTCATGTCCAAGATAATTTAGAAAGCTTGTGCCTCGTGTAGTTGGGTTCAACGTATGCTTTCTTTTCTGGCTGTTTACTTTTGCCTTTAGTTTCCTGGTTTTTGACGATGTTGCATAAAGTGCTGCGTCATGTGGGTATTTTCTCAATTTATTCGAGTTTCGAGAGCGTCTGGGTGCGCTGGTGACTTTAAAACCCGCAGTAGACTTTTGACTGCCGGGGTTTTGGGGCAGTGCTGTCGTACGCTGATCATCCGAATAAAAAAAGAGTGGTTGTGTAAGACCGTGCTATTGCAAAATTTTGCATGCAAGCTTTTGTTTTTCTTCCTCATCTTCCATTTGTTTGTTGACTCGGGAAGGCTTTGCTTCGTGATTCTAGCCTTTCCCGGGTATCGTCACTTACATCGCGAAAACATATATATAGAAAAACTGGGGTTTATAGGGGTATACATTATTTTTTCTTATTTTTGCTCAAAAAACATAGATTGTGGGTACTCGTTAGAACCGCCTCGGCGAGGCGGTTCTAACGAGTATCCACAATCTATGTTTTGGGCAGAAATATGAAAAATATCAGACTTTTGTCTGAAAACTTTCAGTTTTGGTGGTGAAATTTAAAACAAAAAAAAAAAAAAAAAAAAAAAAATGAATAGGCGTGTTTCCGTAATGTATTTTTATGAATTCAGTGACTTGTCATTGTTTGTTCCTCATGTCTTCTTTCGTTGCTTCGGGAAGGACGTGTGTCATGCCCGTGGCTTTTCCTGGGTAATTGCATTTATATTTAATATGTGCTTTTAACACATGTCCGTATCCTGATATAGTTTCTGCTACACATATTTGGTCGGTATCGTCAAAATAAATACCTTCGGACAAGTCCGCCCATTCAAGATTTAAATCAGCATGCGCATTTGCGCAGTCTAATCAGAAGCTTCATTAGGCTCGTTTTAGATAGCTAGGATGTAAAGTGTCTCTATGCAGACAACCGGAACTGATAAGACTGCATTGATACGCAGGCTAATTTGAGTCTACTTTTGGCGCACATGTAGAAACGTACGTCTTCTTAGGTTGCGGCTCAAAATTGTACAGTCGAACCTCAATAGCTCGAACATCTTTGGGACCATGGAAATTTGTTCGAGGCATGGGTAGTTCGATCCACTGATGGTTAATCATAGCGCCAGGTCAGGCAGCAAATAACGATAATTAAGGGATTTTTTTTCGATTTTCTACACAATAATTGTATGTTGAGTGTACTCGTTAGAATCGCCTCGATGAGGCGATTCTACTGAGTACACACAACATACAATTTCATAACAAAATAAGAAAGTTTCCTCAAATATTTATTTGCTTGACTTATCGGAAGAATTTCGTAGGGACTCAAAAACGAGTTCGAATTAACCATGGTAAATGAGCCATAGGTGTTCGAGCTATTGAGGTTCGACTGTATTTGTGCTATGTTTCCTGGAGGCAAACAATTTCATCATACTACTATTGTCATGAGGACATCACGAAAACATGTCTATATAATTTTGACCCCTTAAAAACCCCACTTTTATATAGTAAAACTGGGGTTTATAGGGGTATACAATATTTGTCTTATTTCTGCTCAAAAACATAGATTGTGGTACTCGTTAGAACCGCCTCGTCGAGGCGGCTCTAACGTGTACCCACATTCTATGTTTTGAGCAGAAATATGAAAATTATATCTGAAAATATTCAGTTTTGGGTGGTAAAATTTTCAGTATATTTGAATAGGCATGTTTTCGTAATGAATAAAATCTTACAATAAACTTTCGGAATTTTATCCTCCATAAGCTTTTGTCTGTTTGTGGCGCCGGTTGAAAGTATGTCAGCTTGGAACTTAAAAGGACGGATAAGGACTACCTTAAACGAGATGAGGTTTATCTGTGTCTGAGCAAAGAAACGTTCCGCGTTGGGATAAAAGGAGTCAAATTAGTACAGACACAAACCAGCGCTTTCATTTACAAATTCGCGGAGCCTAATCACAACGTGTCCTGAATCAATGTATAATGTACAGTAGACTCTAAGGAAGGAGTCAAAACTTTGATTAGATTACCTCTATGCACGGTCTGTTCTGTGTCTTCACTCTAGGCATAATAATTGTATGCTTCAGACGTTCATATTCTTGTCGCGCGGTTTAAACGCCTAACAGACTAATTCAAATTGACAGGACTAGCACGCAGGTCTACTCATGCTGATTGCGTTTCTATGGTCATCAGACCAGCCCTTGTCATTTCATTAAAGCATATACATAGCTACCATATTTACCTTAAATGTTGGAAAACCGTAACTTCTTAAAATACCTATCCTAACATTTGAATAAGTCTATTTTACTAGCTTCCCGCGAGTTTGAAAACTGCATCAGGAGTGGGAAACAGTGCGGATCCGGATCAGCATTCTGCGGGGTCTTACCTGGATATACACTCTTTGCTCACGCCTGTTTGTCCCAATATTTAGTGTTAATACGATAAACACAATACAAAGCCGCTATACTACGCGACAATGCATTGCCACAAAAGCTTTCATTTGCTTTTCTTTAATATTTGCTTTAAATTTCGTTTAACCCTTGTCCTACATACACGGACAACAAAAAAATGGACTACAGTTTACTCTGGGACTTTTCTTTTTTATGTACACCATAGTGCTCTCTTAAGCTACACTTTCATACGTATATTAGATAAGAGGCTACCCAGCGAAAGAGTCTTAATCAATTTACAAGTTCATCCTGAGCCACCAAAATAAAATTTGATAAACAAGCTAAAATAATAATAATAATAATAATAATAATAATAATAAAACACTTACGGAGTCAACAAATATACCAACTGGGCAAATACAGACAATCCTCATCATACCGACACTCGATACAACGACAAAATTCGTTATAATGACAATTTGACTATCACGAAAACTTCGCTTAAGAGGTAACAATTGGTCACAAATTATGCAAGAATATTGTATTAAATGCTCTCAAGAAACATATGTTTTGGATATTTTTTAGAATCGCCTCTCTGAGGCGATTCTAACAAATATCCAAAACATATGTTCTATGAGGAAATAAGAACCAAACAAGAACTTTCTTTCAAATTAATCTGCTCATTAAATATTATGTACAACAGCAAATTCATTTTAATGGCAACTTCTTTGTCAACAAATGCTGTCGTTGTAACGAGGATTCACTGTACACATAAAACGCTAAAGAACAACCAGAAAAGACAATGAAGTTCAGGAAGCGCGGTATACTTCCGATACCGAAAGAAAGAGTTAATAAATAGGAACATCCCCAGACCGAACACACAACTAAACGTATGTAAACGTTATGTATGTATGTATGTATGTATGTATGTATGTAAAAAACAGGTTTTACTGTGCAAAATCACCATAACGTATGTATGTATGCATGCATGTATGTACTTACGAATGTATATATGTATGCGTATAAATGTATGAATCAAGATGATATTAATCACCATAAAACATTATTTGTATGTATGTATGTATGTATGTATGTATGTATGTATGTATGTATGTATGTATGTATGTATCAAAATAACAGATGTATGTAAGCAAAAAATAATATTAATCAACATATGTATGTATGTATGTATGTATGTAGAAACCGAAAGGACTCACCATCTTTAATGTATGTATGTATGTATGTATGTATGTATGTAGGTATGGTCGAAAAGAAGTTAAACCATGAAAATGAAAACAGATCATGTTAAAACAGATAATGTAAAAACAATCATATTCTAAAGTGTATGTATGTATGTATGTATGTATGTATGTATGTATGTATGAGAGAAGAAACATTATAATCCATGATAATATGAACTTCAAAATGTTAAACACAATTACTTTCGAAAAAGTATGTATGTATGTATAGCTATGACCATCACACGATATACCTGAGCATGTTCTGTTCTTGAGATGTAGCTGAGATGGCACCGACAATCCTCAATGAAGATAATGGTGGGCCTTACAAACCAGTTTGTCTAATAATTATAATAATAATTATAATAATCTGTAGCCAATGGTCACAACTTATGCAAATAATAAACAGTATCAAAATCAACGCAATAGAATGGTCAGCCGCAAAAAAATATAGAAATCTGAGAGGATACCTTTGGAAACACACACACACACACACACACACACACACACACACACACACACACACACACACAAGAACACACAACCACACAACACATCAGAGAACGAAAATGGGAAACTCGGTTTTATTACGTCTCTTCATATGCAGCTATGTAGTTTGCGAGACTATCTGCGCCCCTAGCACCAGCTTAAGCGGTATTTGATTTTCAAAGTACTCGGAATATTCTCAATGATCCCAAAGGAAATAAAAATATAATCTGCACCGTGGCGAAGTACGAGGCGACGTTTTACGATCTCCACACGTCACTAAATAACTGCAGTAAAGTAAAATAAAAGTTAGAACTCTAAACGTTTGAAAAGACGGAAACTATGTAGACGTAATTGATTACAAGACGTTTAAGTAACACAGTAAAGTAGTAACGGTTTCTTCGGGTGTAAGGTGCTACCAGAACATTTCAAAGTATCAAACAAATGCCACACAAAAAGCTAATGGTATTTTTTTTTTTAAATGTATAGTTCTGTAAGTCTTCTTATATTTTCTCTATATCAGTGTGGATCTAATATTTTCTTTAGCAGCTTATGAAACATTAAGACAGTAGAAATATAAAAAAATGATTTGTATGATGGGCAAATAATGTTATGTTGAAGCAATCTTTTTAAAGAAATATGACCAAACTGACTAAATGTATTTTAGGAAGTAGAAATCAAATGTGATAGCTTTCAATCAGTATGAAATTTAGGATATATGCATAGATGCATACCTTCGGCCCAATCAAACACCTCAGACGACATTATGCAGACACTGAAGATCCAAACCAGTCTCCGCATCTTTGCGATCCGACACGGCGACTGGCTTTCTGGTGGTTATGAAATATATGGCCACTTACCAGATGGTATGGTGATGGACGGAAAAGTGTTCACCTAGGTTGCGTAGACACGTTTTGACTTCTCTGTACGATTATGTTTTTCTCATGGCATCTGTATTATAAAATAATTAGATGTCTCGCCATTCTCAAACTTTCTGAATGGACTGTAAATTGATACCATACAAGTTGGCGTATATTCTATAGACACCCTAACTAAGACCATGTTTTGTGGCACAGTGCAATAAAATACCGACAGTTATCACAGCAGAGATTAATGCAGCAGTTAATGATAGCAATGCCATTTCCTACTTTAACAAGATTGGATGTGGAGTAATTAATCCGGTGTGGTCAATAATAAATTAACTTCGATTTTTCTAAACTGTTCCGTACGCGTAAGGCCTCCTTGAATAAATCCGTCTAGTAACTTGCTGGGCGTAGACTATGAGTAGCTAGTTCCTGAATATATTGTGGTTCTTTAGATAGTTTACGTATAAAATTTAGTGTCGGATTGGAGTGAAAAAAATTTCTGCTATATGCGAACGATATACGGTCCCACTACAAGGTCCGTATTTGCAGCGAATGAACAAGTTCTATGCTACTAATGACATATTCAGCTGATAGATGTCCTGTCCAGATAACCCGTATGCGTAGTCTTGTACGAGCTTACCAGTTTCGCATAATACATTAGAAAGTTTTGATTTTGCTTGACACTATTCATATAATGGTTCTATTTATGCTGAATAACATGGAATAATGTATGTATCATTTTTTATGAACAATGGATTACCGTCATTCAATATGTTACTTAAAACGTTTTTAGTAATATGAAGACAAATATGTTCTAACACAAGTTCTGGCAATAACAGTCATTGACCATCACATACACATGGAATTGGACTTACAGAAACAAATAATAAGATAACGACAAAATGAACTCATTTACAACAGAACAAATATTTAATGATTGTAGTTAAACACTGCATAAATTGTATCATACAGTACAAGAATGTATAACACAGTAAATTGAGTTATCTATAATACAAACGTGATCACCCTTGAAAGGTCACAAGCACGTAGCATGATTTAAAAAAAATGATAAGAGAAAAGTCCAGGGAGTGCCACAATCACAAACCGCAGCCCTTCCCAGACACCAAGAGGAAGAGGAAACCGACAAAACCAAACGAGCACAAGTCGAACAAACATACGAAAAACACTAAGATAAGCTCTCTCTTCCCCAAGCGAGGTAATCGCAATGCTAAAAGGACTGAAAAGCACAAGAACAAAATGACACAAGGTAAGACATAAAACAAATTGTCTCGAAGAATAAACCACAAAGCAACAAAGAGTAAGACTAGCACCGGGATCACCACCTTAGAACAGTCAGTAGAACATCACGAAAACATACCTATATAATTTAACCCCCTTAAACCCCACTTTTATATGGTAAAACTGGGGTTTACAGGGGTATACATTATTTTTCTTATTTCTGTTAAAAAACATAGATTGAGGGTACTCGTTAGAACCGCCTTGTCGAGGCGGTTCTAATGAGTACCCACAATCTATGTTTTGAGCAGAAATATGAAACCTATCAGAAATTTTTATCTGAAAATTTTCATCTTTCGGTGGTAAAATTTTCAATATATTTGAAAAGGCATGTTTTCGTAATGATAAACCACCGGCAAGTCACCGAGAGAAGAAGAGATATGGAACAAACAATGACCATTAACTGTCAAAAGGAAGAAATGCAAAGCAATGGTTTAGGTAGTCTGTGCGGATGCACATATTGAAATTTGTGAAGACTGATTGGAGGCTGTAGTTAAGACACAGTTGTGTTGGATATCCTGATAAACTTTCATAGAGACGGTGTAATATACAGAAGTTTTCTAGATCAGCTCATAAACCTGGTATGCTAGCATTTTGGTCACCTTCAACAGATGCCCATTTTGCTTTCTGTTTTACTATTGTATTAAGAGTAGCATCGGGACCCAGGGTGAAGTTGGCTGGCCGTATAAGTGCTTTAACCCCCCTCCCCCACCCAGGTGGTTTACTCTACTGATCATTCTAAGGCAGTATGACCCGGCAGTATGTCCCGGTGTTAGTCTTACTCTTTGTTGCTTTGTAGTTCATTCCAGGGTGAAGTTGTCTGGCTGTAAAAGTGCTTTAAACCCCCCGGTGGTTTGCTCTGCCGACCGTTCTAAGGCGGTGGTCCCGGTGTTGGTCTTACTCTTCGTTGCTTTGTGGTTTATTCTACGAGGCGATTTGTTGTATGTCTTTCCGTGTGTCATTTTGTTCTTGTGTTTTTCAGTCCTTTTAGTATTGCGACTACCTCGCTTGGGGAAGAGAGAGCTAATCTTAGTGCTTTTCGTACGTTTGTTCGATTTGTGCTTGTTTAGATTGTCGGTTTCCTCTTCCTCTTGGGGTCTGGGAAGGGCTGCGGTTTGTGATTGTGGCACTCCCTGGACTTTTCTCTTACCTTTTTATTTTATTCTACGAGGCGATTTGTTATATGTTATATGCGGTTCGGGCCTCAGACTCAATGACGGCCTCTTCGTAAAACTTTAACCAGTGGGTTGGGGCTTGACGATATGTCTTTGGCTTTGCCTGCCGTGGTTCAACTATTGGTTTTCATTTACTCTGGTATACAGTAGAATTAGCCATGAGTACTCCTTTGTTTATTATAGTGATTAATTTGATTTTTATGTTTTCGCTTTGATGCATTGACTGAGTTGGGAGCCTTTATGCGTACCGAATTTTTATGTGTTTCTGTATTAAGAGTAACATCGGGACCCAGGGTGAAGTAAGCTAGCTGTAAAAGTGCTTTAAACCCCCCGGTGGTTTACTCTACTGACCGTTCTAAGGCGGTGGTCCCGGTGTTAGTCTTACTCTTTGTTGCTTTGTGGTTTATTCAACGAGGCGATTTGTTGTATGTCTTTCCGTGTGTCATTTTGTTCATGTGTTTTTCAGTCCTTTTAGTATTGCGATTACCTCGCTTGGGGAAGAGAGAGCTAATCTTAGTGATTTTCGTACGTTTGTTCGATTTGTGCTTGTTTGGATTTGTCGGTTTCCTCTTCCTCTTGGGGTCTGGGAAGGGCTGCGGTTTGTGATTGTGGCACTCCCTGGACTTTTCTCTTACCTTTTTATTTTATTCTACGAGGCGATTTGTTATATGTTATATGCGGTTCGGGCCTCAGACTCAATGACGGTCTCTTCGTAAAACTTTAACCAGTGTGTTTGGGCTTGACGATATGTCTTTGGCTTTGCCTGCCGTGGTTCAACTATTGGTTTACATTTACTCTGGTATACAGTAGAATTAGCCATGAGTACTCGTCTTTGTTTATTATAGTGATTAATTTGATTTTTATGTTTTCGCTTTGATGCATTGACTGAGTTGGGAGCCTTTATGCGTATTTTTATGTGTTTCTGTATTAAAAGTAGCATCGAGACCCAGGGTGAAGTTAGCTAGCTGTAAAAATGCTTTGAACCCCCCGGTGGTTTACTCTACTGACCGTTCTAAGGCGGTCCCGGTGTTAGTCTTACTCTTTGTTGCTTTGTGGTTTATTCAACGAGGTGATTTGTTGTATGTCTTTCCGTGTGTCATTTTGTTCATGTGTTTTTCAGTCCTTTTAGTATTGCGATTACCTCGCTTGGGGAAGAGAGAGCTAATCTTAGTGATTTTCGTACGTTTGTTCGATTTGTGCTTGTTTGGATTTGTCGGTTTCCTCTTCCTCTTGGGGTCTGGGAAGGGCTGCGGTTTGTGATTGTGGCACTCCCTGGACTTTTCTCTTACCGTTTTTTTTGTGTGATTGTGGCACTTCCTGGACTTTTCTCTTACCTTTTTTTTCTGGAACAAAAATGGTGCCGTATTTACGCTAAGTATTTGAATGCTTATCTCATAACCATATTTGTCCTAGTAATTTAACAGTTTCATTTTACTGCGTGTTTCTTTGTCTAAAATACATCTACATGAGAAGCAAACAGTATAGACTCCGATTTAACACGGAAGATAATGGCGTCTGATCTAGGTCTATAACGTTGTCTGAGGAGTGTCTGTCCAAGTACTTAGGATACATACGTGTGACACCTGTGTCCATTCAAAACTACAGAGATATTTTGCTTTAAACAAAGAGCAAAGAAGATTGAAGTTCAACAGACAGTCCTAAAACGATGCTGGAGTTTTAATGGCTGTTAAAAGTGCTGTTACAACGAGAAAGAATTGCTGAGAAATCCTGTCTGTAACATCATGATTTTCTTGTGTAGCGTCTTTCTGCCTTCTTCTTAAACTAATCTGACCTTTCTGAACTAGTATTGATAGAGGATGGCACCACAGCACATGGAATGGTTTATTTATGACATGAAAACTAGAGGGAGTGTCAAGCTCATATGTCTGAAATGAACGACAAGAACATGATATAAATATGCCTACTAATACATTATATACTGGTAAATAAGGCAGCATGAACCATGGCATAGCATCGTTCTCCATAGTTAGTGTACGAGGGTTAGCATTACCATGTTGCGTTAACACTTAAACATTTTGAAGAAGGGATCTTTGGATAAGCAAAAACGAAATCAAAACCAATAAAATGAAGAGTCGGTTTGATTGAATTTGTATGAAGAATAATGAAGACACGCAATATTCCTCACAAACTCTCTAGCTCTACGGGCATGGTTTTGATGATATGGACTTAGGCGAGTTATATGAGTGGCAGACGACACATCGAATTGTTTTGCTGTGCCCAAATATGAATGCATTGATAATGCCACAACTTGCTAGCTTATTGTCAAAATTAGTTTCAATTACGAGGGTCATGCAAAAAGTTCTGTCACTAATAAGCTTCCTTGGTTTCATCCCAGGTATATCTTTAAATGCTTCACTGCACTTGAATTGTGTGTTCAATAGCTAACGATACCCGTTTATTTCGTTCAAATTGCTTTCCAACTGACCGAGTTATTTCAAATTGAAATAGATGCAGTCATATACACTGACCAATTTACTTGTTACAATAAGAAACGACCAAGCAAAGGATGGTCAGTAGTCCACCTTTTACATGACAACGCCTCCTCTCATAAGTGTGAGGTTGTTAAGTCTTTCTTGACTTCTGAAAAGTGAAAGTTTTAAACCATCCGCCTTATTCACCTGACCTGAGTTTCTGTGACTTCTTTTTATTTCCAAGGCTTAAGAAAATGCTTTCTGGAAATAAGTATACGTCTAGAAGTTCTCTTGGCAGCGCAATTTATCAGTGTCTCCAACAGATACCAAAAGAAGACTATTTGCTTTTCGCGACTAGGAAAAAAAGATTACAAAAATGTGTTTCAGTAAAGGGGGAATACTTTGAAGGTTTGTAATAAAAATATGTTTGATAAAACGTAGCACTGAAGTAATCCGAACCCAGTGACAAAACTTTTTTGCAGAACCCTCGTAACTGATTATTTTGCATCATAGTTTGGTTAGAAAAATGTTATAGGTATACTTAATGTGAATTGATTTGGATCTGATTGTTTCAGTTCCTTAGTTCACTTATTTACTTTAAATCAATTAAGTGTAGAGTTACATTACGAAAACACACCTATTCAAAACAATAGAAAATTTCACCCCCAAAAACTGAAAACTTTCAGATAAAATCTCTGATATTTTTCATATTTCTGCTCAAAACAAAGATTGCGAGGCGATTCGAACGATTACCCACAATCTATGTTTTGAGCAGAAATAAGAAAAATAATGTATACCCCTCTAAACCCCAGTTTTACTAAATAAAAGTGGGGTTTAAGGGGGTCAAAATTAAATAGGTATGTTTTCGTGATAAATGGTATTATATGTCACCAGAATCTAAATTCCAGATAGCCAGATTTTAATGCACTTAAATGATCGCATGTCTCACGAACGAACGGCAATAATATTAAGTTAAGCAGTATTGCCCAAATACATGCTTTCACATGGTCTTTTTTCTGTATTGCAATCATAATACAATACCCAGATTTGCATGGACCAACTTTATTTGTTTTTTTTTTGTTTTTTTTTTTAAAACTCGCTCTTTGGCCTTGAACTTTGAGATACTGAACTGATAGAAACATCCTCTTTTACGTTGGCGTGAAGTCACAGCCCTGGCACAGACTAAACAACACATAGGTATTAACAAGATACTTCTATCTTGCTATACACTGCCCTGCCCTGATAGTGAGGGCATGGGTTCAAATGACTGGTGCATAACTGAAACATTATTGAAAGGGTCATAGAACCTCATAATCATAACCAATCTTTAACTGAATGCATGATATGTTGTTTGGTGATATGTTTGGGTGACGGAAACAGTCATCAGTACTTAAGTATTCTTTTGGTGTCTCGAAAGAGATGTGTTTCGTGACTGTGGCTTGCGGTTTGTGATTGTGGCACTCCCTGGACTTTTCTCTTACCTTTTTTTTGTACTGGTTATCTACACTTATTTGTTTGTTTTTCAAAATTATGTGAAGATACCCAGGAAATGCGAGCCCTTCCAAGGCAGCAAGAGGAAGAAGAGAGAAGGAATAAATAATAATGAAACAGAAGCCAGATAAGAAAAGAAGGTAAGAGAAAAGTCCAGGGAGTGCCACAATCACAAACCGCAGCCCTTCCCAGACACCAAGAGGAAGAGGAAACAGACAAATCCAAACAAGCACAAATCGAAGAAAGTACGAAAAGCACTGACTAGCTCTCTCTTCCCCAAGCGAGGTAATCGCAATGTTAAAAGGAATGAAAAAAAAAATCACAAGAACAAAATGACACAAGGTAAGACATAAAACATACCGCCTCGTAGAATAAACCACAGAGCAACAAAGAGTAAGACTAACACCGGGACCACCGCCTTAAAACGGTCAGTAGAGTAAACCACCGGGGGGTCGGGGTGGGGTAGGGGAGGGTTTAAAACACTTTTACAGCTAGCCAACTTCACCCTGGGTCCCGATGCTACTCTTAATACAGAAATACATAAAAATTCGGTTCGCATAAAGGCTCCCAACTCAATCAATGCATCAAAGCGAAAACATAAAAATCAAATTAATCACTATAATAAATAGAGACGAGTACCCATGGCTAAATCTACTGTATGCCAGAGTAAATGAAAACCAATAGTTGAACCACGGCAGGCCAAGCCAAAGAAACCATAGACGCACAATCAAAAAAGAACTGTAACAGAAGAACCACCTTTAATCGGATAGTTGGAAAATTACTGAAGGCTTAAACCAGATTAACTTGCGCGAAACCTCAATCTGTCAACTGATGCAGCCTAAAACAAAACACACAAACAGAAAGCAAAGTGAGCGGTCCTGTAGCTGGTGACAAAATGCTAGAATTACAATTAAAATGATCAGCATCAGAACATCCGTCTTGGAACGGACAGCAAGTGCATTCAAACGTCTTATAACTTTCAGGTCAGGCAATAACAAGAGAGCACGCAGACTACCTCCATAATGTTAAGCATTTCCAGAGTAGGTTCCAGTTTGTTTTCTAACATAACATAACACTACATGACCTTAAATAAACTCAGCAGCGATTAAAATTAGTTTAAACACCAACCCACCTATCAGATTTATTTGCTGTTGTCCGTTTCAGGGAGGTTCTTGTGGTGCAGTTATTCTTTGTTCATAAGTCTTTTATTTCTGCTGTACAGCAGTCTACAAAACAAGCTGTATTCGATACTGATTTGCCCACTTTTGTGATGTTTTCAATCGTTCATGCACAACACACTACCCACGTTCTCGCTTAGATATTTTTTGGGGCGGTCATTTATATGAATGCATTTGGCATATTGAAAATATACATGTATCAGCTAATACTCATTGAAACCCTTATAGCAAGACATATAAGTAGACGGTAGTAGCCACATTGGATTCTTGGCCCTTTAGCTGGGCATCAGTTGGATCAAAAATGAATATGGTGTTGCATGGCTATTCTTACGACATGATAGTCGTAACACAGGAATGAAGCATAGCTGAAAAAATCTCATGCCTGCCGTGGGAATCGAACCCGGTCCTCCCGGTTAAAAATCCCATGCTCTAAATACTGAGCCAAAGAGTCGACTCCCTGACGCAGTTGTCAGAGATTGAATATATACTTAGAAGCTATGCGTAATCTGCCAAGGCAGATAATCGAAGGTAAGAGTGCTCGTTCGTAACACTCCCCCTTTTCAAGGAAGTCATCATTTATGATGACGTGAAGCCAATTTCGGCGTATAAAGTCCTATCCCGGACGAGCCCCCATCTTACGACACGATAGTCGTAACACAGGAATGAAGCATAGCTGAAAAAGTCTCACGCCTGCCGTGGGAATCGAACCCGGTTCTCCCGGTTAAAAATCCAATGCTCTAACCACTGAGCCAAAGAGTCGACTCCCTGACGCAGTTGTCAGAGATTGAATATATACTTAGAAGCTATGCGTAATCTGCCAAGGCAGATAATCGAAGGTAGGAGTGCTCGTTCGTAACACTATCAAATAGAGAATGTATACAGCTTATTTGGCTGAGAGTTGTATGAGAGGATACAGCTGAAAAGCAAACAAATGCAGGCGATCAACATATATCGACTTTGTTCTCGTGCAAAAAAAGGTAAGAGAAAAGTCCAGGGAGTGCCACAGTCACAAACCGCAGACCTTCCCAGACGCATAGAGGAAGTCGAACCAGACAAAACCAAATAAGCGCAAATCGAACAAACGCACGAAAAACCCTAAGATTAACTATCTCTTCTCCAAGCGAGGTAATCGCAATGCTAAAGCGATTGAAAAACACCAGAACAAAATAACACTGGGTAAGACATAAAACAAATCGCCTCGTAGAATAAACCACAAAGCAACAAAGAGTAAGACTAACACCGGGACCACCGCATTAGAACGGTCAGTAGAATAAACCACCGGGGCTTTAAAGCACTTTTACAGTTAGCCAACTTCACCCTGGGTCCTGATGCTACTCTTAATCACAACTAGTAAAACAGAAAGCAAAAATGGGCAGCTGTTGAAGATGATCAAAACGCTTGCATCATAACACAACTAGTAAAACAGAAAGCAGAGTGGGCAGCTATTGAAGACGGTGACCACAATGCTAGCATCACATCATATATAGAAAAACACACACACACACACACACACACACACACACACACACACACACACATACAAAATGTACAAAGAGTAAGAACAACACCAGGAACGCCGCCTTAGAACGGTCAGTAGAATAAACCACCGAGGGGTTTTAAGCACTTTTACAGCTAGCCATCTTCACCCTGGGTCCTGATGCTACTCTTGATACAGAAATACATAAAAATTCGGTTTGCATAAAGGCTCCCAACTCAGTCAATGCATCAAAGCGAAAACATAAAAATCAAATTAATCACAATGATAAACAAAGACGAGTACTCATGACTAATTCTATTGTATATACAAGTCATATAAATCTAGGGATAGCGACGAAATCTCGGAACACAGCCTTCCAAGACACCGGATAAGGGTTGAGTGATACAAACAACACCCTGACAAAAACAGATTGACAAAAACGAAGAAGACAACAACAGATAAACCACACAGAACGGGTAATAATAAAACCGTCGTGGGGCCCATATCCCAGTCGGCATTCTACGTAAATCTATATCGGGCCGTCATCGGCCCGTCAGGGTAGCTGACGGGTCGATGACGGCCCGATATAGATTTACGTAGAATGCTAGCTGGATATGCTCTCAGCCCTAATAAAATACCCGCAAAAAAGGTAGGAAAAATGTCCAGGGAGTGCCACAACCACAAGCCGCAACCCTTCCCAGACACCAGGAGGAAGAGGAAACAGACAAAACCAAACAAGCGCAAATCGAACAAACGTACGAAAAGCTGTCTCTTCTCCAAGTGAGGTAATTACAATGCTCAAAGGACTGAAAAACACAATAACAAAATAACACAAGGCAAGGCTTAAAAGAAATCACCTCGTACAATAAACCACAAAGCAACAAAGAGTAAGACTAACACCGGGACCACACCTCAAATCGATCTGGTATTATCATCTCAGTGAAACCGAGACTCTAATTTTCTCTTTTGTATGTGTCTAATTGGTGGTTTCAAAGGCAACCTTTATAGATTTTATTTGCAATCACTGCAGCTGATGTTAAATGCCATATGTTGGTCGTAAAATATCTCCCCGTGCTTCATCATAGAGCAGTTTATATTTTCATTTTTCTTGGGATTATTGAGCTCATTCTGATATCTTGGAAAATTGAGTTCCACTTAAGCCGGTGCTAGTGGCGTATCATCACGAAAACAGGCCTGTATAATTTTGACCCCTTAAACACCACTTTTATATAGTAAAACTGGGGTTTACAGGGGTATGCATTATTTTTCTTATTTCTATTCAAAAACATAGATTGTGGGTACTCGTTAGAACCGCCTCGCCGAGGCGGTTCTAACGAGTACCCCCAATCCATGTTTTGAGCAGAAATATGAAAAATATCAGAGTTTTTTATCTGAAATTTTAAAGGTTTTTGGAGGTGAAATTTTCTATATATTTGAATAGGCGCGTTTTCGTAATGTGCAGCCCGGCAATTATATTGCTGCATATGAAGCCATTCAATGCAACCGAAACTCCGATTTTCTTTACTTTATGTGGTCGTTGTTTCCAAGGGCAACCTTTATGTATGAGCCAGCGAATGACAAGACCTATAAAATGGCATGTGCTTCCAGAGAAGATTCAGATCAGCCTGGCCAACCATCCATCCAGTCTGGTCAGAGTCTTCGCTGTCTGAATGAAGTAAGCTTGGGTTCTTAGATACACAGTGAGCGCACAGCGAAGACTCTGATTAGACTGGGCGGATGTCTAGGATGATCTGAGTCTTCGCTGGGCGCACATGCCGTTTTGTAGGTTTTGTGATGCGCTGGCTTTTATTTTATCATTTGATAATTTTTAACCCGTTTTTGAATAGGGAAATATAACAGAGTACTACCTATCTACTTTCACTACGAAAATACGACTATAAGACTAAACTAGGAAAACTATGAACTACACATTAAACAAACCATGGCATGCGAATATCTAACCTGTGATTGTGATGTAAGCAAACATTACAAAAACACATCTATTCAAATGTATAGAAAATTTTACCTCCAAAAATTGAAAATTTTCAGATAAAAAAAAAATCTGATATTTTTTATATTTCTGCTCAAAACATAGATTGTGGGTACTCGTTAGAACCGCCTCAGCGAGGCGGTTCTAACGCGTACCACAATTTGTGTTTTGAGCAGAAATAGTAAAAATATGTATACCCCTGTAAACCCCAGTTTTATTTTATAAAAGTGGGGTTTAAGGGGGTCAAAATTATATAGGCATGTTTTCGTGATGGGTCCCAATGGAATGCCGCAATCACGATGCACAGTCTTCCGAGGCACCAAAGAGAAGAAGTAATATAGGGATCAAACATGGTTTTTCATGCATTAACATTCGCCAGGTCCCGTGGGAGGTGTTGAAAACCGAGGCCGAATCTTAATGCATTGAAAAACCATGTTTGATTGCTATTATTGCATAAAAACTGAAACCATTTGCTACATTTCGCGTTATTTTTTTGCACTACTTTGTTTCACCTTTTCACCGATGTCTCGCGAGCGAAATTTCCACGGAGTATGCTCGTTCTAGGGCCGGGCAGTACACATCCCGTAACGGCAGAAGATCTGTGGCCCCGGTACGATCATATTAAAAGTTGCGGAGCCGTGCATTAACAGCGCGTGAATTGCCTTGTTAATACACGGCTTTTCGCCGGTCAATGCAGGGATATTAATAACGTGCGACACTGCTTTTTATGCAATTATAATGAACAAAAATATCAAAATAAACGCCACAAATGAAACCACCAACCACCAAAGAAGAACGGCAGCAGAAGAACCGCCTTCTAACGTCATGCTGTACTTTGTGTACAGTGTTTAACTGAAAAGCAGTCGTAATTTGTCTACTTTGGGTATATGACGACCTGTCTGCTGAATCTGAACTAATTAAAGTGATATGTCTGTGTGATTGTCAGGACTGTCGGACTAGATACGTGAATTGGCTGAACTGCAAGCGGCTGCAAACTGTTACTCTGTACTTCATCATAAACTGCTGTTCATACTTTCTGTCTCATTTGCGACCAATATACCCATTTGGAATGCTATATTTTCATATGTATGTTTTGTCCTTATCTGTCATTCTTTTTGGTGCCTTGGGTGGGCTGGCCGTCGTGAATGTGGCATTTTGCTGGGAATCTTCACTTATATTTTTGTTTCTTGAATTATATATGAATAGACATATCTATGGTTCATTCTATTATGAAAACGACTATTTCTGTCACGATAGTTATGAAGAGGAGAGTGGCCCATCTGTTCAGCTTGATCCGTTTGGTGACATTGGTACATGTTGGCTATTTTATGTGATTATGACTCTTCCTGGACATCTTCAATACCATTTTCTGCACTTGAACGAATGTTGTGGAATTTATTGCAGTGGTCTGTCACTCTAAATTAGAATTGTTTTTTGTGCTTGAATGGGATGATATTATGACTGGTCTGAAACCGTTTGCTTTAGTTCTTTGTGTAAACTCTCCACAATCCAAATATTGTTTAGGTAATATCTGATTCTATGGGTGTACATACCGTATTCGATCTAATTACCGCACATACCCCTATAAGCGCACAGTCAAGAAATTTCGTAGTCTTCAGATGGCATTCAGTATACCTTTTGTTTACTTCTTTATGAAGGCTTATGTTGTGGGTACTCATTTGAATTGCATCGACAAGATTCAAATGAGTACCCACAACATATGCCTTTATAAAGAAAATCAGAAAAATGTCATAGTCATCATCAAATAAGTTCTTTTCTAACCTTTTAATAGTGTATCCTCAGTAGGTAGGTACATATTTTACCACAAATGAGTGTTCTCAGTAATTTTGAAAAACCTCAGCGCACAGTGCGGTAATTAGGTCGAATACGGTATAAGGGAGTCAGATTGACCAATGTTAATATGAGAACTGTAGACAGTCCACGGCGAACCCCGGGTATAAATGAATTTCGACATCCTGAAATCGTGCGTCAATCCCACTTCTATTTTATAATAATAATAATAATAATAATGACCTAAACAGATTGTGTATCAGCTGCGCGCG